>JARYHS010011408.1:148530756-148579410 GCA_031002005.1 Vandiemenella viatica
ATTGGAAGGTAAACTATTCTAATGTTTTTAAATCCATTTTGATTATTATAAGTAATGTGGTTAATTGATAAAGAATTGCAAAAAATTGTTTACATCACACAATTTGATTAGAAAACTGTTGTAAGTACAATTATAATGTTAACGTAGAAATTGTATTAACAAAAGAGTGAGATTACCAAGCTTATATTTCATTCAAATACAATTCTATTTACATTAATTTATATTAGACATCACACAATTTGATTAGAAAACTGTTGTAAGTACAATTAAAATGTTAACGTAGAAATTGTATTAACAAAAGAGTGAGATTACCAAGCTTATATTTCATTCAAACACAATTCTATTTACATTAATTTATATTAGAGAAAGGGATGTAAAAAAGCAAAGGAAAGAAAAGCAGCAATAACCTTAATGAGGGATCGAGTCGCGGCTTTGATCTTAAATGATTCCGGGAAAATTTGGGAAAAACGAACTCATTATGGCCAGTTAGTGTTCGAACCCGCGTCTTCCCAATGCACGGAGCAGACTCCACCACTTACTACACAGGATCTTTATTAGTTCTTTAAGATTATTTTTAAGAAAATCATAACATTTCAAAACAAAACACCTTTGCCGAAACACCAGCTTGTCGAATTAGAGGCTGTTTTGAAGAATGATAACGTTCAAACACGTTAAGTGTTAAAGACGGGATCTTATTTGATCATGTACGTATATTTTGTTGAAGTAAAAATCACAGCTCGTTGCATAAATTCACTTCAAACCACTGTCAAAGCGGGGGGGGGGGGGGGGGGGGGGGGGTGAACGGTTTGGCTGGTGGCAGGTTGTATTCTCGTCTAGTCTTCCAGATTTTGGTTTCATGGTAAATCATTCCAGGCTAATGCTGGAATACTACATACCTTCAAAGGTCATGCGTTCATTTCCCCAGCCCCTAATTAGCACGACGTCAAGCTCTATCAAAGTGGTGTTCACAAAACCGTTGTTTTGTTTACTTGTTATCAATCTCTTGACTGGTTTGATCGCATCCTTCATTTGTTCCTGCGATCATCTAACTTCTTGTTTTATAATTACCTCTTACGACATATCTCTTCAGTTTCCGCTTCATATATTCCAATCCTCGTTTTTCTCTGCAGTTCGTTCGTTAAACTGTTCCCTCCATTAAAAAATTAACCAGTCCCTATGTTTTAAAGTTTTACGCAGAATCCTGCTTCTTCATTCTTTGAGACTCTTCCACAATCTTCTTTGCGCGCCCATTATTTCCAATACAGCCTTCGTGAAGACTGAGACTTTGATACACTATTTTGTCCTCTTCAGAACACCATCTGATTACGAGTGTCGATCACGAGAAGAAATTACAGACGACTTGAAGCCACTGACACTAAATCCGAAAGTTATGTTGGCTACCTGCGTTATTTAATACTCGACGAATATCGTTTCGTTGGGTGGGTTAAGGTTCGACCCTGGCATTATGGATGACAAAAATAACAACAAAACACAAAAAAACCCTTGATCGCATTTGACTACTATGCCTTACAGCCAGCTCCAGCAAGGTAGTTTACTCAAAGTGTATGTAACTATCGGCAGCATGTCGTTTCAACGAAGTACAGATTGTACGGATATAAGACTTGATTAAAACCATCAATGCTCAAACCGACGGTCCCTGCAGTGTAAAGCCGACGTTTTAGGTCCTCCACAACCAGAGCACACGGAGGCTAAACATCCTTCCTGCCTCAGATACCGGAGCGTGCACACCGTCGTAAACAACAGAATTAACTTGGATCCTATTGATCCTACTGATGTTATTACAGAGACAAGACTCTTGTGGATGTTACAAGCAGTGTTATCTAGATCCAGTTATTTACTATGAAACCGAGTTTGCTACTACCTACTTTTCTGAACCTTCTTGTTGCGTGCAATGGCTTTTCATTCTTCTCCTTCTGCACTATATAATCAATATGTATTTAATAAATGGTTGGAACATATTAGGATAATATGTACTATATTGATTGAGGAAACAGGTGATTAAAATGACCAGAGCACCGCCAGTGACACTGTGATAATTCAAACATTGTAATGTTTGCCGACCATGTGAGAGAAATATCCATGTACTGTCAGTTATACTGAGAACTAGTAGAAAAATCAAGTAGTCTCGCTTCATTGCGCAGTATGCTGACCGTGTATAGCTGGGACAAACAGTATTTCGTCAATGCGACGTTCTCTCATGTTTCTGTTGCTGTGTCGAAGTAAAGGTTCAACCAAACTCAGAAGTTTCTGATACAGGTCTATATATATGCGAAATAACTCTTGAAGCTAGACACGACGGTAAGCTTAATTTATTTTTAATATTTTTAACTTTTTGTTTACTAGTTACTCACACAATTACCACAAATGCTCTTTCACTGTTGTTAATTCAAGGTTAAACGTCTACTGTAAAAAGATGATAATTTGAGGAAAATATTGCCAGTCCCAATAACCCTGACAGTATTAGTACTGTTGATATAATTTGTGGTGTATGGGCCTACTGAATCTCGATAAAGTGACAGCTTTAGTACTCATTTCTATCGTTGAGACCTTCGATACTTCTGTAGATGTTCTTTACTGGTGCAGTTTCTTTTTCACATTACGTTTGCAAGCTGATTAATCTTTGGAAATCCAGAAACATCTTCACTATAGACAATAAGATTTCGTATAAAATGGACAGCCCCTTGCATTGCAGGCTGTTTTTAAGATTCCACACTCAGGCTGAATTCTCTAACATTTGCTGTTAATTCCGTTCTTTGCCTGTTTCTGCTTGTGGCTTATTTTACCCTCGATTATTTCAGGTCCTTCGTATATTTATAGCGTCGTGGAACTTCTTGTTTGGATGCCTGCTGCCCTCTGCTTGTTGGGGGTCAAGCATGTGGAAAGTTTCTGTTATAGTCTGAAACATTTGGTCTTTACCTGCCAACTGTTCTATAGCACAGTGTTTCTTATATCGATATGAAAGGCAACCAGCGTAACAAGCCATGTGTTTCCACGCACAGGTGCTATATTTGTCAATGAGTCGCACGGCCTCTTCTTCTCCTTACAGAACTTGAGTGCAGGTTCTACATAGGCATGATGGGCGGCATGGCTGCTCGTAGCCATAACTAATGTCACTTTTCTTGAGACATGCTGCCGTGAATCGTTAGTCGGTGGCACTGGACGTAATTCATTGTAGACGAGACAACACACTATCGCGAATCCTGGACGATATTCATGAAGAAGATAATGATCCTTAGTACTGATTCAGTTTTTAACATTTCACTTTTAATATCACGCTTTCACTCTCATTCAAAACTGCGGCGTGTGATAGCAATTTCTTTATATCGATGTTACCATTTTTTTGGTTTATATGTCTATAATGATCTTCATTTTCGCTATATCTGTGCTATTGAAAAACTTTAAAATGGCTGTGCCTGTACACTGAAAATTTTATGTAAAGGTAATCGACTATTTAATGATAGCCAAATCTGATATTATTGTTGTTAGAACACTTTATAAGTTCCAACATCACGTAAAAACTACTTAACATAGTTCAGTGTGACTTTCGCACTTTGAGTAATGAGATTCCAGTTTTAAATCTGAAATATATGTTATCTCGATAGGTCAAGTGGCAAAAAAACAGGAAATTAAATTCTGTTGTTATCAATGAACTTCTCGTTTCGTTGCGCAAGAGATTATTCAAGTATTTGGGACTACAATATAGTGTCACTTACGTCTTTGCGAAAGAATATCGTGTTTTTAAAACACCACCTACGATTTCCTCTTATAGGATTTCGATTTTAGCAAATTGGTTTGAATTTTTTAAATAGGATTTGTGGTGTTTCTTATTTATTTAATCATTGGAGTTTGAGTTGGATTTGTAAGTTACTAATTCTTAGTAAATTATTGGTTATTATTAACAAGTCAACGAGAAAATGATGGTGAACTTTCCTTTATTTACATGGATGAAGTTACTATCAAAAACTAACTATCCAATAGGGCCTGTAGTAACTGTGTTAAAAATTTTAGTTTTCTGGGTGAAAGCACACCAAACTTCACCATTGTAGTATCTTTCACCGATTGTTGACACCCATATCTTAAGCCGATTGATTTTTTTTTATTATTATTTTTTAAATCAGTTGCAATTCTCAGAGGAGCGGAATTACTCAAGGTAAGGGTAGGTAATATACATTTTATCAACTGAGACATCAGAACTGATTGCAGATGGTATATAGAAGCTCGTGAGGATAAGGAGAGATTTCATTTTGTATGATAGTCGCTGGGGGGAGAGAAGCGCAGCGTACTCTAGCCACTCGGAAGGCTCTCTTGATGGACTGCGTCCGGCACTTGGCTCACCTGGCAGCCAGTCGAGACACGCACAGCAGTAGCTGGCCGTTGCTTCTCAGTCCAGCCACTGGTGCCTTGCAGAAAAACTCCTCTAACAAAGACAGCGACTTGAAAAATACTCACTAGTATGCGTTCGTTTTGATAAAAGGCTCAGCTAGGAAGAAATAATAAAGTAACAAAATGAAATTTCGCTCAAGGGTTTCTCAATAATCACCAGAAAAATAGAATATAAACAATCAGCTTTCATGATCAAAAGTATAAATGATTGGAGAAGGATGGTTGAAAAATTTATGTTCTTTGAACAAACCGCAGAGATATTCCACTCGTCTGCATGACGTCACAATTTTAAGTTCTTTGCAAGGCGGGCTTTTGAATTCAGCCAATCAGAGTCCAATGTCGTATGACGCCATTGGTATCTCGCTGGTGCCAAATTTTCCCTTTGGACCATTCGAATCGACCGTCAGTGACGTCATACGACCTTGGAGTCTGATTGGATGAATTAAAAAGCCTTCCATGCAAAGAACTTAAAACTGCGAAATCACTCAGACGAGTGAAATACCTCAGTGGCTTGTCCAAAGAACATAAAATTTTCAATAATCCGTCCCCCACTACTAGTGTAGTTAAGTGTTATCTGTGAAGTTTTTAGAATTTAGAAAACCGTCTTTCTTTTAATAGCATCTTGTCAGTTGGGCCATAGACTAAGCTGCCTGCGTTTTTATTTCTTCTGTTCAGTGTATTTACGCATTGACATCATGTCTGTAGGTTAAAAACAAAGTATGGACATCAGGACAAGAACGCAATAATTAACTGAAGCCACCCGTTCCCTTAACCACACTCATAAGCCATTGTTACAGCACTATCAGCTCTTCTTAATATCCCCAAAATGCCATACAGTACAATACAGTTGATAAACTTATGAATAGGCAGAGAATTGTTTGTCAATACTTTTTCACTACAAAATTGTAATTCAAGCATAACAGTAAATAGCCTTTCTACAAAATGCGAGGACTGAATTCCTCCTCATATGCCTTACAGAGAAAACTTGATAAACCTCTCATAAAGTTGAAGTTCCTCCCCTGGCACGTTCTTATGATGCTTTTCTGTCTAAAACTGATCACGATCTAATCCCGGAAAATTCTTTGCTATTACAGTGAAGCAGCAACTTCTAGCGACTGCTATTTGAAAGAGCGATTAGTATGTTTAAAAAAGTTTTTATTCCTCCGAGACACAGAGTGCGTTAGTAACGAATTTGAGTTTGTGACTTCAATCAAAGTAATTTGACTAATACTGAATTTCCTCTTAAACTAACAAAACTGATTTAATTTGAACAATTGCTTCAAACTCATTCTTGTGCTAGCTTTACCGTATTGCTGCCAGAAATATGCTCAATCTCAAAAACAACGTATAATGCACCTAGAACGATATAAAAACTCACTGCCACAATATGTTCGGAACGACGATGGAAAACTCCTGCCTCCCTTGCCTTACAGCTTGCATTTTACATTCACGCTGCAGGTCCTACAAAGGACATTGGTATGCTGGTTCGTTTGGGATGGTCATACCATGTGTGTCACTGTTGAGTGAATGAATGTGTGGATGAAATTACGAATGCATTCTAAATACGTAAAACTGTCGGGGTGGCTGAAGCGGTTAATGTTTTTTTTTTTTTTTTTTTTTTTTTTTTTAAATTGAAGTAGTGGCTTCGGTCAACAAGCCAAAGAAAAATGACTTTTTTTAAAAAAATTATGATTTTCAAACTCTTCGATATCGAGGTCATTAAAGCTGAAAGGCGATTAAAGAAAATAAAAGAGAAGGAATGCATCCTATGTATTTGAAGGAACATTCTTGAACTTATCTAGGATTATTCTTGGAAACTATGAAAATCGAAATCTAGATAACCGAACCGTTAATCGAATCTTAGATCTCCAGAATTCTGAATTTGAATTTTAAACTCTTATCTATTGAACCAGACGAAAACCTGCTATTGCTGCTGTTAATTGTGCAGTTTCACCATGTGTAACACTTGAAATTACCGATAAACTAATATATGAACATATTATTCGCAGGTTGTTATGTGTTGGTCAAAAGCATTAGATATTATTTAAATTTACAAGGTATTTTTTTCTCTCTCTCTCTGTCACGGTAAAGATTCTAACGATGTTACTAAGGTGGTTGTTAAACTTTCGTCTGTTCGTTGTTCCACTTTACTGAATACTTAAATATTGAGGTAGAATAGAATGGAATCTTTCGTGGCGTGCTGCTACTAATTATTCTCTGGTATTCAATCCGATAAATTCGAAAAAGTGTGTTTCATAAGGCATTTTATCTGGGAGAAATTTTATACAGTCTATAGCAATAATTATAAAGAAACATTTTGTTTATTGTTGTATATTTGAGCGTTAATAATGTAATATGGTATAAGTTTCGATTAAATGTGTTAATTTCTAAAGTTTTTTTTTTTTTTTTTTTTTTTTTTTTTTTTTTTTTTTTTTAACAAAATCTGTGACAGAGAGTGTGTAATTTAAATGATGTAGGCCTATATACAATCACCTCTTCAATTCCAGTCATATTGTAACAACAGACCGTAACCTCCTACTCCTGAATTCTCACATCGCTGTGACAAGTGAACGAGACATCACCCTGACAGTGTGAAATTTCTACAAGTAGAGATAAAAAATATTTCTACCATTCGCAAAATGGTGCAGGTAGGATAAGCAAATGGGAAGAGTTTAGCTGAGGATTAAATCAGCAAGGCACCCGGCGACCTAGTATGCAGTCGCTACGAACCTTCATTTGCCTTGGATGTTAGATAAATAGAACTATTACTGAACTGCGGCCCATTTGGTCGTGTTCCTAAGCTGATTGTGGTGTCACAGTTTTTCGACATCTGATACTTACTACTATGTAAACATACCCCTGAAAGCTTCCACTGTCTTGGCAGCTATTATTGTTAATAATTATCTAAAGTTATGGTGAATGATACACTACTACGTTGCATCCTTTGTTCATGTTCCACAATGTTTCGGTACAGTCGTCTTCAAGATGGATGAATCTGTCAAGATTCTTTACATAATTAAGAACCAGACATTCTTGTTTTTTTTAAGACTTGTCAATGGTTTAACATTTCCGTTCCGTAGATGACTTCAGGCGAGAGTAAGAAACATAAGCTTGTTATGGTGCGTTATAAAATCTGTATTATAAATGATTTGTTGATCGTAATGAGCCTGGTGGAATTATGTGCTAAAATGTTTCCGGGCTTTCAGACAAAATAAATTTGCGGCATCCACATATGCACACAGCCGTTATAAATTATCCGTATCAAATTCCGCTAGATGAACGCGATAGTCTCACGAAAATATCTGCATAATGTACTAATAATGTTCCGGCGAATTATTGGCGCCAGTAATAGGCAGCGATTATGCGGATCAAATTATATCCACGCGAGTGCAACGAGCTCTGTTAATAGGCTTCGAGCCGAACGTTTCGGATCAGTTCTGCCCCTCTCTCTCAGGCCCTTAATTCTGATTTACGTCCACTTCCTCCTCTGTATTCGGGAAGTCATTAACTACGATCAGGATAAAGATCAATCCATCTTCGACAGTAACTGTGATAATCATGACAAAGCAAATCCTTCTACTTATTCAAGTTTCTCTTCGCATCCATGACGCTACCAACAGATCATAAACATTAATGGTATCTCATTTATTTATTGGCCTTTAGCCTCGTCAGTTATACAGCCAGCCTTTATAAACTTTACATTCGAACATATTTGTAGGATGCATTAAACAAGAAAAATTCTAATCGGTACAAAGGGTCCACTTTTGTGGTGTGTATAAGTAGTGCTAAGATAGGTGTATTTCCATCTTCTAGATATATCATTTTCTAACAGTGAATGTTTTTGTCGATAAGTTAAGGCTTATCTATATTACCCACAAGTAAGACGTTGAATTTAGTGGTTATATATTTACACTGCATCTGCATTAAAGGAGATAATTTTTGAGCGTATAAATGGTGCAGTTTAAAGATTTAGATGAGGAGAACTCAAAAAAATATATCTCCATCCTTAAAATATGTCATTAATGTCCTATAAATCATTTTGTCGTTGGAGGCTAGCAAGATGATCGCATTCGTTGGTAAAAGTATATCGAGGATTCTCAATCCTTTCAGCATTTTGTTCTGTATTCCTGACAGGAAAATAGAATGTGATTTAAATCACCTACTTCTGTATCTGAACATTCGCATTGTGGAGTTTCTCTGAGCCGTATTCGATTTAAATGGCTGGGGAAGTTACCATGATAAAACGACTTCTAATCATACTTGTGATGTACCACCTGTTAACATTCCATTTGTAGTACCAAGACTTCGCGGGGATGTCTGGTTGTATATAGCCATAGTGTGTAAAGAACTACTCCATTCCGTTTGCCATAGTTCTTTTGCTCGCTGTTTGATGGTTTCGTGAAGTTATGAGGAGGGTAGTTTTAAGTCTTTTCATGTCCCGATACTTCCTTCGCTATCTTGTCAGCGAATTCGTTGAATTTAATTCCCTTGTGAGATGGAACCCACAAGAAACTTGTGGTGATTCCCTTTATATTGTTGGTGTATATTTCGCGGAGGATGTCTGCTATTATGCTTGCCATCCTTGTGCTCCAACTGGGCTTTTCAATGTTTTCGATTACGCTCAGGGATTAGGCGATGATTGTTACTTCAGTTTGGTCATGGGTGCTACTATATTTCAGTGCCTTTAATATCGCTTTTGCTACTGAAAGAAAAATTGACTTTTGCTCCGGTAACGAGTGTATTCCATGATACTGTGATAGTGGGTAGTATAATGCGCATCCTACTCTGCTTCCTGGGCTGACCTTGGCGCCGTCTGTGTTGCGTTCGAGGTTAAGGTGCTTAGTTTCCTGTTAAGGCTTTCGTTTACATCCGTGTTCGCCAATTTTTATAGGAGATGGATTTTGGCGTCGATTGTTCGTGGACGAAATGGTGCTTGGTACATAGGTTGTATATCGAATTTCTCTATTTTATCACCGATTTCTTCCCAATAGTTATACGCTTTCAGTAATGGTATGTCGTATTGGGACGCTGGATCTTGGTTTGCAAATTTTTCTACCGCTTGTTTTAATATTTCCATCCGTTCTCTCAGTGGATGCGTTTTGAGGTTTACTTTGTCTACTAGGAACTTTTCGGATAGCTGTCTTCTTCTTATATGTAGAGGCGTGCGCCGGATTCCACTAGTAGTGTGTTCGTGGGTGTGGACCTCATGGCTCCCACACATGTTCTGAGGCAGCGGTATTTCAATCTATCCATCTTCCGTAATGCGTCTCCCCTGCCGTTAACGTAAAAGATGCAGCCATAGTCTACTAGCGATCTGATCAATGCTCTGTATAAAAGTAGGAGGGGTTTAGGATAGGATCCCCACCACGTTCCCACTACTGCCCTGTAGTGGGTGCCTTGGTGGGCAAACTACGTTACAATTATCTTTCATACCTTTATGATTAATAATTGTAGATTTTTAATTTTAATTTTTATGAAGTAGTGAACATTTATTAATTTTGCAAGAATCTCGACGTTAGTTGGAATTTAGGAAAAAATTGTCACAATATGACATTTATTTTCTTATCACTGGCGATTACAAGTCTGAGCGAATTTACTGTTAACATTAACACAAATTGGCAAAATCATAAAAGCAACACTCAGAGGTACAATTAGCCGTCATGAGCAAGCAAACAATTGTATATTTACTTTTAAATATATCTCAGAATCAAAATGCAAGAAATAATGAAAACTGGAAACAATGAAAAATATAAGTTATGACGACCTCAGACAAAGGTATTATAATACTGTGACTTTACAGTTAAAAAGAAAATCATGGGCGCCACGAATGAACAATATATCATTCGAAAATAACTAGTTCTGGCAAATTATGCCGCTAGCTCAGGGGTTTTTACAATTACAAAGTGAGAACATGGATCTATCCTCTCAAAGTCGTTTAAGGGTACTGTTTCACGGAATGCACAATCAGATGGCTTGGTCGTAATAAGTTACCATTGTAGTTCTGCGTCTGATGTCTGCGGTGACCGGAGATGACCCACGGTATGTGAGATTATCTCACACGGCGACTACAGACACGTCCTGTCTGTTAATGCGCATCATCGCATTACTGGCGGTGTCGCCGTGATAAGCCTGCTCCAGCAAGGCAAGCTGGCAGCCAGAAATCGTACAACGGCAGTTGGCGAGAGAAGCCAACTTTCCAAGTCCACCTCAGACTAGACTCGACTAGAATCGCAGGCAGAATGTCCCGCTTCTCGCTCTTCGGTCCACGAGGAAACTTCTCGCTCCGCCCCTTGTAGTCTCGAAGTTCACATATAACAGAAATTCCCAGGATTTTAAGTTATACGCTCATTTGAATTGGATCTTCAGGTCGGCACCTAATGTCACGTGATATCCCCGATTTCTGATTTGCCCCGCTCATATAACAGAGGTCGGACATATTCGGCTAAGTTCGCCGGGGTGAGAGCACATTCGGGTGTCGGGCGGCAGGCATTTCCCGCCAGGTGAGTGACCCTGTTGACCACCCATCCCCAGGGAGCAGAATGTGTGGTCCGGCAAAACCCCAGATCCGCGACGTCCTGTCGCCATGGTTCGGGAAGACCACGTTTAGCTTCAAGCCTACACAGCTCAATAACTCTTTAATATTCGCTTTACCAAGATACACTGTATGTTCAACATTTCATTACAGTCCTCACTTCGAATCTTGCGTACTTTATAAAATTACAACAAAAATCTATTTAGGTGGTCGCCCAAGATTTATGTAAATTACTCCAACATTATGACATATATAATAAAAAATGCACCTTGTAACGTTGCGACAGCGCGTCATGTTACAGCCCTTAGGATGTTGAGTCTTTTATCAGATTTGGCTATTACTTGTTGTATGAGCTCTCTCCAGGTAAGACGACTATCGACTATCATTCCTAGGAATTTGCATTGCCTTTTCACTGGGAAATTGTATGGTCCTAGCGACACATTTTCGTTGGTGATGATTTTTCGTTTGGAAAATAGCACTACTGTTGACTTATCGGCAGCGATTTCCATACCGTTGTTAAATAACCAGGTACTGAATTCCTCTAATGCCTCATTCAACATCTGAAGTAGAACTTCCATAGTTGAACCTTTTATATATATTACTATGCCGTCTGCGAATTTGAGGGTAGTTACATTAGGAGAAAAGAGTTTCCCCAGGTCGTGAGTATATATTCAATACAACAGAGGACTTAGTATTGCTCCCTGCGCGAGTCCTTTAAACACCAAACGAGGTCTTATCAATTTTTCTTTGGCCGCTATATATATATCACTCTTTCTGATATTAGGGAGTAGATTCCTGCTAAGAGCTTTTGGGGGATTCCCAGCTTGCTGAGTTTCTGCATCAGAACGGGGATTACCACATTGTATATGCTGCCGAAATATCCAATAACACTGAACCGAGGTACTGCTTCTGTGTGTATGTGATATTAATATTTCTCATTTAAAAAAGAGAAATATAGGGACACACACGTCCTTGGTCGAAATGCTAAAGTGCCGCAGGTCGACCAATTTCAACCACCATATCTCCAATTCCCCCATAGCTACCGACATACAACCACCATAGTGCACAATGGGAGACTCGAAGCTACTACCAGATACAAACACCAATGGTCTTCGCTATGTAGTTGTGGCAGGAAAGAGAAGAATGGGGATACACATGTCTATGATCGAAATATGAAAATGCCCTACATCAATCAACTTTAACCACCATATCTCCCACACCCCCACAACTATCGGCATTCAGCCAACGTTGTGCACGATAGGAAATTCCATGCTACTATCATACAAATAACAGTGTCTGTGCTACGTAGTGGTGGCTGAAAAGTTAAATATATGGACACCCACGTCTATTCTATTTCTATAAATAAGATTGAATTATGGGTTGTATAATGTCATAAAGTATACGAAATTGCTGTCAATGTGTGGATAAAACCGGTTTCGATGCTATAAAACCTCAGATTTTCTAAACTTCAGAAACTGGCGTCTGGTCTCGCCATTTTCCTCTGCCTATAATGAAATGGTGCTATTCAGTGGTTCATGAAACGTAAATCTAGCTTGGAAACCAAATGTTTAACGAAGCATTGCTAAGAGAAAAATGTACAGAAGATCTTCGGCTAAAGCAGATTATTAAGATATTTGTAAGATTGGAACGCCACCTGGGATAATGTGTACTCATCAATTTGTCAGTGCTGAGTCCCATTTCCGCAAATCATATCTTGTCTGCTGGTATTGTAGAGCGTCGATCATCAACGGGAACTATAAGACAACCGAACGGGTAAATGTTCAGTTATCTTTTGCCTCATTAAGGTTATGCTGAAACACCAGCTTGTGTTCCATCACAAAGATTTTTCGCTGTTCGCAATTAATGTTGTTCAGAGACTTGAAAAATATTTCTCTAGCTTCTGTGTTGTGACGTAGACCTGTGAAGCATTTAACTGCGCTGCATTCATTCAAATATATTCTTGCACTAACCGTTTATCCATAGCTTCACCAGTAGTTTGTAAAGTTCACGGGTAGGTTATTCGTTCAGATTTTTTTTTTTTTTTTTTGGGAGAAAAATGGATGGGAAAAATTAGATGAATATTAAAATAAATGATTGTTGAAGCACAGGCTAATGCTGAATAGTTCACAAAAAATTTATTTAACATTAATATTTTCATCAATAAACAACTGTTTGAAATTTTTTTTTGTCATCTGGATATCAACTTTGAAAAGTATCACTGAAACTATTTGAGTTACAGAGCTTAAATTCATCTCTGGGAGCTATTTCTGGAAGGTAATTACATCGCTTTGAGCTGCGTCTACCAAGCCGCATTACGCAGTGGAACAAACTATTGGCTAAGTATGATGGTATGTTATCTGCGGCTGAGGAGACGTGTATGTCCGGCCAGTAGAATAATAGGTTGCGGGTAGAAGCTTCAAAGGCACAGTAGTGACGATTCGATCTCGAGATGTCCAGCTGCCTCTCCACAGATCAGGAACTAAGTCAATATTACACAGTCCTCCTTCCCTAATCGCCAAGCTCAATGATGCAGATCCGCGCCAAATCTCATTTTGGTATCCCGTCGACTTGTAAACATACCTTCGTTCCCGACTACGCCAAGAACAAAATTAATGTTATTCATATTCACTTAAAGATATTGCTACTGAATTCTGTTCAGTGCTTCTTCCACTGTCGCCAGCCAGGTACTCTGAAAGCTTTCACTTAGGGGAAAAAGTGATTTAAGTCTGTCATGTACCGCCTGAGTTCCTTGACCATGTCTTTTACATTTGCCACCGGTAGCAAAAGAAATCGTTTTACAACCAGTCTGTTGCAGCACTCAGCCTCAATGTAGAGAACCGTGTCTACGTTTCACTTCCCTATAGCTCCGGACTATCTTTCGGCAAGGTACCTGCCGCCATTTGCTTGCCTGTTTTTTTGTATCATCCCTCGCCAATATAGAAAGCCAAGCACACAACTCATCTGTAAAGTGGCGGTATCTTATGATACCACAACTCTTTCAACGGTTTTTGTGGTTCACGTTTTGCGCTGGTCATTTGAAATGTGCAAATTTATATGTGAACCACAACTAATAATGATAATATTTCAGAGTAAGGCAAAAATTAATATCTTGGTAATTTAATCGAGATACAAAGGCATTTGAGAGTAAGTATGAAAACCGCTGGCGAGAAGAAAACTATGGAGACAAAATTGGACGTTTTTACTAGGAGAAGTTGTAAAAAGAATATTTTTGTTAATAATTGTGCGAATACAAACTATTGATAAATGTATTATTAATCACTGCATCTTATATGAATTATAAAGTTATTTTCTTCTGTGCATAATATGTTAATCGGAAAGTTAAACTGTTTCAACAGTACAGCTCTTCATTATTTAAATGAAATAGGAAAGAAACTGAAATAAGCGAATGAAAAGTGCTCATTTAAGTATACCATCAATATTCATTGAGAAACTTTTGAAAGGATATTTTCTCTTGTAATTTTTGTCTTAGATGCAGAAGAAAAGGACTGAAAAATGACAGAAATTGAAATAGAGTGTATAAGTCGTGATTAAGTCAGATTTTATATTATATTTTCAAGTTAGGATTTCACCTAATTCCGATAAAGCAAATTGCACAAACTAGATCAATGATCTGCCATCATTGCCTGCTAGTCTGCACACAAGTTCTAAACTAGAAATGTGCAATAACATTATCACGTCACCGCAAGCGAATGAAATCTGCAAGGGTTCTTTGCTCGCATCTCGCTCCCCGTTTCCACTATGGAGAGGATGTCTTTCAATCATAGAACGAGGAAACGCAGTCATTTTCCACTAGCGGGAGATTAACATTAAGGCGCTTTAAGTGACTAGCTCAAATCTAACGACCTTGCGTTCACACAGTGGCAGCCCTTGAAGTAGTAATTAAGCCTCTTAACAGAATACTTGCCGAAGATATGGTTAGAGACCATTTCAATGGAATTACGCTTTTTGCGTTTGCTTCCAATTAAATTAAATTATGAATCAACCCTTTAAGCGGCTCTTTATACCACTCGGGATGCAGGTTGCGACAGGATAATACCAATGCTATTTCCTGACACATAAAAATAATTTTCAAAGAAATTAATTCAACATTTGCAATCAGTAAAGTCATCCTTCAGTAAATACTAAATTAAAAAACACTCAGCAGTGTTAAATTAACCTTCAAGAACATCAATGGTAGTGAAACAATGATGAGAAAAATAGCCAGATCACCCAAAGGAACCAGATAATCTATACATATAACAAACTGTAGCCGGAAAAAGTCTTTACATTTATGATACCTTTAAAAAGTAAGTTGAGGGGGAAAAAAAGTGGCATGCTGCTTGACTGCAAGCTGTGTTGAAGCGCGTTCAAGCCAAAACTACTAGTAGGATGTTGACGGAGTTCCAATTAATGTACATCGTGTATTCTCGCGGTTAAGGCACATTATGATTCATTTTGATGTGATGTCAAAAATCTGAGAAATTTAAAAAATTTGTATTAACATTTCGTCTTATGCAATTCACACAAAAATTACTGATCGGATTTTAATGGAATTTCGATAAATGTTCAGACCGTTGACTCACGAGCAAAACGGTAGGTATGTTTTGTGTCAATGGAGACTTTCCTGGCGTACTGAATCCTTCGCGGGTGTTCAGTCGGATAGCGTCATTAAAACACAACGAGCTGGCTCTGCTGTCTTCATAAGGTGATGTCACCGTATAGACTGGCCTTTCAGCACCTGATGAAGACAGCAGAGTCAGCTGTCGAAACGTTGTGTTTTTATGACGCTGTCTGGCTGAACACCCTTGAAGCTTACATTGTAGGGTATATTTTATTTTTAATTAAAATCGTAAAGCTGATACTACAGCTAGAGCTACAGTTTACTATAAGTAAGGGTTAACTGGTTCTTTTAGGTGTTCTGGCTTTCTTTCTCTTTTACGTTTAGGCAAGTACAGCCCGTGGTACCTCGGTTAAAAGAGGGTATGTTTCATTTTGATGTGACAACATACAGTTAATAAATTTGAAATAAATTTTTAGAACGTTATTTATGCAAAAACTACCGTTCGGATTATGTCTAGTGGATAATTATGCAATAAGTTCAATGAGATACTAATAATAAAGAATGAAGGGAAATGGATTTATGCCAAGAATTATGTGGCAGAAATAAAATTGTTGACAAATTTTGATGAATATTTTTTAATTAAGGCTTTACAACTCGTCTACGTCAATGTTATTAGGAAAGAAAGGACCAAGAAACGGAAAAGAATTATGGCCATGGCTTTTGGATATATGGCATTTGCCTGTAATGTATCAGAAGAGTAGGAAATCCGGTGTGGAAGCCCGTACCACGAATCGAATACGCGTTCTCCTCGAATGTCAGAACCGAGGGCTAGCTGCTTAGCCGCCATGTTCGGTTTAATGTGTTGACTGAATAAATAGCTTATTATGATTTCTTACACGCCCGCCAGTTGAGTACTTCCGAATAACTAGCACTGAAAAGATGAATGGCCGACAGAAACCTTGGAAGATTTACTACATGTTTTGTAAATGATTGTTACATTTCCGATGAAAGTGTTACATTCGTAATAAAAATAGCACGTAAACAATATTGTGATACTGATGTAGAGTCATCACTGGCGATTTTAGTGAGCAAACACTTGCGAGATAATTTTTTTTATTATTATTATTTTTTAAGACTTACGGGTTTACACCTCGTCGATGGCTAAGGATCATCAGAGGAGGGATGGGACTGGGGACAAGGAACGGTAAGGAATTCAGGCCATGGCCTTTTTCAAGGAAGCATCCTGGCATTCGCCTGGAGTGATTTGGGGAAACCATGGAAAACCCAAATCTGGATGCCGAACGGGTTCGAAACCGGCGTCCTTCCGAATGCGAGGCAAGAACGTTTAAATTTGCTGACAGAACCGAAGTCAAATTTGAACACAGACTAGTTTTTACGATATGAAATACGAGATTTGATAAGCTGTAACGATATCTTGAAATGTATTCAACCCTAGTGGCATCAGGATCTGGGCTGGTAGAGAATAACTGAAATAATGGAATGTATCCCCTGTGAAGAAATCTCGAGTGCGGACGTTGACTCGAGATAACACAAACGTGTTGGTCGGTGATCCTGTAACAATGTCGTTCGCCTGTCACTACGAATGTATCTATGGTAGAGGACCGTATCGCCTGTGTAAGCCTAAGAAAGGGGCGGAAGTAAATAGAGCCAGATGTCTGTGTTGTCGGCGCGTTATCAGCCTGGAAGTGCCTCTCCGCCTGTCTGTCAGTGGAGGTGTGACGGGCCGTTGACTGGCGAGATAGGAGCACCGTCGGAGATAAGCAGACCTCCGGGGTCGTCAACACGGAGCGTAGGTGTCTCACACAGCTCACAAGAAGCAAAGTATTGGATCAGTAGGTCCGGCGCTGTCGAACGCTAGCAAAAACTGCGTATGAGATTCAGCCCTCCTCAAATCATGACACCTCTTGCATCCATGAGTTTACTAACTCATCCAATGTAGGGCGCATGCCATCTGGTAGATCAACTGAAAGCACCCTCGGCCCCTCCGTTTAAATTTCATAGTTCCCAGTTCACTTTTATATCTAGTCAGAATTTTTTAGAGGTCCTTACCCTTAATTCATCTCTAGTAAAACTATGATTGCTTAGTGCGAAACCGAGCCTCCTGGATGAGCAGCAACGTTCAGGCCTCGTATTCGGGAGGACGTGTTCAAATTCATTTCCGGCCATTCTGATTTCGGTTTTCCAAGCTTTCTGGAAATCAGTGGAGGCAATGGGCAAATTCCTTCTCGACCCTTGTCCCAAATCCTTTCCCGTCTCTAATGATCTCGACATACTAGAGCCGTAAAACCAGAAAGAATATAAAATAAATTTTTCATCTGAAGTACGTTAGGACACACTGTGGTTCAGATTCCATATTAAACCATAAGTCCAACCACGGCAAGGTTGAAGTGAAGGTCAACTTGAAACTCTATGAACATGTCGGATTTAATTAGTAGTGGTCATAAAAGGAACGGACTGTTAAGCAGATGCAAGAAATGAATCTTGAGGGATATTGAATTATGGTGCACGTTTTATCACAAGGCATTAATAAGCTTGTTTAACCTTAGGAAACCATAACTTTCGTCTGATGAATTTTTAAGAAACTTACCACTTTCTATCTATTGTTTTTCAATGTAAAATTTGATGTAATTAGTATGTTTTTCATTCAGTTCTCTACCTCCTGGAAAACCATAATGATGTTCGGCACTCGAAATGGTGTTAACTACAGGGGGAGGACAAAATAATACGAACACCTGTGAAATAATTGAAAATCTTTATTAATAGGGGGTTGGACCACCCTTTGACTGAACTACAGATTTAATGCGACGTGGGATAGATGCATGAAGGTCATGGGCAATATATAAAGGTATATTAAGCCATTCCTTCTGCAGAACGGTCTCTAATTCCGAAAGGCTGGATGGAGGAGGAAATCGGGAACGAAGTTTGGACTCCAAATATTCCCATAAATGTTCAATAATATTCAAGTCCGGAGACTGAGGGGGCCAGGCAAGATATTCAACTTCGTCGTCATGCTCTTCGAACACCTAGCAGTGTGGATAGGGGCGTTGACGTCTTGAAAAAGCGGTCACTCTCTGGACAAAAGGATGGACATGGTCCCCTAGAATGCTTAGATAGTGATTGGATTTGATTCGGCCATGCATAATAACGATTGCGTGTGCCTTTGGGCTACTACGCGCTTCAAGACCCGTCTATTCCTATCAGTAAGCTTTGACTTTCGGCCACTGTTGTACTTTGAAGACGCCGTTTTACCCTCTATCGTGTACGCTGTCATAACGGCTGATACCGTACTCCCTGCAAACCCCAAAAGGTTTGATGTTTCCGTAACCGATGCTCCACTTAAACGCGCTCCGACAATCATTCCTCTTTGGAATTCTGACAGGTCTGAAATTTCAACTTATCACAGACAGTTCGATAGACGCATGCAACGCAGGTGAATGCTGTTGAAAGACTGATACCTTCTTCTTCACGCTCACTACGTGGCAGACTTGTGTTGCAGGTGGCGCGGCTGTACTGCAGGTATGAAATACGTCATACTTTTTCACAGGCGTTCGTATTACTTTGTCCTTTATCTGTAGTTTGTGAGGGGCAGGGTAGGAGATGAGACGGTTAATTATTCCTATTTACAAAACTGAGAAACTGAATCCTGTATTTTTTTTTTTTTTTTTTTTTTTTTTCTTTTTTTTTTTTTTTTTTTTTTTTTTTTTCTTTTTTTTTTAGTTCAATGGGTTTATTGAAACCTTATAACATTACAACATTTCCACATTACAAGATTAAAGTTTCATAATACACTCTACGTTACAGAAACATCAATATGAGTACTCTGGTCAAATGAAGGGGCTATATGCATCATCAAGATTGGTCACGGAGAAGAAGTCCATCCAGATATGCTCCGAAGTGGCGTTTGTACCTCGTTGATTTTTTTAAATTCCAAAGTGTTATTTCAAGTGACTTCTCCGCGGTGAGTATGTTGTCAGCGCATAAAATACTTTTGATGACAATCCGTCTATCTGAAGTGGACGTTTATTTGAATGGTGCACTACAGGTGTCTTTCGGAAGAGAAGGACAAAATGGTTAGCACAGAATTTCATGCCTTCATTTCTCATCCTTAACAGAAACACCACACAAAACCATCACAATCACCTCACAAATAGAAACACGTTCACCTTTGTAAAAGATACTGGAAACTATCCAATTTTATTATTTTGCTATTTTAAAAGAGTTATATTCGCGAAGTTGCTGGCTCGAATCCGAGGATGGTTCCTTCAAAAGGCCATGTCCAATTCCTTTCCGTTCCTTGCCCCCAGATCTTTCCCGCATCTAATGACCTCTACGTCGACGAGGCGTAAAGCCATAAACAGAAAAAGAGAGAGAGAGAGAAAGAAAGAAAAAGAAGCAAAATAAATGTAAGGTAAATAATTTTGTCCTGACAATAGGATACTGATTTAATTTAATTTAATTTAATTTAATTTAATTACAATGGAGCACAATTTCCCTACACACCCATCTTCCCCTCCCGCCCCCCCCCCCCCCTCCTGCACACACCTACATTTGCCCTCTACAAATTTTATCTTTAAATTCTTTCAAAGTGTCAGGTAAATTATTCATCATTTCTCTTGGTAACTCATTCCAATCCCTGACACCCTTACCTAAAAAAGAGAATCTTCCCACACCCTTGTGACTGAAATCGTGTGCCAGCTTGTGGTCATGGTCATCTTTTCCTTCCATGCACTACTTTTAATACCTATTGCAATATCTTTTCATGCCTCATCGCCAGTATATGCCATGTACACTCCCATGACCCTCCTCAACCTCCTCCTGCCTTGCAATGAATCCCATTCCAGCTCCTTTTTCATATCCGTCACTGATTGCATTCTGCGATAATTTCCAGAAACAAATCTAGCAGCCCTTTTTTGCACCCTCTCCAACTCTTGTATTTGATACGTAAAATGAGGGTCCCATACTACACTACCATATTCGAGCAATGGTCTGACCAAAGTTTTGTAACCCAATTCCTTTACTTCTATCGTACATCCCCTCATCACTCTCTCCAACAAGTGCAGAACTTTGAAACCTTTTCCTACCACCTGTCCAATGTGTCCTGCCCTGTTAAGCTTGTTATCAAAATTAATGCCAAGATATTTACATTTCAAGTCTTCAGCAAGCAATTCTTTCCCCACCTTATATTCTTAATTAACCTTTTGTGTATCTAATAAGCTGACTCTTCTTTGCATTTAACTTCATTCCATGTTTACGAACCCAACTAGATATCCTGTCAAGATCACCCTGCAACTGTTTACAATCCTCTATCGTTTTGATTCTTTTATACAGCATTATGTCATCTGCAAACAATCTAATTTCAGATAGTAAACAATCAACACAATTATTCATTAGAATAATGAATAGGAATGGTCCCAATACGCTACCCTGTGGCACACCCATTTTTACTTCCACTTCTTTTGATACTACATTTCTAACCCTAACTTTCTGTTTTCTACATTTTAAAAATTCTTCTACCCAGCAGATGACTTTCTTATCCACTCCAATGGTTTTTACCTTATTTACTACCATTTTATGGCTTACTCTGTCAAACTCCTTTGACAGATCTAGTGCTACACTATCAATTTGGCCTCCCTTGATAATCAGTCATTACTTGTTTCAGACTACAAGTGTAACACCTCCAACACACAGACGCCAATTGACTGACTTTGACTTCAGCTCGTAACTTGGCATATAATTCTCATTCGTCGCAGCAATAAAATGTTCCTTCAAGTAAAAAGAAACTCATGTAAAAGTAAAGCGTGTAACCCTGATGGTACTTGTAAAACAATTTGAACTAAAGGCATCCAGTAACATCAACTTTGCGCAGTGAATTCAGATTCTTCAAACAACAAAGAGTACCTAAGTAGGTTATTCACTACGAACGTAGCTGTATACACGTCATTGTTATTCGTAAAACAGAAAGTTTAGAAAGTGTAATTTCCTTCCCACTCCCGGGATTGCGTTGCATGCTACACGCAAAACGCCTCGGGGGGTAATTATTGCAACTGCGAAAAAAATTATGGCCAAACACTCTCCATCCGTTGCATAATGTAAAACGATGCTCCTACACAAAGAACGCAGTGCTTTGTTCTGGAAGAAATAATAACAATGGTAATAATAAAACCGGACGACGAAGGGAAAATATAGAGGGGAATATGACAAACACGTCAACATAATACTTCCACCGTCACCGGCTTTCTGTGTATTACGTTTAGAAATATTTATGGGGGTCTTTAATGCAAATCACAGAGGGAAGATTCACGATAGCAGCTCACTGTTATAAAACTGCCAGACTTTTGACCTACATTATTTTCTTCTAGTAATTTATGCCACGAAGTTTCATATTAATGTTTAATAGAAGTCACGAAAGATAAACAAAATAAAAAATGTGATTATTTTAGCAGTTTTGATTCATCAACCATTCGCATACCATTGATTAGAATTTTTTATGAGAGAGGAAAAAAAAAAAGTTTTACTAGCACATTAAAACTTAAAATTGGTTCAATAAATTAATATTCAGATTAAATTACATAGACAAGAGGATCTTTATTACCATAGTACCTGTGTAGACCACCGTGCCATGAAAATTTAGCACCATTACTCTTTTTCAAATTTCTCAAATATTTTGGATGTTTATCAACAGTTTTACTATCTTATTTTTCTGCTCAAATTGTTTGCTTGCTCTTCTAAGGTTGAAAGACTATGTCTGTTGCAATTTTTTACTACGTTTGAAACTAGTACCATCTTTGAATCTCCAATTCAATTAATCGTTCCTTAAACTTTACCTTTTCTATCCATATTTCAATTTTATTGGCATTTTCTCTCTTATTTCTTCTATAATTGTAGTGTTTTTTTTAAATTTCTTATTTCTTCTATCTCTTGTAGCCCATTTTCTGTTACACATTCCTTTTTTCGTATTCCAAAGCGGTTAAGTAGATACTGGGAGAAGGTGGTGAGGACCTGAAACAACGATTTTGCAGGGAGAAACAAAGGTGGTTAACCTTGCTTTGGATATGAAATTTGTCAGGAACTTGAAAAGAAAACTGAGGCGTCAATTATTGGTTCCCAATACAAAGTTTACTGTTACAAACTTTGTTGTTGTTTACAAAAACTTCAGGCAAGGAGGGGGCGGAGGAGGGGGGGGGGAGAGGAGCCGGCAATTCTCTGCGATACTTGGTGTAAAAGTGATGATTGCTGATTGGCATGAACTGGTTTCATCATGTCTTTGGTTAACTGATTTAAAAATTAAGCAACTATAAAAATTTTCCAGACACTACAATAACTACCCACCTCAACCACGGGTATACTTTTGCTTAGAAATCTTTTTCCACCTTATTCTTTTTCAACTTTCTTGCCTCATTGGCTAGAAACACATTGACTGCCTCCTGCACGCGGAATGTGTGGATAACCGGAATCAAACTGAATAAATTCCGCGAGTTCTGAGAGGAAAACAATTCTTGCGATGGGCTTTGGCTTAAGCTATTCGGGAGGCCGTGGTTTAAGCAAATTATAAGATGGTTGTTTTTCACAATTTACTGGTCCTCGGGTTGAAAAAGGTTGAGAAACGTTGCCTTAGTATATTCTGGACCGCTAACTGACTGGCGAGTGTATCTATGAAACTTCGGTTTTTATACTAGATTCAAACTAAGCTAATTAGTAATTTAATAGCATTTCATAATCCGCAACTTGGATGTTACACTTCGTCTTCCTCTTAATAATCCTAGTCCCTGCTATTTATTTATGATCTCATTTCTGGCTAATGGCTAACTCCTATATGACTGATCTTTTATGTTTATATATTCCTAAGAGGCCTAAAACCCCTTCTCCCAATAAAAGACAATACCGAACTAATTAGAAGTTAGATAATAGTTTTCTAAGCATACAAGATGCCACTGGTTGAAGGTCATACATGTCTTTACGTTATGGCGCACCAGATATTACTGGTCTGCAGTCACTTCACATCTATACTAAGCGAGCAGTATAAACAGTTGGATCTTACACGCCAGTCATCTAGGCGAATGCCGGGACGTTTCCCATCTCTACCTCATAAACGATAATTTCACAAAAAAAAAAAAAAAAAAAAAAAAAAAAAAAAAAAAAAAAAAAAAAAAAAAAAAACACACGTATCACGCGCTGAACATAGTTACACGATTCACAGAGAGATGGCAACACTTCACTTACCCCGTTAGTACTTCATACGATCTGGCAGTAGGTGTAAAATGCTTGGCGTAAACAATGGCACGCGGACGTAAAATCTTAGTTCCAAATTTGACCATGCCAACAACCGACCCAAAAGTGTTAGGAACAGTGGTGAAGAAGATTAACAGCTGGATCATTTTAATGGTCGTTTGTTTGTGTCACTTATGATATTAGTCATGCTAATGTTTCCTTTACATGATGTTGGTGAAAATTAATAAAAAATATTTTTTTTTTTTTTTAAAAATCACTCATCACAAACTTGAAAGAATCTAGAGATTCTGATATACCACGCCAGGAGAAGTTGTTTTATATTTTTTTAAATATCATTCGACCCATGTAGACATTCAGATAATTCACTGTGTCTTTCTACTGCATCTAAAGTTTAGAATCTTTCCTGCTATCGATATACTCTACAATTGTAAAGAAAACACAAGACAGATGCAACAATTAATTATAATCGCCCTTGTCCTAGGTCGAACTGGAATCGGCAACCCCCCCCCTCCTTTTTTTATGGATTTCGGCAGCTGAGGCCATACAGCCAGCTGAATGTGATTATTATAGCTTCCAGTGAATCAGTCGTCATCCAGTGTTTATATATTGTATATCCTAAGTATGGACACCACAGGACGGACAGGACATTCACACAGACACACAACACTTAACGTCCATGCCTGCGGCCAGATTCGAACCGGCGACTCTAGCCACTACGCTACCGAGGCCGGCCTCGGCGGCCCTTGCAAAGAGAGGCAAGCGTGCTAACCACATCACTCCTGGGATTAACACTACGATTCTTACGATGGGCTCTCAATAATTCGGAATCGAATCTTCGTGTCTTGTTGCATCGTTACCGGAAACTTGAACTACCTCCTCGAGAATATTCAACACGATCTCGATAAACGAATGTAAGATGAGAGAGACTAACATACTCATATTATTATGCTAGGGAGTAACATACTCGTTCACAAAGACATCGAATGGTCTTCGGTTAAGTTTCCCTTTCTTTATCCTGAGGAATATTCAAAGGATTTGTATGATTAAAAAATGCCAAACACCTGTTTGAGATTTAGTGTCCGAGTATGCCTTACGATGTCCCTACAACGGCATTTACCTTTTCCATTCTCTCTGGTGAAATTTTCCTGAAAAATAACATACAACAGACGGAGGTACTGTACGGTGTGTTTTCACCAATACAAATCTTTTTGACAAAACTCCCCAATTTTATCCATAATAAAAATGTATTTTTTGTTTATATTTTCATATCCTCCGTGTAAAAAACTTTTTGTTTAATTTCCACATGCGGTGTAATTAATCCGCTATCGGTGTCATTAAATAATGCCTCAAATCTAATGATTCGAAATACCAAAATAACTAGACACCATATGTTTCTGGAAGCGTACAATATACGAAATTTACTCTCTGTTAGTTTCAGTCAAGTCTGTACCATACCCAGTCGGCTTTTCCTGTTGCCTTTGTCTGTATGGTTTGTTGTTTGTGTCTATTACTATGGGTAATGTGTGTTAGGTATACTGTAGTTACTTGCTAGTGTTGTATATGAAAGTGGTGATGGAATTGAAAGATTGAAACCCGGTATTTACTTATTTAGGCCTAAAAGATCGAAGGAATATCACGGGTTATGATCCACGTGAGAAGGATGGTTTTAACAATCATATACCTTACTCCATACACACTGTTGAGATGTTTTGGATTTAGCGCAGATCTTTCTTATACAATCTTTTAGAGATGGGTGAGTGTAATAACCATTTTAGAAGCAATAAGTGATTTTAATAAAAGAATATGCAAACAAGGTACGCAACAGCGAAAATCTGATCTTGCGAGAGTACGTATAGACGTGGACAATTTATGGACTGGGCGCCAGAGAGGCGAGACTTGAACGACAAAGCGAACACTGACTCTGAGACGAAACAAAATTGAATAAAAACACATATGGCTTTACTTTATCCATAATAAATGGACTTATGAAAGGCTGTAACTGTTTTCAGTTGACTGGTAAGCAAATAATTTTACTTTTGTAACAGTGTTGCAGTAAAATTATTTGCTTACCAGTCAACCACATATGAGTAAAAATAATAGCCATTGTAGTTCGTATTGATTTCATAGTTAAATGTAGCTTACATAATGTACCAATATCGCACAAATAACTGCTGAAGATGCTCCGAAAAATGGGATGAAAGGAGTAAGGCGGAAAATAAAAACAAAAGAAAAATTAGCTGAATTGGCGTGGTATTAATTATTGCAATTCAGGAAGTGGTTAGCAACATCTAGTTGTTACTTACACGATAGTTTAGGCATACGATTTATAGTGCGAGAGTTCTAAATCTGAAGCAGTGACATCCGCACTAACTAGACTGTGAGATCTGGTTACCATGGTTACTCGTGTGTTTAACTACTGAATCATAGTTTCTGTTAACCAGTGGCTTCGCGGAAGCTGACGTGGTGATTGCTCCGCTAACTTCCCCCAGCTCTGCCATTGAATCAGCCGTCACAGCTCTGCTCTTGGTATGCAAAGCAGGAGTAGGAATAATTGGTACGGCTACGGTAACTCCTGCCGGAACTGGCTCGATGGCAATTCGGGCGCCAAGTTGAGACAAACGGTAAGCGTGGTGAATGCAAATGGTCGCGGGGTCGACCCCGGCGCTTGCGACTATTGCGACTGTCTTGGTGACCCAGTTTAGAAGTTGTATTGTGATCGTAAGCGTTGGCTGACCCACGCTGGGAAGGGTTCACTGTCTTAAATCCGGTCGTAAACCTCCTTAAACCTCCTTCAATGCAGGAAGCAGAGAGATGCGGTACTAACAGACTCTCTGTTTCGTGTTTCTTCAAAGTTTGTGATGTTAACATTTTAATAAATAGGAGAAGTAATTTAACTATCTGGTATTGTACCAGTGTACGTAATGAGAATAGAAATTTTTTATTACTCTCAAATAATACTATCTCCAACAAAAAAAGATGTACTAGTATACAATATTTAAGTTTTAATGGAACCCTCTACACGTGTGTTAAAGTAATAAGTAATACGAAGTTGGACAAACCTCAAACAATTGGAAATGTTACAGATTACAGTGTTGGTATTAGAATCTACGCATATAAGTAGTGCAGTAGAGCGCTGTGTTGGCTGAATGATTAAGGCGTTCGATTAGGCATCGAAACACCCCGGTTCGAATCCAGGTTTAGGTAAGATTTTCAAACGATATTTATATGTGAAGTATGATTCCGTGGTTCGGATTCTACGCTAAACTGTAGGTCCCATATACAAGGTAGTATTACCGGTTTAGGAGAGAGGGCAGCGATAGATACGGATTGCAGTAAGAAACTCTGTTAACATGTTCCTAAAATGTCGAAATTATTGTTTTTAGCAGTCCAGACGATGAAAGCTTTCGATAGCTGCTTGATACCATATCATGAATTCATTGCTTCTCCTCCAGCCACTTGACCTTGGAAGTGTAAGGGAAGTGGGTGCCTTGCTTTTTGTCGGGTATAATACTAAGTTTCAACGCTTAAAGGTATGGCAGGATATAAGTTTCTACTCTTAAAGCTTGAAAAAGAACTGCAAAAAAATATAAGGTCTACTATTTGATTTCAACATTACTCCATATCTTAGTTTTGATATTTAGGTAATTTTGGTGAATTATTTACCTGACTTTTAACACGTTACTCTGTCAATAAAAAAATGAAAAACTCTTCTGACATACTTATGTTTTATAATCATTTTGCGACTTATTTGCGACTGATTTACTTTTTGCGTTGTTTTTTTTTTTTAATTTTGCTATCTCTTGTAAGTTGTACCTTACATAAGATTCTACTGAAGTCCTTAGATAACTCTTGTTTATGTACGGAAGCAGGTACCTCCTCTAATGACCTAAGTGGAACAGCAAAATCTGTCACCATGTTTTGTTGCTTACAGCAGATCATCCTAATCTATTCCAAAACCAATATTTGGCTCAGAAAACTCGAAATTATCCAGATTTTTTTTTTAATGTATAGCAAGTGACTCTCGTGGTATAGTAAAATGCTGTAATTTCTATATCACCGTCTACTATTGGTGTACGATAAGATGATCGTTCAGAATATAGAAATCTATAGATTTTCGATTTTAGTTCGTATTTCATACGTATTTGGAGGTAAAAGAGGAGAGTATGTTTTGCATACAGTAGTTTTAAACTTTCACATCTATATGGCTAAATGAGTTTCACTTTGGAATTAAGGCTTAGGAAATGAAAATAAAAAGACCAATGGTATTTATCTCGGTTTACAGAAAATTAAAAATGCTGGCTATCCTGACTAGAGTTTAAAGTGTGTCGCCCAAATGCAACTTATGCATCGTAGACGCTTTATGACCAATAAAATATTTCCCTTCTTTCTTAGAACCTATGTTAACGTTTGACTGATTTACATCAAATTAATATCGTACCTAATAACGAAATATTTTTTTAATTCTTAAAATTTCCTGAAGTCTTACAGAAAGAATTATTAATGATATTATTTCTGACATTTCCGTTTCCTGTTTCCTGATTTCAGTGTTAATGCTCATAGCTTAGCGGCTTGTCTAGGCACTGTGTCCTTGCTCGACAGTGCAATTTTCCCGTTTCTATCCAGCAGCACGTAAACTTGAAATACCAATCTGACGAGTTTGCAGTGCACTATTACAGTTACATTTAACATCAGCTGCGATTTTCTTGGCCATATTCGTGATGAATACAGGAGATAATACCCTGTTCACTATGATCTGGCGGCTCTGGGTAATGTTCCTCTTGCCCCGCTCTTCATTTCACCCTATTGAAGTCTGCAGGTAACTCTTGTTTATGTACCGAATTAGGTACCTACTCTAATGACCTAAGCAAAATAGCAGAATTTGCTAACGTGTTTTGTTGCTTAACAGCAGTTCACCGTAATCTATTACAAAACCGATTTTTAGCTAAAAAAACTGGGAATTATCAAGAGAAATTTTTAAGATGTATCAAGTGGCTTCCATGGTATTGGAAAATGCTGTAATTTCTATATCACCGACTAATCTTGGTGTATGGTAAGATAATGTCCTAGTAGATGACTGGAAAATTTCCCCTTCCTAGGCAAGGTTAAGGACAGCGGAGTGGGGATAGAGCAGTCTGACATCAAGCCGCCTCTGTTAACTAGACGGCCTGTAGAAATGAATTCCGAAACCACAGATTTTCTAACATACCGACAATCGGTTTTGAACCAACAGATAGTTTAATTTATTTTCATCAGGATAAACGTTGAGTTTGAAGCTACATGACTATGATGTACTATTTCCAACGATCCGTCATGTTTACCAATAGCGTGTGGCTCAAAATGTACCCTACAAACAACGACTATGTATCAGTCGTTGCGCCTCTGGTCTTCGTGTTTGAGGAAGCAGAGAGACCCTCGGCCTTGCTTCCTCCCTCTTCCGTGGCCATTATCCAAACCTCCCCCGAGCCCCCCTGCCCCAAGTGCCCGTCCGGCAAGACGCCACTGCCGCATTAGGATGGCCGGGCGAAGTGAAAATTAGCCAAATTTAGGACTCTTTAAATTACGGTCGGCCGGCCGTGAAAGCCCGGCTGGTGTGAGAGGGGGATCCATTCCCCGGAAACTGCTTCCAAGTTCTGTTTGTGGAGCTGGCCGGGCAAACACATTAGTCGAGATGACGCTACGTCTAGGAAGTGTCTGCAGGGGTGACAAAGTTTATCTGACAGACTGTCGCGTTTAAGTGCTTAAAAAATTGCCTCTGCATCGAACAGTTATCTTGTTGGCTTGCTTCACACGGTTTAGTCGAGCTGAAGGGATCTAAGTGGTGAAAATTGGTTGTGTACATTGAGGTGCACTCCCTCTTGTTAAAAAATAATTTTACCTTGCACAAATTATCAAATAAGTTATTATCAATAATGAAAATTACTGATAGGAGAGATAGGGACAACACCGTCATGCATTGCTGTACGTTTATTACACAATTAATTTTCGTCAAATATGTTATTGGCAATATTGTATAAATAATTTAAAAAAAAACTTTCTCGAAGTTCAGTAATGATTTCTTTTACAACAGATCTCAGGGTTTGTCTATATATCCATCTACTGTGCTGAAGGGTCAATGAGGCTTTCTCAAGGGCGACACTGGGTTGATCGATG
The DNA here is from genome assembly GCA_031002005.1 of Vandiemenella viatica. Classification (NCBI taxonomy): domain Eukaryota; kingdom Metazoa; phylum Arthropoda; class Insecta; order Orthoptera; family Morabidae; genus Vandiemenella; species Vandiemenella viatica. The sequence goes on from JARYHS010011408.1 coordinate 148,560,654, forward strand.
CAATAGTGATTTTGCGGTGATCAGCATATCTGCAGGGTTACCATTCCGAAGAAGACGCCGACGCGGTGAATTCCTTTTAAGTGTCGTCTGACACCCACGTGCGCATGGTTTTGGAGGCCGTGCCACGTCAGCAGAAGAGTACGGATCAGCAGGCGCGACTTGTTAGCCTTCGCCGCCTCCCCACCGCCTTGCCTAGTGTCGTTTCAGCTAGCCGGGCCTTTAATCTCTACCGACTTGTCGACGACTAGTGGCGCGCCATCTCTGCAAGCACAGGCGGGACTCTTCCCACGGTGCGCTCCTTGGTAGCTGGATCTGTCCGGCCCGCAAATGAGCGGGTCGTGGGAACCCACCTATAATCCGCTGCTCCAATGTCGAATTGCGAATGTGTTAATTATCGTTAGACCAATGTCCCTGCGTCCTCGCTGTATATTCGTAGGTACACGCGTCCAGCTTCAAGTAAATGTATTTCGATGTAGTGTGGCAATACACTACGACACATGTGGATGTTCGAACATTATTATTATTATTATTTTTAGCTAAATTAATCTGCTACAAGCCACTTTTCCGCATAATGCTTATTCCAGGAGTTAACGGCATTTTACCTGATTTCCCATCGCCTCAACATTCAAACGAGACGGATGACTTATCCTTCAGTTACCAAGGATCTTTCAGGAATAGATTAATTGAATATCAATACCGGAATTGGAGTTTTTGCCCTAAAGTTTTGTTTCCTATATCCTCCTCACTCCTCCCTGTTATCTTCCATTCTATTCACCCTGACATAGCGATTCTTGACTTTTCTTATCTTCCACAATATGGGATCTTTGACACCTTATATTTACATTATTTGCACTACAATCCAAAACATCCACAATAATGCTTTGCCGTCGTATTAAATGCTTAGATCAATTATTTATTAATAAATATTTTACGCCAAAGCAATTGACTTTTTTTGTGTTTATTTGTCTCCGGTACGCGTTTCACTTCTTTTGCAGAAGCATCTTCAGCGGGTTTTTTCTGTTAATTATGTACAAAAGTTGTAAGCAGGTTATGTTTGTGGTTTGTACAGTGGAATGAATTATTATCTAACTTATAATCTACTTACATTTTGCGGTCTATTGTATTTCTTTTAGCTCAATTCTCAGCATTAGTGCTTTTGCATTTTCGGTGGAAGTGTCTTCATGTTTGAGATTCACAACACTACACTTTATTGCACTGCACTATGTGTTTGTTTTCTTGCAAATAACCGTTCTGTTTTGTTTACTCGAGTTTTGTGTAGTTAAGCGGTGCTGTTTTTTTTGTTTTTTCAGTCTTCTATTCGTTTGGCGGTTTTTTCAAACATAAATGATTTCAGTAGTTGTTTTGTATGTCCATATTTACTGTTGTTTTTCTGTGTCGATGTTTCTATTTTATTTTAGCTTCAGTGTTTTGTATAGTGTTGGGTGTGTGAGGTTTGTGTATTCATTTATTATTCGTTTTCCTTCTGTTAGTGCTTTTTGTATGTGGTAGTTTTCTTGGAAATTTAGTATTTGTGGTTTGTTGTTGTTTATGGTGAGTATTTGCATGTCTGAGTCAATATTTGTTGGGTGGTGGTTGTGTTCTTCTAAGTGTTCTGCCAATGTTGAATGGTTGTTATATTTTAGAGCTCTTATATGTTCCTTGTACCTGGTTTCGAATTTTCTGCATGTTTGTCCTATGTTTGTCCTTCGCATTCATTGAATGTTAGCCTGTATATTCCTGAATTGTGATATTTATTGGGTTGTGTGTTATTTTTAATGTTTTTATGTATTGTGTTATCTGTTCTGAATGCTACTTTTAGTCCCTGTTTTTTGAATATATTTGCAATTTTGTATGTGTCTTTGTTGATGTATGTCATCACATGCCATTTATTTCTATTTTGTGGTGTATGTGGTGTATTATCTGGAGTTGATCTATTGTGGTGTGATGATGGGGTTGTATTGTATGAAGTTTTCTTTATTTGTCTTATAATTTTGTTGTTTAGTTGGTGTACCCTGTGTTCCTTGTGTCCATTTTTGTTGGCTATATAGATGATTGTATTAAGTTCTAGAGTGTAGTTTTCTTTATTATTTTGTTTAGTCTATGGAGCATGTGTCTTATTGCAGCTTCTTTATGAGTTTGTGGATGGTTTGAGTCAGTTCCTCTGATCATGTCTGTGGTGGTGTGTTTTCTGTGAATCTGAAATTAGTGTTGCTGTTTGTGTCTTGTTAGAGTTATGTCAAGGAGGTTTAGTTTAGCATTTGTTTCTTTCTCCATTGTGAATTTGATGTTTTTGTGTATAGTGTTGATGTCAGTATGTAATTCTTGTATCCTATCTTCTGGTTCATTGACAAGGCAAATAATGCCATCAACAAAACGGTACCAATAGATAATGTTATACCCCTTGTTTTTTACAGTATTTTGAAATATTTGATTTTCTACATGGTTCATAAATATGTCTGCAATTATTCCTTATATTGGTGATCCCATGGGTAAGCCATCATTTTGGATGTAATATTGGTTGTTAAATTTGAAGTAGTTTTGTGCTTCTTCCCATTTGTGGATGTCTCAAATATAGCTCCTGTCTCATTAACTATTATCAGAATCTTCTGATTCTGTATTCCATCTATCCGATTAATATTTTCTATCTTTCAACCACAATTCAACATCCTGCAGTCTCTCTTCTTCCTCTTCCCGTAGAGTCCAAGCTTCTGTACAATATGGGATAATACACCAAACGAGACACCTTATCAGTGTTTTCCGTAATTCATTCAACAGATGGACCCACAGTTGCATTTTATTCCTTATTACATGTTTTTGATCAATTCGATACTGCATTTTGCTTCTTGATAATGAATCGTAACTTCTATCACTAGGAGACCAAGAAATGTGAAGATTAGTAGCTGTTCTGTTAATTAATTGCCCACCTTTGTCTTTATAGCGTTAATATTAAGTCCAAATACTTAAAAGACATTTCTATTGCACTAGCTGCTGCCCACGACTTCGTTCGTAATTGTAAAGAATTCTGATTCACAGCTACCGACATGCAACTGCCAGGGTGCATGATGGGAGACTAAAGTTAATACCACACATTAAACACAAGTAATCTGCCCAGGGTATTCATGGCTACGAAGTTAAATATAGGGGCGCACATGTCTTTGGTCGAATTAGGAAAATGTCCTTGATCGAACACTTTAAACCACAATATTTTCCACACCCCACGGCTACCGACATCTAGCCACCATAGTGCACGATGGGAGACTCGAGGCCATTATCACACACAAATATCAGGCGTCTGCGCTAGGTAATTTTGACTGCAGAGTGAAATACAGGGACACTTATGTCTTTGGTCGATATATGAAAGTGCCCCAGGTCGACCACTATCAACCACCATTTCTCCCACAATCCCACACCTACCGACATTTGTCCAACGCTGTGCATGGTGGGAAACTCTATGCTACTACCACACACAAACACCAGTGGCCTTCGCTAGGTAGTGGTGGCTACAGGGTGAAATATAGGGACACACACGTCTGTTTTTATATATTTATAAAATATTATTTTGTCTTTTAGCTAATAAACTAATATCATCAGCGTATCTCTCACACTTTATCCTCTATTCATCAATCTACACTCCGTTCTTTCTCTGCTACCACTAACTGGTCATCTGCAAATAACAAACCATATAAACAGGTAGCATTTATTTCTATCTCCATACTTGAGCATTTTCTTCTACATCTCTCTATAGCACCTTGGATATGTTTTGAACAAAGTTGGATAAAGGAAAAAATCTCAGATTAGACAATTTTTAACTATAGGAGGGATATTGGCTCAATATTTCTTTTTTATTATACGAGGAGACGATTTGTGCACACTTTGTGGTACACTTTTTGAAAAAACTTCTGCACCTCTAGACGTGAAATTTAACATACTAATTCAAAGTCAATTCTAGATGTGCCATCAATCACTATTTTTTCAAAAAACAAATAAATTACAACAATTTTTATTATTTTTATTCGTGCATGCTTAGAGAAACCAGAGACGACGGTGTCACGTGACGTATTCACGTGTCACGTGACGTGGTTTTAGGCAGCCATTGTCGAGAGTGCAGCGCGGCAACGTGGTTTTGCTTTTCTTGCTTCCAAGTGTATCTATGGAGAGGGACGCAGTTTGAAGAATCTGTTGGCATTGTGTGGAATTATAGTTTGACGATTATATGCCACCATCAAGTGCATATGAAATAAACATCAGAGAAGATCCTAATGCAACAACTTACCACCGCAACGATAACGGTAGGATAATCAAATAACCTGTTCACCAAAAGTGTAGTTTATAGGTTCGATGTCTATCTGAGAACTCAAACTCCAGAAAGAGAGATATTAATTCAATTTAACTTTTTGTATTAAAGATTATCTGTGGTTGTTGAACGTTCTTTGTAAATAAATCAGTGACTTGTGTAAATTCAGATGCAGCGGTTTTGTAATTATACAAAGAAATCCCACCCCTCCATTTATCACCTATTTAAATCAATATATAATTTTAATGATAAATTATGTAACGTTTAATCAAAATTAAAGAATAAAATAAAGCTACACTATACCGGAACGCTTTAAACTTTAATCGAAAATAACGTTGCCACAAATGAACTACTGAGAGAAACTGAACTTATATGCTCTAGAATGAAAGATATTAATTTTTTGTATTAATGATGATCTATGGTTCTTGATGTTCTGTGTAAATTCATCTGCGACTTGTGTAAATGTAGATGCAGCGGTTTTGTAATTATACAAAAGAGGCAGTTCTGTCATTACCGTGGCCAAAATATGATAATGAATTCTTATAGAACTTGGTGAAAAAATATCTAAAACAAAGAATAAAAGTTTTTGATACCTTGCTTGGTTTTCGAGATATAGGATGTAAAAAATTATTTGTAGGTATATTTCCTTGTTCTTTAGGTGACGTTTCTTCTTGTCCAGGATGTATTTCAACCTAACAACAAACACTACGAATAAAATAAACACCTATAATTCATTTCCACGATGTACATATAATGGTTCAAGTGATTTTTTTTTTTCGTGCCAGGTCGGATCTTGCCCTAACATCTTCACTTTTAAGATACAATATCTCGAGAACTAGGCGAGACATAAAAAAATGTATTCTTTATTTTCGATTTGTTTCGTCAATTCATCATCAAATTAGGCTCTGGCGAAATTTTTCTTCTCGTCCAGGCCGCATTTCAACCTAACCATTTCAATTTTGAAATCACATATCTCGAACTAAGTGGGATATTGAATAATTTTATTATTTACATTCAATTTGTCGCGTCGAGTTACACAAGAATCCATCATCAAATTGCCACGCCACGGATATAACAGAATCCCAAAAGAAATCCTGCTCCCTCCCTTAATTAGTTATTTAAAAAACTATATAATTTTAATAATAAACTATGCAAAGATTAATGATAATCAAAATTAAGGAACACAGTACGTGGAGATTTGAGAACTGTTTAACGAGGGATATATGTTTCCAGTAACCGAAACAAACAAAAAGATGCATGCAGGTCGGTAGTTTAATGAAGCCAAACACAAGAACCATAAAAATTTGGTAAAAAGGGAGGTCTTACTATTCAATGCAATCACTCGGGATTCGCCTCGACAAAACTGTCTGTATTTCAAAGATAATGGCTACGTCTTCAAGATCACCAAGCCACTTATTAAAAAATCGACTAATTTCTGTCGGCAAACTAGCTGAATGAAAAATGTTTTCATCTCCATAAAAATATCCGTATTTTTCTGTATCGTTCCCCTCTCACCTCGAATTCCCAGTATTGAGTGGTGATAATTATTTCTGTTTTGGCCGGCCATGGCAAAGTCTACTAGAGTCCCATTATTTAGAAATGTTCTACAATCAACCACAGCTAGAAACTTCTGTTGTTTAACATATGTTGGCTTATTGAGACTAAATGCTTTAGAAAGCCTAGCATTAAATAGAAGATTTTATTATTACTGGTATTAAAAAATCAATCATACTAAAATATAAAAAAAAAAACCCGGAAAGAAACTCGAATTAAAACTTTCCTATCTGATTAAAAACAAATTAAATAAATTTATATTCTAAATATTTAAATATTGGGTCTTATTATAAATGTGCCTAATTTTTTAACAAACTAAAACACGGATTTTGATGATAATTCGTGAAGCTTAAATATTAAAATTCTTACGAATATTATTTAATTTCTTTAATGTATATAATATTTGTTACAACAAAAATTCGTGAGCCACCACCAAGCCGTGCTTTTAACTAGTAAGTAGACTAATTTACTTGATCGAATACTTATTTATATTCATTCTTAAAATTGTCCACCCATTTATTCACATTAATATCGGATTGGAGGCTCGGCGGTTAAGGTATCTAACTGTAGATTGAAAGGTTCCCGCTTGGAATACCTGTCTCGGAGGGAATTTTCATAAGCCCTTAAACCGATGTTCACCTCTGGCACAGCTTACAGTGTAGTGTGAAGTACAGCACAACGCTTCCGTATTTCGGATTCCTCGTGAAACTGCAGGTCCTGCCTAGGGCTAACAACCCTAGTTGTAACTTTGATGTATGCACATCCAAAGCAAGTTCAAGCCAAACGACGACTTAACGTGGCCCTAGTTGCCCAAACGAACATACTATAAATATATATATGTATATATATATAGGGAATATATCTCGTGATAGCAGGCAATGGAATCATTAAAAGATGAAAATACTAAAAATGCTTTTGAAGTTGACCTAGTCATCGGGTGCCGAGCTTTCGCTCGTCTCCTCAGTTCACTGTCTCTGGGCGGGCCGGTAGTAGTGCGTGTTTTGTTTCCAGCAACACTAGGCCACAGCACGAGAGAGCAGAGCGCTGTTACACGATATTGCGCAAGTTTGTAGTTCGTAGGAAACCTAATCAGGGAGCAGGAAGCAAGCTGGTGAGCAGCGTGGCGCACCTCAGCAACAAGCTTATTGCCTACAGTGCACTAACTGTGGCACTACTACTCCAAAAGTTTCAAAGCTACTAAGACAGAACACATAGTTTTCATTGGTGGTTTATTTTTGGAGAATATTGATAATCTATGAGCTAGGATGGAAGGATATATGGCAACTGAAAACCATAGTTGTAATTACCTACACATTTTCTTAGTGACAGAAAGTACCACGGATCAAATCAATTTAATTTTAAATAGTGGACTCGGATAAAAAAAGTAATATTCAAATAAGTATATACGTATGTATATAAGAAATGAAAAAGAAATATGAGAAGACCATGAATGTAAAGGTGTTATTAAATACGTTCCTACAGATCTCTGAAAGACAGATTTAAAGAAAGCAGTCATCTGTTTTGACTCTAGAAGTGCATTTTATGCAATCTTGGGCATTCCCAAAGGCAAGGGCAAAAACTACAAAGGCAAGGGCAAAAACTACTATGCATACCAAGTAGCTAGAGAGGTAGCTAAATTGACAGCAAAAGACATAGATGTAAGGCTACAATGGGTAACAAGCCACGTGGTCTTACATGGCAACGAAATGGCTGACAGAGCAGCAAAAGAGCAACTAGCGGTCACAGAAAGGTTGGATACTGCTATTACCTATACAGACCTAACACATTTCACATCAATCCTGATAAGGAACGAATGGGAAAAGGAATAGCAAAACAACAAAGGCTCAAAAGGGCAACATGCAATAATATCGAAAAGAAGCCATGGTATGAATTAAAAGAGCTGAGAAGAAAAAGAAAACCTTGATTAACAGAATACGCACAGGACACGCCCTCCTAAACGACAAAAATATATCATGTGGAGTCGCCGAATTGTCTCGGATTGGGGGCTCGGTGGTTAAGGCACCTAACTGTAGATTGAAAGGCCCCGGATGTAGTGGTTCTCGGATGCGAAGAATACAGCGAGATTAGAAAAGAGCTTACAGAAAAAATCCCTAAAAATATCAGATATAACATCTCTGATGACTAACCTATCGTATCCAGGAACAAAAGTGATCAATACAATATGCAAATATGTTGGAAAAGAAAACGTTTAGTATGAAGTTACAATAAAAAAAAAGAAATTAAAATAAAACCCAGTAGCCGTACCCTTATGTCCCTGGCGATATTAGCCCAAGGCTAAATAAAAAATAAAAGGCAGTAGAAGTGGTTTCAAATGCATCAATGTGCCCTAGTCCCCCCCTACTCAATATCAGCAAAAGAATTGCATATGAATTTCAGCACACGCTACAAATATACTACTATAGTATCAAAAGTATTTATTTTAACATGAAAATTTTAGTCACACGTGCTAAAATGACAAAATAAATCACTAAGTGGCACGTAATTGACTGTGGACAAATCAACACTCATCTGAAAAAGTCGAATGAAGTAATGTTTGTACTGAATGCAATTTGGCGGGTACTACCTACGTTAAAGGAACATTGCGTCATACTGGCAACGCTCCATTACGTGCTGAAGTACAATCGCTAATAAGTTCATAGATTGCAATTTAACATGTTGCATGGGCGTGTCTTTAAATTCAATAACATTGACACTCATGTCAACAGAATAATTATCTCCGGCTGAGGAAACTCAATGACTACCTTTATCAATATCAATAAGAGAGAGGGGCGTAATAAAATATCAATGTATACAAGAAACACTGAAGTTGCTGAAACGTCAAAAATATTTCTGGTGTTGGAAAGCACGACATTAAGCTTCTAGGTATACTGGTTTGACCACGATGGTTAGAAAGGTATTCTATAAGAGCAGCAACGGAGATATCACTGCCATCAAGTGGTAACTAATAGAGATTTTAGTTTTATCAATGGCGTCGTAGGAAGCTGCACACGAGAATCAACGATTATTGATTTTTAAAGTTACTTGCGAGTATTATTTCGGGCGAGTAATAATTAATAATCCGAACTGTAAAAAATTATTAACATGGGTGGAAATAACCAGCAGCAATGGGCTGTATTAAAGATATTTGCGGAATTCTGATTACCTGGTTTCCGAAATTCATGTTTCGATGAACTGTCAGTAGCAGCACACGCAGGAGCCTCGTTATGGTTGAAAGTTTTTTTGTTTTCTATTCAGTTTCAGCGGTGTTTGTTCGCACAGTGGGCGCACATGTAAGCACGCAAGTAGCAGCGACACTGTGGTCTCTCTCGTGAGGGTACCAAGCCTCTCGTAGCCGTCACGAATCTCTAATGAGATCGATCGATATACGTTGAAGGGGAGTCATAACGCTTATCGCCGACTATACTTGGCTAGCCGGCCAGGCTCTTATCGCCTAACGAGCGGCGACCTTCACTACAAAGCACGCCTGTGGTGTCAATAAACCAACCATCACATGCCATTTCCCCTTCTCTTATTCCAAAAAGCACCTGTGCTAAGCAGTTTTTTCCTTTATTTTCCTACCTCATAACTTGACATTCTGACCCTCTTTTACCGATAGAGAAAAATTGAGAAACCCTCCAGGATAAAATATAGCAATGTAAAAGAGAGTTTCACAGAGTTGCCAAAGTGTTATTTCTTCGTATATTTCTGTTACTTAAACTAGAGCTGGCAGTTATTCAAGTATAGTGAAATTAATAACAACTAATTTGATGTAGATAAACTTAAATTGGGTAAATATTATAGAGTTTATAATAGAGATACAAAAATAAATCCGATTACTAGAGATGAAAATGATAAATAGAAACATAGGATTTTTAGTGTCCAAGGTGTTCTCAAGTACTTAAAGCCATAACATACCATTTTTAATAACTTTAGCTATTAGGGTACAAGTCGCAAAGAGAAATATATATTACCCGGAAAACTGTCAAAGCGTTATCAAGTGTTCTGTTCATATTCCCAGAGAAGAAATATTATTATACGCTTTTTTCAAATCAGAGACTGATTGGTGTGGCACAGATTGTGGTAATTATGTATACAGGTAGATGCAACGACACTTCCTTCACACTAAGTTCATTGAAAACTAGAGTTCGTTACAGAAGCATAATTATTTATTGTTATTCCACAGATTCGTGCTGAGGAAGGATCTCTGGGATGTGGAACATGTCATGATTAATACAAATACCTCCAAGATAGATTAATAATAATTAGAGTGATAACCTATTACATGTTACAAAAAATAAACATTATTTGAAGACCGTTAACGGCTCACTCTTTCAGATCATCTTATTAGACAAGAGACGAAACAAATGACAACAATTATATACAGAATTAAATTACAGAAGAATTTTTTTTGTGACAGAAATGGTTTATCAACTAGACAGTTTGCTGAACTGCTTTCTCGTTGTCTTGGATTCTGGAGTTCTGGGCTGTATTCTAGTTTATTTTTACTGTTGCGTCTTGTAATTACAGCTTCATACTACGGTGGTTACTTACAACAAACAGAATCCTACTTTCCTACTGTTCACCCTTCAGAACGAAATAATAGCAAATTTGGCGCTTACCACAAATCATGACGTCTTGCTAAAATAAATGTTTTTGTCATTGCTTTATTGACTGTCGATGGCGATTTCGTTACAGCTGGAAGAGATCTGTGGAGATTTAACCAAAGAAATTACTTTTGATTGAGGTTAGATTCTAAAAAGCTGCATTATGAGATTAGCTATTGGGAGATATATTTTATTTTTTTGTTCAAATTGTGTGCATGTTTGCTGTAAATTGCCTAGCGAATGAGATAATGTTTCTGACAATTTATGTTTTTTGTGAAGTAGCATTCTCTGCTCAGAAGGGGCCTATTACACACTAGTACAAATAGATTATTTTCATTACTTTGGTCTCTATGCAGGAAATGATAAATTCCTTGGGCTCCTCACCTTTTCTGCAATACATGTTCATTGAATCATCGTAATTGGTTAACTGGGAAACGACATTCAATGAACTTTGGTATGCAAATTATATGGGGGGGATGACTTATTTTTTATATCACTTTTTATGACAAATCGTTGCATTAAACTTGTCGCGTGCGAATAGATCATCATTTCAACACTAATTAATTACACAAAATGATTGCCCCTGTACTTTTTACTGATTTGAAGGGATATTAAAATCATTTATTTGACAACAGTGTAATGCACTGAAACGAATTTACTAATGACTCTTAAGATAGATCAACCAAAATCACGATATTTCACAAGCAAATAAATACTTTCTCCCAAGTTCTTCTCCGGTAACAGTTACAATTTATACATCCGGCCCATACATGACTATAGTAACTTGGCAGTTTTTACCGGCCGTTGTTCCCCCTGCACTCCTTAGCTCCTATGCAATTACGCACACATTCCGTCTCCCTTGGTTCTCCAAAGATCCTATTGCTAACATATTACTACCCCGAAGATTTCAAACATACTCGTGGGAATGATGAATTATTTACCGAAAACGTTAAACGAATTTAAAGTTGAAATATGTAGAGGCCAAATGTAGGTGGGTGCAGGATAGGGGGAAGTTGGGTGAGTAGGGAAATTGCCTTCGGAGCGTGTGCTCCATTGCAATTAAATTAAATAAATACTACGTTGTGAAAATTCTGAATACACATACTTAAATGATTAAAAGAAATATTATAATATTCATTATACAAAATCAAATAAATGATTAGTTACCTGTATATGTAATCTTATTACACCCTTCAGCATGGCTTTTCAAGCAAAAGGAGTGGTCTGTTGAATATCAGAACATTCCATGGGCGATTTGTCAATACGTAATCCTCTATAAATTATCAACTTATGGTGATTACAGAGTAGCACACAGTGAGCCTGTTACGTAACACGATCCTGTGCATGTACCAAAAAATAGTCAAACGAGCACATATCTCAAAGAGCCACATATACTTACACAGGGTGAGTTAAGCGACCTGCTTCTCATTTTCAACCCAGCAAGCAATCATAACTTCAGTCAAGAACACAAATTTATTTTTATTATTACTTTCTTTAAACAGTGAAATCGGTCATAGCCTGAATAAACAAACTATCAATGCATTCAACTCTAGTGATTTAGGGAAAGCATGGAGACCCGAAATTTCGATACATGTTCCGCAAAGAGAACGCGTGTCTTCCCGAATAATTAAATAAATGCATATGATATTACTCGCCCGTAGAGTTGAGTAACTACCGAGTGACAGAGACCAGAATCACGGGTCATCCTAGTATATCCCCCTAACCTCCCTCCCCACCGTGAAATCCATTCCTTTAAGTAGGATATATGAACGCGGAAGACATTAGAATATAAGAGATATAGGAATTTTAGGAAGTTGATACTTTTATCTCAATTTAGGCGTTAATAATTGTTTTAAAAAAAAATCTTTGGTTAGTGACCAGGTCTTAAACGCACAACTATTTTTTTTAAAATTTCATTTCTATACATTGATAAAACGTTTCTAGAACGCGAATTAGAGTTGAATCACGTGTTGGATTACATTGCATGTTTTTTCGCTGCAGTTCTGTTTGTTGCTTCAGCACGGTTGATTTGTCGGATGCGGTTTAGAGTCGCTTGCGGTTGGCCTTTGTTTCGATCGTGGCGGAGAATGACGCGATTATTCAATTTTCCGTCCTGCGGTCGACTTCATTAAAACTGAGCGGTATTTTAATTAGAAGGCGCCTACCGATGATTAAAAGGCGTTTGTGTTATTTCGACGGAAGGCAGACAAACCACCGCGGGCCGAATTCCCCGGCATGCTGTGCTGTTCGGTTGGCAGTATTGACAGTTGGCGCACCTGCGTTTGACGTCGCCTGAGTAGGAAAGCTTCCAGGCTTCCAGACAGCGGCAAGTAAAAGTTTGAGAGCTTCCAACTATGTTCCAGTTGCAAAATCTGCTTGCCTTATACTAATTAATTCAGCAATTCTATGATCACATACTTGTTCCAAAACTTATTATTCATGGATCACAACTGTATTTTTACCCACTCAAAATATCCAGTTTCGATCTCGTCGTTTGTCCGAGATACATCGTATTGTGTCAATAGAAGCTAAGGCAAATGTAAAATTTTATTTTTATTTTTATTTTTATTTTACAATCGATTGTTTTATATTGTTTTGCTTTATCTACTTGTATACAAATGAAAACTTCACATTACATTATTGTCTCATCACTAATGAAGGAAATATCAATAATTAATATGAAGTGTGTATGTTCAGTTTTTAGCCTACGAGCTTTCTATTATAATACTTCATGACATAAATTTCAGTTTTCCAGAAACCATTTTCATCAAGCAATAACGATTCGAGTCATTCTTAAATGATAAGTTTCGTGGAATTTAAGCATTATAAACTCATTTGCACGAATCTATTCTAACTTAAATTAATTTGCTGAAGAATGTCAGGTCAGCGGGAGTATTGAAACGCCACATTCTTATGTGACTTCATCAGTAACACTGGAAGACTACACCATTGCGACTTATTTCAGTAAGTTATTATATTGATTTTATAGTAAAATTCAACTTGCACGCTTGGTGAGGAATTAATTTCTTAGGATTTTTAAAAATAAAAAGACGATGCCAGGAAACACGGGTGTTGGATGCCTGGAGTAAACAGGTGCTTCCATAATACAAGAACGTCAGCATCATCACAGCTTCTACGCTGAGAGGTAGGTTTAGGAATGGATGTGATTGTATTTATGTTTGGGGTAAAGTTCAATCGACAAAATAATTTTTGTGAACTGTAGAGTATCACATGCGACATGTTTTAGCCACATTAAGGCGATCTGGTTGCACAGTAGTTAAGGCACCCGCCTTCAGAATTAAAGGTCTCCGTTTCGATTACTGATATGTTTATGAATTTCCTATCAATTATGCAAGGACGCTGCGTGGGTCAGATTCCACGTTAAATTGAAGTCCCCGTATGAGAGAAACTGAGCCACTCACCGTTCTGTATCTGAAATACTGTCTTAGTACACCTCCTTCAAGAGGATCAAAGAGAGCTTCATGTTGTGGATTACGTGTTAACACCACGTAATGATGCTTCTGGCTACGCTGAGGTGTAGCATCTGCCGTCGAGACCAAGATGTAGACGGCTGATAATGCAAGAGGAAGGCAACCGATAAACTCACCCCCCAAAAAAAAAAAAAAAAAAAAAAAAAAAAAAAAAGAACCTTGTAGCTCTGAAATAGATTTGTATAAACTCATAACAGTTCACCAGATGCTTGATTTGATACTAAAGGTAAGCCAACACATTTAAATAGATGTGTTTCGGCTACTGAAGCTAGATAGCCAGAAAATTGTTTCAAATTTTATAAAGTGCACATACTATAACAGACTGTCTATTACCAGTGTGAAATTAAAACAATAGGGAAGACGACTACAACAATGGCCGAGTCGGAATAGAAGCATTAATGCGGTCGACTGGATCTTAGCTTAAGCTTTTCCACACCTGCTATCGTTTGAATTTCGTCTCTCTCACTTCCTCATTGGGAATTACATTCGAGGCTTGTAGCAGTCAATGAGAGATGAAGAACGCTGGTTTGTCAATTGGTTTGCGTTTCGTCTGGTATGTGTGGCATGTCTGATTCCGCCATCTACTTGCCAGCGTCGGAAGGTACCGGTGTCCTGGTAGGCCACTGCGCCCCCTCCCATCATTAATATGCGTCGCCCCAGTGTCACCACCGGTCGCCAGGTGTCTCCTCCCACGGACGACACGGTTTACCACTCAGTTGTGGGGGCGGGGGTGGGGGGGCACAGTGCAGGACAGATCAGGACAAGGGATCTAGTGCCGGGCGCTCACACCGACCACACGACAGTGTCCTGCTTCAAGGAGTACCACGCAGAACAGCAGAGTGCTACTTGTACAGTACATAAATTACAGTCACATATACGGAAGTAGAAAAAGAATGAGCAAGTGGAAATATTAAAGCTAGCTCTATTACTATTTCAAAATATATAACATAATGGCTACTGAATTTAAATACCAAAAGTGGGAGTGATGCATTGACTAATAACAAAATGCTATTCAGATTAGGTACGAGGATAGTTCTCCAAACATTATTTGGACACAAAACACTGACATGAGACAGTATCATAGTAACTGCGTAGCGTGAATGTTTCCCGGATATGTTTCACAGGATCCGAAATTGACCGTAAAATGTAATCCGTAACACAAAATGTTATTTAAATACTCATTATCATCATCTGACGATTCCATCATCTGCACATATATTTCCGTTTCAGTAGATTTCCCCTAAATTGTTATTTAACACTTGTCTCCATTTCACTCCCTAGGAGTTACACCGGGTGTACCCATCTTGTCAGTGGGTTTGAAATTTGGATTAACTTCTCTATTATTTACTGTCTAGTGTCAGTCTACATTTCTAGTTACATATTGCGAATTCTTCTTCGTTATCATACTACTTTTTTTTTTTTTTTTTTAATATACCTTGAAACAGAGATGGGCAATGTATTTGTTCTAATTTACTTCTACAGTGTGTACAAACTTTATGTTATGTGCTTGTACTTCACTATAAAAACACCAAAAAGTTGTGTTATTTTCATAATAAATAATTCTTCGTGGAGAAGACAAGTTTAGGCTTATTTATTCTTATCAGGGAACAGATTCATTAACCTTACAGCAGCCTGCAGGCTTCTTCACTGGTAACATAGAAGGGATCAAAACCAAACCACCATGAATGTCCGATGATACACGGAAACCATCCTGGCAGGAATCAATATTTTTGCTCTAAATTGAAAAACTGAAGTTAAGTTTTATCTTTGTTTGAATGCGAGTTCATTTTTTATTGCCCTAAATAGTGTCTGGTTCGTAAGATGGATGTATTCATTGATCGCATTGATCACATAAGCCATAGACAGTTAGCATCTTTGAGAAGAAACCATAAACAATAACAAAAGTCTGTTTAAAAGCTACATTGTATAAATACGTGTATAAATATGCTTCTCATAACAAAATTGTCAGTTGGTGAATAACCTCAAGAATAATAACAACAACTAAGCTTGTTTCAGAAGTTACTTTCAAAATCAGACGTGTGCAATTTATGTTTCTTGTTGAAAATTGTTGAGTGAGAAACCTCAAGGGGAGAAACTGATATGGAACAATTCCATACACTAATGTAATATAGGGAAACTATAAGTAAAATAAGCTATAATAATATTTAATAACAAAATTTATACCTTCATTTAGATAAACATGCTGCACATCAAAAATTGTACATAACTTGTTCTAGGGCACTGATGATGGTCTAATAAACCGAAATGCATAGGCCATAACAAAGTTTTTTCATTTGTTAGCTGCACTAGACGGAGAATAAAACCCAACAGAAGTATTTTTATATATGCTACTAAATACTGTAAAATTATTTATACTTTTTACCTTGAAATTCGAAGACGATGATTGCTTGTCTATGTAATACTAATATAGTCTTTGTTTTCGTTCCTCTTTTATTCGATTTCGAGTTCTTTTGTTTTATTTAATCTTTGTATTCGCATTCCTGACGAATATTGTCTTTGATTTCTTTCAGCTTCTTTTTAAACACATAAATCTTAATTTATCCTTTTCGACGTAAGTATAACTTCTGTATTTTAAAATATTACATCCATTTTTGATAGAGCACTTTTTGTAAAATTTAAAAAGAATAAATTTAACCGTTTAGATTTTTGATGTAAACAAACTAACAGATTCCATCATTCATATGGAAAGAGATTTAACGCTATTCTTGTTTACTTATAAAATGAGGCAGCGTACTATTTTTCCACTGCTGCTTTTAAAACATAGATGTATCATCAATAGTGCCATTGCACTTCCACTATATTTACCATGTTGTAATATTTTCGCTTGCCTGGGTAGACAGTCCACACTGCCGTGTCACTCTGGCAGTGCTCATTACCCCGTGTACCCCACACCGCCAACTGCAATAAACATGCGTCGGCTCTCATTTAGCTCATGATGGGCCCAGCCTGCTAGTCCCGAAAGCGACGCCAATTCCTCGTTTGCATGGTAATGCAGGCGCAACGCCGAGTTTCAATATTCCCGCTGATGGCTCAGCAAACTTGCGAAGATTGCGCATCCGTTAGTTCGGCGATCGCGTCGGATGGTAATGGAATACCTGCGCTGTGCAGTGTTCGCTCCACAACAGTGTCGTTAAACTTTGGCCTCAGAACCCAGTAACTTTCTATTGCTAGTCTACCACAGGCCCAAAAATGTAACAGGAGATCGGAAAAAATTACTTGAAATACGAGACTGTAACCCTTCAAACAATAACTTACTGTCATTGAGACTTGAGTTTTGATAAGCCTGCAAAGCTCAATTTCAGTGCCGATCACTTGTAAATAAAATATATAGAAATTTATTTATTTTTTAAATAATAAGATCGAAACACTTTTTAAAAAAAAAAAATTCTAGCATGATGGTCACGAGATTTAACATTCTATAGTAATGACGGTTAAATGTGAGTAGAAATCTTGAAGGTACAGCTTCGTGTTAAAATGAATTTACCAGATATGCATGTAATAGATAAAATACCATTCACTTGGTGCAAAGCTTGAAATGTTTTCAGTTTAGGTAATAGACACCTTCCACGCCCATTCAACGCCGCGCTGCAATTCAAACCAAATTTATGATTTTATTACGTAATAGGTAGTACCTGACACTTTATTTTATGATGCAATACAATATCTTAATAAAATAGTTTTATTATGTGGTTTAATAACCACCTGTGATTTTTTTTTGTTCATAAATTGTAAAGTTTATCAGTTTTGAAAGGCACAGATTCAGAACAGACAGAAAAGTCTTATATGAATATATGTATGTTATCAGAAAAATGTATAGTAAATTAGTTCTTGATTATATTCAAGGAAGGCACCGAAGTAAAAATAACTTTGAACGCCGTCATCATTATTTCATCAAAAGGAGAGAAAAAAAAAAAAAAAAAGCTTCTGGGTGTCAGAGTAGTTTTGGAGCAGTGGATTTATTCGAAAAAAACCGAGGATTTATAGTTAAATGTGTTATTTTGTTTAGTATGTTAGACACAAATCAGACCAGTCCTCGCTGACTGAATTTCAGCATAAGGTTCTTTGTTCCTTACATAATGTTTACTTGGTAGCAAACAGATCACATCCAGGTGGATCGAACTGGAATTGATGACATTAAATCCAAGATGGCGTCTGGACACTGCGGACAGTACTCGTCCTCTTTCGTCACCACCTGAAATGAGTTCCGTAGTTGTCGACGAGAAAGAAAATGTCACGTAATTGAAAAAATGAAGAATTATCTAGTTACTGTATCCTTTAGTGATGTTAATACAACAGAATTGTAATTTGTGTACAAGGTGGGAGTGTTGTTTATATGACAGATTAAATATTGGATAGATGATAAGTATATGGTATTCCAGGTTATTGTGAAGAATCAATCGTATAAGATGAGCCCTCTTTCGAAATAACAGGGATATAAACTAAAATGCAATTCATGCAAAGACTATTTTTCATCAATACGACTTGGAAACGAGCGGACTGTGCCAGATCAAGAATTAATTACGATAAGTAACTATCATTAAGTATCAACGTTTGTGAATACTTTCATTCCGAAAAAAAAAGTTTATCCGGAAAGGCAGTTAAAGCGAGACAAGATTACCTCCAGTTATATACCTTACAAGTAATAAGTATTTTAATATTTATTGTTAAAGCTCGTGTAGTCGTAACGACCTGATGACATTGGCTGCTCATTCCGCTCCTATCGTAGCGGCTTTGACCCAATCCCGTAATCTTACCGGGTAGAGGAGACCTAAAGCTTAGATGGAATCCGAACG
>JARYHS010011408.1:148580410-148608754 GCA_031002005.1 Vandiemenella viatica
TTTATATAAGCGTAGTAGGAGTTTAAAAATATTGCCTTCTTTATATACTATTCATAGTAAAGTTACAAACGTCAACACAAATAATTTTTCTGCAATTCTTGTTATTGTGTAGAACACTGCTGTATTGCCGCTGTACTGAGGCTTCTGATTTCTTCCTAGCTAATACCCAAACCCATGTTCTGTCACTCTTTAAATAAAAAATAGGAATACCCAACACAAATGCAGAGTGTTAGTATAGTCTAAGAATGAGCACAGTCTCTTACTTCAAGACGTGTGGAGCATTTGCTGGCTGGACGGCAAGGTAGAGCGGAGATCTTAACCACTGAAGAATAATTGTAATGTTGATCCCTTCTGCCATGGTGAAGGATTCAGCACCCGTAAGTGAACAACAACACTTTTACCATTAACAATTAAGCATTTCTTACACCTCCTTAATAAGCCCGTGAGTGAATATTTACCACAGCAAATAATAGTCTTATATGTCATGCTTTCATTAACTAAGTTTCTGTTTCTCAAGTTAGAGCAAATATATTGATTTTTGCCAGGATGGTTTCCTTGTATCTTCAGTCATTCATGGTGGTTGGGTTTTGATCCCTTCTATGTTACCAGTGAAGAAGCATGCAGACTGCTGTATGGTTAATGAATATGTTCACTGATAAGAATAAATAAGCCTAAACTTGTGTTCTCCACGAAGAATTATTTATTATGAAAGTAACAGAACTTTTTGGTGTTTTTATACTGAAGTACAAGCACATAACATAAAGTTTGTCCATACTGTAGAAGTAAATTAGAACAAATACATTGCCCATCTCTGTTTCAAAGTATATATATATATATATAAAAAGGTAGTAATGCTAACGAAGAAGAATTCGCAACATGTAACTAGAAATGAAGACTGACATACATAGCACTAGACATTAAATAATATAGAAGTTAATCCAAATTTCAAACCCACTGACAAGATGGGTACACCAGGTGTAACTCCTAGGGAGTGAAATGGAGACAAGTGTTAAACAACAATTTAGGGGAAATCTACTGAAACGGAAATATATGTGCAGATGATGGACTCGTCAGATGATGATAATGAGTATTTAAATAACATTTTGTGTTACGGATTACATTTTACGCTCAATTTCGGATCCTGTGAAACACATCCGGGAAACATTCACGCTACGCAGTTACTATTATACTGTCTCATGTCAGTGTTTTGTGTCCAAATAATGTTTGGAGAACTATCTTCGTACTTAATCCGAATAACATTAGTCAATGTATCACTCCCACTTTTGGTATTTAACTTCAGTAGCCATGATGTTATATATTTTGAAATAGTAATAGAACTAGCTTTAATATTTCCACTTGCTCATTCCTTTTCTTCTTCCGTATATGTGACTGTAATTTATGTACTGTACAAGTAGCACTCTGCAGTTCTGCGTGGTACTCCTTGAAGCAGGACACTGTCGTGTGGTCGGTGGGAGCGCCCGGCACTAGATCCCTTGTCCTGATCTGTCCTGCACTGTGCCCCCCACCCCCGCCCCCACAACTGAGTGGTAAACCGTGTCGTCCGTGGGAGGAGACACCTGGCGACCGGTGGTGACACTGGGGCGACGCATATTAATGATGGGAGGGGGCGCAGTGGCCTACCAGGACACCGGTACCTTCCGACGCTGGCAAGTAGACGGCGGAATCAGACATGCCACACATACCAGACGAAACGCAAACCAATTGTCAAACCAGTGTTCTTCATCTCTCATTGACTGCTACAAGCCTCGGATGTAATTCCCAATGAGGACACGGGAGAGACGAAACTCAAAGGTCATAGGTACGACAGGAGGTGTGGACAAGCTTAAGCTAAGATCAAGTTGACTGCATTAATGCTTCGATTCCGACTCGGCAATTGTTGTAGCCGCCTTCCCTATTGTTGTAATTTCAAAGTGGTAGTAGATAGTCTGTTATAGTATGTGCACTTCATAAAATTTGATACAATTTTCTGGCTATCTAGCTTCAGTAGCCGAAACCCATCTATTTAAATGTGTTGGTTTACCTATGGTATCAAATCAAGCGTATGATGAGCTGTTATGAGTTTATACGAATCTCTTTCGGAGCTGCAAGGTTCATTTTTTTTTTTTGTGAGTTAATCGGTTGCCTTCCTTTTGAATTATCAGCCGTCTACATCTTGGTCTCGAAGGCAGATGCTGCACCCCAGCGTAGCCAGAAGCATCATTATGTGGTGTTAACACGTAATCCACAACATGAAGTTCTCTATGATCCTCTTGAAGGAGGTGTACTAAGACAGTATTTCAGATAAAGAACGGTGAGTGGCTCAGTTTATCTCATACGGGGCCTTTAATTTAATGTGGAATCTGACCCACGCAGTGTCCTTGCGTAATTGATATGAAATTCATAGACATATCAGGAATCCAAACCTTAACTACTGAGCAACCAGATCGCCTTAATTTGGCTAAAACATATGTCCCATGTGATACTCTACAGTTCAAAAAAATAATTTTGTAGATTGAACTTTACTCCAAACATAGAGACAATCACATCCATTCCCAAACCTACCATTCAGCGTAGAAGCTGTGATGATGCTGACGTTGTTGTATTATGGAAGCACCTGTTTTGTCTATGCATCCACCACCCGTGTTTCCTGGCACGTCTTTTTTTTTAAATTAAAAAATCCTAAGAAATTAATTCCCTCACCAAGTGTAATTTTACTATCAAATTAATATAATACCTTGCTGAATTAAATTAAGTCGCAATGGTGTAGTCTTCCAGTGTTACTCGTGAAGTCACAAAAGAATGTGGCGTTTCAATACTCCCGCTGACCTGACATTCTTCAGCAAATTAATTTAAGTTAGAATAGATTCGTGCAAATGAGTATATAATGCTTAAATGCCACGAAACTTATCATTTAAGAATGACTCGAATCGTTATTGGTTGATGAAAATGGTTTCTGGAAAACTGACATTTATGTCATCAAGTATTATAATAGAAAGCTCGTAGGCTAAAAACTGAACATACACACTTCCATGTAAGAAGAAACGGCACCTTCATATAAATTATTGATATTTCCTTCATTTGTGATGAGACAAAACATGTAATGTGTAGTTTTCATTAATATACAAGTAGATAACGCAAAACAATACAAAACAATCGATTGTAAAATAAAAATAAAATTTTACAATAGCCTTAGCTTCTATTGACACAATACGATGTATCTCGGACAAAAGACGAGATCGAAACTGGATAATTTGAGTAGGTAAAAATACAGTTGTGATCCATGAATAATAAGTTTTGTAACAAGTATGTGCTCATAGAGTTGCTGAATTAATCAGTATTAGGCAAGCAGATTTTGCAACTGGAACATAGTTGGAAGCTCTCAAACTTTTACTTGCCGCTGTCTGGAAGCTTTCCTACTCAGGCGACGTCAACCGCAGGTGCGCCAACTGTCAATACTACCAACCGAACAGCACAGCATGCCGGGGAATTCGGCCCGCGGTGGTTTGTCTGCCTTCCGTCGAAATAACACAAACGCCTTTTAATCATCGGCAGGCGCCTTCTAATTAAAATACCGCTCAGTTTTAATGAAGTCGACCGCAGGACGGAAAATTGAATAATCGCGTCATTCTCCGCCACGATCGAAACAAAGGCCAACCGCAAGCGACTGGAAACCGCATCCGACAAATCAACCGTGCTGAAGCAACAAACAGAACTGCAGCGAAAAAACATGCAATGTAATCCAGCACTTGATTCAACTCTAATTCGCGTTCTAGAAACGTTTTATCAATGTACACAATTGAAATTTTTTTTTAAAAAAAATATTGGGCATTTAAAACCTAGTCACTTGTTAAAGATTTTTTCAAAACAATTATTAACGCCTAATTTGAGATAATAGTATCAGCTTCCTAAAATTCGTATATATCTTATAGTCTAATGTCTTCCGCTTCCATTTATCCTACTTAAAGGAATGGATTTCACGGTGGAGAGGGTGGTAGTGGGAGGTGAGAGGCTCATTCCAATCATACTATGCCGATCCGTGATTCTGGTCTCTGTCACTCGGTGGCTTGTTTGACTATTTTTGTGGTACAAGCACAGGATCGTGTTACGTAACAGGCTCGCTGTGTGCTACTCTGTTATCACCATAAGTTGATAATTTATAGAGGATTACGTATTGAAAAATCGCCCATGGAATGTTCGGATATTCAACAGACCACCCCTTTTGCTTGAAAAGCCATGCTGAAGGGTGTAATAAGATTACATATAACTAATCATTTATTTGATTTTGTATAATGAATATTATAATATTTCTTTTAATCATTTAAGTATGTGTATTCAGACTTTTCGCAATGTAGTATTAATTTAATTTTATTTAATTTAATTGCAATGGAGCACACGCTCCGGTGGCAATTTCCCTACTCACCCAACTTCCCCCTATGCTGCACCCACCTACATTTGCCCTCTACAAATTTCAACTTTAAATTCTTTTAACGTTTTCGGTAAGTTATTCATCATTCCCACGAGTATGTTTGAAATCATCGGGGTAGTAATATGTTAGCAATAGGATCTTTGGAGAACCAAGGGAGACGGAATGTGTGCGTAATTGCAGAGGAGCTAAGGAGTGCAGAGGGAACAACGGCAGGTAAAAACTGCCAGGTTAATATAGTCATGAATGGGCCGGATGTATAAATTTGTATTTATTTGCTTGTGAAATATCGTGATTGTGGTTGATCTACGCGTATCATAAGAGTCATTGGTAAATTCGTTTCAGTGAATTACCCTGTTACCAAATAAATGATTTTAATAACCCTTCAAATCAGTATCAAGTACAGGGTCAATCATTTTGTGTAATTAATGAGTGTGGAACGGATGATCTATTAGCACGTGACAAGGTTAATGAAACCATATAATTGGCATACCAAAGCTCATTGAATGTCGTTTTCCAGTTAAGCAACTACGATGATTCCATGAACATGTAGGCATAAAAGGTGTGGCGCCCAGGAATTTCTTATCTCCCGCTTAGAGACCAAAGTAATGAAACTAGTACTTGTACTAGTATGTAATAGAGCCCTTCTGAGCAGAGAATGTTACTAAAAAAAAAAAAAAAAAAACCATAAGTTGTCAGAAACATTAACTCATTCACTAGGCAATTAACAGGAAACAGGCCCACAATTTTAGCAAAGAAATAAAATATCTCTCCCACTAGCTACTCTCATAACGCAGCTATTTGAAAACTAACCTGAATCAACAGTAACAGTCTTCTCAAATAGGTTACCCAACAGAATCAATGAAATTGCTCTATATTTCACAGATATCCCCAAAGGCCTCTTAGAAATGCAATATATTGAAACTAATAGTTAAATAGGCATTTTAAAGATTCAGTTAGTGTTCTGCAAGGTAAATTTAATACAAATTGGTATTTACAAATTTCAAACATATTGTTGAACAGTAATTTCTTTCGTTAAATCTTCACAGATCTCTTCCAGCTCTAATGAAATCGCCATCGACAGTTTATAAAGCGATGGCAAAAACTTTCATTTTAGCAAGATGTCATGATATGTGGTAAGCGCCAAATTTGCTATTATTTCGTTCTGAGGGATGAACAATAGGAAAGAAGGATTGTGTCCGTTGTAAGTAACCATCGTAGTATAAAGTTGAACTTACATGACACAACAGTGAAAATAAACTGGAATACAGCCCAGAACTCCAGAATCCAAGTCAACGAGAGAGCAATTCAGCAAACTGTCTTGTTGATAAACCATTTCTGTCACAAAAAAATTCTTCTGTTATTTAATTCTCTGTATAATTGTTATCATTTGTTTCGTCTCTTCTCTAATAAGATGATCTGAAAAAGTGAGCCGTTAACGGCATTCAATTATTCCCTAAATGTAAATTCTTTAATAGACTTAAAGTATTTTTAAAAAAAGAATGGATATGTTGCCCCAAAAAATTAATTTGATTCGTGTAATTGAGGATTTTCTTTTATCAGAGGTTTGATTGATTGAGGTGCCTAATCTCGGTTAGTGACAACTTCTTCCACTGCATCCAAGAATTTATACAAAAAATTGACTATACCTAACAGAACATTTACAACATTCAGTTGTGGATTTTAATATTTATTTTTTGTAACACATAATAGGTTTTCACTATGATTATTATTAATCTTGGAGGTATTTATATTAATCATGACATGTTCCATATCTCAGAGATTCCTCAGCACCAATCTGTGGAATAACAATAAATAAGTATGCTTCTGTAACGAACACTAGTCTTCAATGAACTCAGAGTGAAGGAAGTGTCGTTGCATCTACCTGTATACATAATTACTACAATCTGTGCCACAACAATCAGTCTCTGATTTGAAAAAAGCTTATAATAAGATTATAAGTACTGAATTCTTGACGGTTTTCCGGGTAATATATATTTCACTTTGCCACTTGTACCCTAATGGCTAAAGTTATGCAAAATGATATATTATGGTTTTAAGTGCTTGAGAACACCTTAGACACTAAAAATCCTATGTTTCTATTTATCATTTTCATCTCTAGCTATCGGAATTATCTACCGAAACTTGTATCTCTATTATAAACTCGAGCATATTTACCCAATTTAAGTTTATCTACGTCAAATTAGTTGTTACTAATTTCACAGTACTTGACGAACTGCCAGCTCAATTTTAAGTAACAGAAATATACGAAGAAATAACACTTTGGCAACTCTGTGAAACTCTCTTTTACATTGCTACATTTTATCCTGGAGGGTTTCTCAATTTTTCTCTATCGATAAAAGAGGGTCAGACTGTCAAGATATGAGGTAGGAAAAGAAAGAAAAAAACTGCTTAGCACAGGTGCTTTTTGGAATAAGAGAAGGGGAAATGGCATGTGATGGTTGGTTTATTGACACCACAGGCGTGCTTTGTGGTGAAGGTCGCCGCTCGTTAGGCGATAAGAGCCTGGCCGGCTAGCCAAGTATAGTCGGCGTAAGCGTTATGACTCCCCTTCAACGTATATCGATCGATCTCATTAGAGATTCGTGACGGCTACGAGAGGTTTGGTACCCTCACGAGAGAGACCACAGTGTCGCTGCTACTTGCGTGCTTACTTGCACGTCCACTGTGCGAACAAAGATCGCTGAAACTGAATAGAAAACAAAAAACGTTTCAACAATAACAAGACTCCTGCCTGTGCTGCCACTGATAGTTCATCGAAACATGAATGTCGGAAACCAGGTAATCAGAATTCCACAAATATCTTTAATACAGCCCATTGGTGCTGGTTTTTCCACCTATGTTAATAATTTTTTACAGTTCGGATTATTAATTATTACTCGCCCGAAATAATAACAACAAGTAACTTTAAGAAATCAGTAATCGTTGATTCTCTTGTGCAGCTTCCTACGACGCCATTGATAAAACTAAAATCTCGATTAGTTACTCCTTGATGGCAGTGATATCTTCGTTGCTGCTCTTATAGAATACCTTTCTAACCATCGTGGACAAACCAGTATACCTAGAAGCTTAATGTCCTGCTTCCCAACACTAGAAATATATTTGACATTTCAGCAATTCAGTGTTTCTTGTATACATTAATATTTTATTACGCCTCTCTCTCTCTTATTGATACTGATAAAGGTAGTCATTGAGTTTCCTCAGCCGGAGATAATTATTCTGTTGACATGAGTGTCAATGTTATTGAATTTAAAGACACGCCCATGCAACATGTTAATTGCAATCTATGAACTCGTTAGCATTGCCAGTATGACGCAATGTTCCTTTAACGTAGGTAGTACCCGCCAAATTGCATTCAGTACAAACATTACTTCATTCGACTTTTTCAGATGAGTGTTGATTTGTCCACAGTCAATTACGTGCCACTTAGTGATTTATTTTGCCATTTTAGCACGTGTGACTAAAATTATCGTGTTCAAAGAAATACTTTTGATACCATAGTAGTATATTTGTAGCGTGTGCTGAAATTCATATGCAATTCTTTTGCTGGTATTGAGTAGGGGGGACTAGGGCACATTGACGCATGTGACACCCCATCTACTGCCTTTTATTTTTTTATTTAGCCTTGGGCTAATCTCGCCAGGGACATAAGGGTAGTGCTACTGGGTTTTATTTTAATTTCTTTTTTTTATTGTTACTTCATACTAAACTTTTTGCTTTTGCAACATATTTGCATATTGTATTGATCACTTTTGTTCCTGGATACGATAGGTTAGTAATCAGAGATGTTATATCTGAAATTTTTAGGGATTTTTATATAAGCTCTTTTCTAATCCCGCTGTATTCTTCGCATCCGACTACCACTACATCCGGAGACCTTTCAATCTACAGTTAGGTGCCTTAACCAGCGAGCCTCCAATCCGAGACAATTCGGCGACTCCACAGTTTTCATGATATATTTTTTGTCGTTTAGGAGGGCGTGTCCTATGCGTATTCTGTTAATCAAGGTTTTCTTTTTCTTCTCAGCTCTTTTAATTCATACCATGGCTTCTTTTCGATATTATTGCATGTTGCCCTTTTGAGCCTTTGTTGTTTTGATATTTCTTTTCCCATTCGTTCCTTATCAGGATGGATGTGAAATGTCTTAGGTCTGTATATGAAATAGCAGTGTCCAACCTTTCTGTGGCTGCCAGTTGCTCTTTTGCTGCTCTATCAGCCATTTCGTCGCCATGTAAGCCCACGTGGCTTGGTACCCATTGAAGCCTTACATCTATGTCTTTTGCTCTCTAGGTACTTGGTATGCAAAGTAGTTTTTGCCCTTGCCTTTGGTAATGCCCAAGATTGCATATAATGCACTTCTAGAGTCAAAACAGATGACTGCTTTCTTCAATTCTGTCTTTCAGAGATCTGTAGGAACGTATTTAATAACACCTTTACATTCATGGTCTTCTCATATTTCTTTTTCATTTCTTATATACATACGTATATCCTTATTTCAATATTACCTTTTTATCCTAGTCCACTACTTAAATTTAAATTGCAGCGTGATTTGATCCGTAGTACTTTCTGACCACATGTCACTAACTTATAATTATCAAACAAAATTTGTAGGTAATTACAACTAGGCCCATGTTTTTCAGTTGCCTTATATCCTTCCATCCTAGCTCACAGATTATCGTCATTCGACAAAAATAAACCATCAATGAAAATTATGTGTTCTGTCTTTGTAGCTTTGAAACTTTTGGAGTAGTAGTGCCACAGTTAGTGCACTGTAGGCAATAAGCTTGTTGCTGAGGTGCGCCACGTTGCTCACCAGCTTGCTTCCTGCTCCCTGATTAGGTTTCCTACGAACTACAAACTTGCGCAATACGTGTAACAGCGCTCTGCTCTCTCGTGCCGTGGCCTAGTGTTGCTGGAAACAAAACACGCACTACTACCGGCCCGCCCAGAGGCCGGTACCATGAACTGAGATGAGCGAAAGCTCGCACCCGATGACTAGGTCAACTTCAAAAATATTTTTATTATTTTCATCTTTTAATGATTGCATTGCCTGCTGTCACGAGATATATTCCCTATATATATACATATATATATTTACAGTATGTTCGTTTGGGCCAACTAGGGCCACGTTAAGTCGTCGTTTGGCTTGAACTTGCTTTGGATATGCGTACATCAGAGTTACAACTAGGCTTGTTATCCCTAGAGAGGACCTGCAGTTTGACGAGGAATCCGGACTATGGAAGCGTTGTGCCGTACTTCACACTACACTGTAAGCTGTGCCAGAGGTGAAGATCGGTTTAAGGGCTTATGAAAATTCCCTCCGAGACAGGTATTCGAAGCGGGAACCTTTCAATCTACAGTTAGATACCTTAACCGCCGAGCCTCCAATCCGATATTAATGTGAATAAATGGGTGGACAATTTTAAGAATGAATATAAATAAGTATTCGATCAAGTAAATTAGTCTACATACTAGCTAAAAGCACGGCTTTGTGGTGGCTCACGAATTTTTGTTGTAACAAATATTATATACATTAAAGAAATTAAATAATATTCGAAAGAATTTTAATATTTTAACTTCACGAATTA
Organism: Vandiemenella viatica; assembly: GCA_031002005.1. NCBI lineage: Eukaryota > Metazoa > Arthropoda > Insecta > Orthoptera > Morabidae > Vandiemenella > Vandiemenella viatica. Next base: position 148,590,443 of record JARYHS010011408.1, read on the forward strand.
TCATCAAAATCCGTGTTTTAGTTTGTTAAAAAAAATGAGGCACATTTATAATAAGACGCAATCTTTAAATATTTAGAATATCAATTTATTTAACTTTTTTTTAATCAGATAGGAAAATTTTGATTCGAGTTTCTCTCCGGTTTTTTTTTTTTTTTTTTTTTTTTTTTTTTTTTTTTTTTTTACATTTTAATATGATTGATTTTTTAATACCAGTAATAATAAAATCTTCTATTTAATGCTAGGCTTTCAAAAGTTTTTAGTCTCAATAAGCCAACATATGTTAACCAACAGAAGTTTCTAGCTGTGGTTGATTGTAGAACATTTCTAAATAATGGGACTCTAGTAGACTTTGCCATGGCCGGCCAAAACAGAAATAATTATCACCACTCAATACTGGGAATTCGAGGTGAGAGGGGAATGATGGAAATGAAAATATCTTTCATTCAGTTACTTTAACGACAGAAATTAGTCGATTTTGTAATAAGTGGCTTGGTGATCTTGAAGACGTAGCCATTATCTTTGAAATACAGACAGTGTTGTCGAGGCGAATCCCGAGTGATTGCATTGTATAGTAAGACCTCCCTTTTTACCAAATTTTTACGGTTCTTGTGTTTGGCTTCGTTAAACTGCCGACCTGCATGCATCTTTATGTTTGTTTCGGTTACTGGAAACATATTTCCCCCGTTAAACAGTTCTCAAATCTCCACGTACTGTGTTCCTTAATTCTGATTATCATTAATCTTTGCATAGTTTATTATTAAAATTATATAGTTATTTAAATAACTAATTAAGGGAGGGAGCAGGATTTCTTTTGGGGATTCTGTTATATCCGTGGCGTGGCAATTTGATGATGGATTCTTGTGTAACTCGACGCGACAAATTGAATGTAAAGAATAAAATTTTTCAATATCCCGCTTAGTTCGTGATATCTGATTTCAAAATTGACATGGTTAGCTTGAAATGCGGCCTGGACGAGAAGAAAAATTTCGCCAGAGCCTAATTTGATGATGAATTGACGAAACAAATCGAAAATAAAGAATACATTTTTTGATGTCTCGCCTAGTTCTCGAGATATTGTATCTTAAAAGTGAAAATGTTAGGGCGAGATCCGACCTGGCCCAAAAAAAAAAAAAAAAAAAAAAAAAAAAAAAAAAAAAAAAAAAAAAAAAAAAAAAAAAAAAAAAAAAAAAAAAAAAAAAAAAAAAAATCATTTGAACCATTATATGTATACCGTGGAAATGAATTATAGGTGTTTTATTTTCTTCTTGGTTGTTGTTAGGTTGAAATACAGCCTCGACCAGAAGAAACGTCACCTAAAGCACAAGGAAATACACCTACAACTAATTTTTTACTTCCTATATCTCGAAAACCAAGCAAGATATCAAAAACTTTTATTCTTTGTTTTCGATATTTTTTTACCAAGTTCTATAAGAATTCAATATCAGATTTTGGCCCCACGGTAATGATAGAACTGCCTTTTTTTGTTTAATTACAAAACCGCTGCATCTATATTTACACAAGTCGCAGATGAATTTACACAGAACATCAGCAACCATAGATCATCATTAATACAAAAAAAATAATGTCTCTCATTCTAGAGCATATAAGTTCAGTTTCTCTCAGTATTTCATTTGTGACAACGTTATTTTCGATTAAAGTTTAAAGCATTCCGGTATGGTGTAGCTTTATTTTATTCTGGAATTTTGATTAAACGTTACATAATTTATCGTTAAAATTATGTATTGATTTAAATAAGTGATAAATGGAGGGGTGGGATTTTTTTGTATAATTTCAAAACCGCTGCATCTGAATTTACACAAGTCACTGATTTATTTACAAAGAACGTTCAATAACGACAGATAATTTTTAATATAAAAAGTTAAATTAAATTAATATCTCTCTTTCTGGAGAATGAGTTCTCAGATAGACATCGAACCTACAAAGTACACCTTTGGTAAACAGGTTATTTGATTATCCTACCGTTATCGTTGCGGTGGTAAGATAGTTGCATTAGGATCTTCTCTGATGTTTATTACATATGCACTTGATGGTGGCATATAATCGTCAAACTATAATTCCACACAATGCCAACAGCTTCAATCTGCGTCCCTCTCCATGGATGCACTTGGAAGAAAGAAAAACAAAACCACGCTGCCACGCTGCACTCTCGACAATAGCTGCCTCAAACCACGTGACGTGATCACGTGACGTAGTAAGTGACACCGTAGTCTCTGGTTTTTCTAAGCATGCACGAATAAAAATAATAAAAATTGTTGTAAATTATTTGTTTTTTGAAAAAATAGTGATTGATGGCACATCTAGAATTGACTTTGAATTAGTATGTTCAATTTCACGTCTAGAGGTGCAGCAGTTTTTTTCAAAAAGTGTACCACAATGTGTGCACAAATCGTCTCCTCGTATAATAAAAAAGAAACATTGAGCCAATATCCCTACTATAGTTAAAAAGTGTCTAATCTGAGATTTTTTCCTTTCTCCAACTTTGTTCAAAACAAATCCAAGGTGCTATAGAGAGATGGAGAAGAAAATGCTCAAGTAGGGAGATAGAAATAAATGCTACCTGTTTATGTGGTTTGGTGTGTGTCCCTATATTTCACCCTGTAGCCACCACTACCTAGCGAAGACCACTGGTGTTTGTGTGTGGTAGTAGCATAGAGTTTCCCACCATGCACAACATTGGACAAATCTCGGTAGGTGTGGGAGAAATGGTGGTTGATAGTGGTTGACCTGGGGCACTTTCATATATCGACCAAAGACATAAGTGTCCCTGTATTTCACTCTGCAGTCAATATTACCTAGCGCAGACGCCTGATATTTGTGTGTGATAATAGCCTCGAGTCTCCCATCGTGAACTATGGTGGCTAGATGTCGGTAGCCGTGGGGTGTGGAAAATATTGTGGTTTAAAGTGGTCAATCTAGGACATTTTCCTAATTCGACCAAAGACATGTGCGCCCCTATATTTAACTTCGTAGCCATGAATAATCTGTGCAGATTACTTGTGTTTAATGTGTGGTATTAACTTTAGTCTCCCATCATGCGCCCTGGCAGTTGCATGTCGGTAGCTATGAATCAGAATTCTTTACAATTACGAACGAAGTCGTGGGCACCAGCTAGTGCAATAGAAAAGTCTTTTAGGTATTCGGACTTAAAATTAACGCTATAAAGACAAAGGTGGGCAATTAATTAACAGAACAGCTACTAATCTTCACATTTCTTGGTCTCCTAGTGATAGAAGTTACGATTCATTATCAAGAAGAAAAATGCAGTATCGAATTGATCAAAGACATGTAATAAGGAATAAAATGCAACTGTGGGTCCATCTGTTGAATGAATTACGGAAAACATCGTGTCTCGTTTGGTGTATTATCCCATATTGTACAGAAGCTTGGACTCTGGGGGAAAAGGAAGAAGAGAGACTGCAGGATGTTGAATTGTGGTTGTGATGAAAGACAGAAAATATTAATCGGATAGATGGAATACAGAATCAGAAGATTCTGATAATAGTTAATGAGACAGGAGCTATATTTGAGACATCCACAAATGGGAAGAAACATTGATCTGAGCATTTAATACGACGGCAAAGCATTATTGTGGATGTTTTGGAGTGTAGTGCAAATAATGTAAATATAAGGTGGCAAAGATCCCATATTGTGGAAGATAAGCAAAGTCGAGAATCGTTATGTCGGGGTGAAGAGAATGGAAGATAACAGGGAGGAGTGAGGAGGATATAGGAAAGAAAACTTTAGGGGAAAAACTCCGATTCCGATAATTCAATTAATCCATTTCTGAAAAATCCTTGGTAGCTGAAGGATAAGTCATCCGTCTCGTTTGAATGTTAAGGCGATGGAAAATCAGGTGAAACGGTATTAAATCCTGGAATAATCACAAAGCATTAAGCGTAAACATGGCTTCTAGCAGATTAATTTAGCTAAAAAAATAAATAACGTTCGAACATCCACATGTGCTGTAGTGCATTGCCACACTACACCGAAATATATATACCTGAAGCTGGACGCGTACACCCACGGATGGACAGCGGGGACGTAGGGACAATGGGCTAACGGTAGTTAACACATTCGCAATGCGACATTGGAGCGGCCGATTAAAGGTGGGTTCCCACGACCCGCTCATTTGCGGGCCGCGCCCAGCCGATCCTGCTACCAAGGAGCGGGCAGTGGGAAGAGTCCCGCCTGTGCTTGCAGAGATGGCGCGCCACTAGTCATCGACAAGTCGGTAGAGATTAAAGGCCCGGGTAGCTGAAACGACACTAGGCAAGGCGGTGGGGAAGCGGCGAAGGTTAACAAGTGGCGCCTACTGATCCGTACTCTTCTGCTGACGTGGCACGGCCTCCAAAACCATGTGCCGTGAGAACCCACCTTGAATGGACGAAGTAATTCACACACGAGCGGGGCGGTGTAACGGTTAGCGTTCTCGCCTCGCACTCGGGAGGACGGCGGTTCGAATCCCCATCCGGGCATTTAGATTTGGGTTTTCCATGGTTTCCCCAAATCACTCCAGGCAAATGCCGGGATGCTTCCTTCAAAAAGGCCATGGCCGAATTCCTTCCCATTCCTTGCCCCCATCCTTGCCCCCCCATCCTTTCCCGTCTCTAAAGACCTCGATGTTAAAAGAGAGGTAAAGCAATTAGAAAAAAAAAAGTAATTCACGTGTCGCTAGGCGTCGGAAATAGTCACGTGATAGAAGGACTGGTCCTGCGTGCCAAGCCTCGTAGACAGAGAGAGAGTTGTGTGAGTGGAGACTTGCACGGCGTATCCATGCAACAAAATCTTCTCGGGTATCCAGCCGGGCGGTGGTGTAAAAACACGTCGAAACGTCGTGTTTTTACACCATCATCTGACTGGACACCCGAGAAGGTTTTGTTGCAGAGATAGAGTTGTGCGGCAGCTAATGCCGGTGGTGTTCGGTTGATCTTGTGTTCCATGCCGGAAGCCATGCGCACGTGGGTGTCAGACGACACTTAAAAGGAATTCATCGCGTCGGCGTCTTCTTCGGAATGGTAACCCTGCCGATATGCTGATCACTGCAAAATCACTATTGCATCGATCAACCCAGTGTCGCCCTGGAGAAAGCCTCATTGACCCTTCAGCACAGTAGATGGATATATAGACAAACCCTGAAATCTGTTGTAAAAGAAATCATTACTGAACTTCGAGAATGTTTATTTTTTAATTATTTATACAATATAGTCAATAACATATTTGACGAAAATTAATTGTGTAATAAACGTACAGCAATGCATGACGGTGTTGTCCCGATCTCTCCTATCAGTAATTTTCATTATTGATAATAACTTATTTGATAATTTGTGCAAGGTAAAATTAATTTTTAACAAGAGGGAGTGCACCTCAATGTACACAACCAATTTTCACCACTTAGATCCCTTCAGCTCGACTAAACCGTGTGAAGCAAGCCAACAAGATAACTGTTCGATGCAGAGGCAATTTTTTAAGCACTTAAACACGACAGTCTGTCAGATAAACTTTGTAGCCCCTGCAGACAGATCCTAGACGTAGCGTCATCTCGACTAATGTGTTTGCCCGGCCAGCTCCACAAACAGAACTTGGAAGCAGTTTCCGGGGAATGGATCCCCCTCTCACACCAGCCGGGCTTTCACGGCCGGCCGACCGTAATTTAAAGAGTCCTAAATTTGGCTAATTTTCACTTCGCCCGGCCATCCTAATGCGGCAGTGGCGTCTTGCCGGACGGGCACTTGGGGCAGGGGGCTCGGGGGAGGTTTGGATAATGGCCACGGAAGAGGGAGGAAGCAAGGCCGAGGGTCTCTCTGCTTCCTCAAACACGAAGACCAGAGGCGCAACGACTGATACATAGTCGTTGTTTGTAGGGTACATTTTGAGCCATACGCTATTGGTAAACACGACGGATCGTTGGAAATAGTACATCATAGTCATGTAGCTTCAAACTCAACATTTATCCTGATGAAAATAAATTAAATTATCTGTTGGTTCAAAACCGATTGTCTGTATGTAAGAAAATCTGTGGTTTCGGAATTCATTTCTATAGGCCGTCTAGTTAACAGATGCGGCTTGATGTCAGACTGCTCTATCCCCACTCCGCTGCCCTTAACCTTGCCTACGAAGGGGAAATTTTCCAGTCATCTACTAGGACATTATCTTACCATGTACCAAGATTAGTCGGTGATATAAAAATTACAGCATTTTCCAATACCATGGAAGCCACTTGATACATCTTAAAAATTTCTCTTGATAATTCCCAGTTTTTTAAACTAAAAATCGGTTTTGTAATAGATTACGGTGAACTGCTGTTAAGCAACAAAACACGTTAACGAATTCTGCTATTTTGCTTAGGTCATTAGAGTAGGTACCTAATTCGGTACATAAACAAGAGTTACCTGAGGACTTCAGTAGGGTGAAGTGAAGAGCGGGGCAAGAGGAACATGACCCACAGCCGCCAGGTCGTAGTGAACAGGGTATTATCTCCTGTATTCATCACGAATATGGCCAAGAAAATCGCAGCTGATGTTAAATGTAACTGTAATAGTGCACTGCAAACTCGTCAGATTGGTATTTCAAGTTTACGTTGTAATAGGCAAAATTGTAATTATAATATTTGAATTGTTAGAGAAGTAAAGTACGGCGACAAGCTGTCAGGCGGTCGGCGTAGCGGACAACGGCCGAGGAAAGTAGGTTTCGATAGCGTCAGCGGTTGTGCAAAACAATCAGCCGCAATACAGCAAAGAGGTCACAAGCGGAGGCTCAAGTAGCTAACGCAAACAGCTGACCCAGTAAATGGGAGCAATACGTGACCAGCCATCGTGATGTTTCGAGAACACGATGGAAGGTGACTGCCTAGCCGGAGTGTTAGGAAAGCGGTCACGCCGACGTCACTCTGGGTGTCGCGATATATGGACACGCCCAGAGGTCGTAGGAGGTCAGTCGGGGCTAGACCGTCAGGTCAGTCCAGGTCAGGTCAGTCTTGGCAGCCTGTCTGTCTGGTTGAGCAGTCTAGTCAGACACTATGTCGGGCAGACATCATTAGGACAGTGATCGACTGTCACTATGTCAGTTGGAGTATCTACCGCTGCGCGCCACCGCCGAGCAAACCTCCAAGCAAGTCGTTAATAGTTACGCATCATGATAGCCAAAGCATTCGTCCGTTTGGAGCCGTAGCAAGCTATGGAGTTCTGTTGTAGGGAAACCGGCGAAGATGTATCGTATGGAAATAAGGTGTCAATAAACCAGGAGGTGTACCAATAGAATGTTTCAGTAATAATCACCTCAACATTATTTACTCCTCAAGCAGTTAAGTAGCGAGACGAGAAGAACGCCAGAGCCGTGTCATCGTGTAACACATCCTGACAAGTAAGTTACCGCACGGCCACTTAGCCTACTCAGCCATCCATGACAAACCCGTAGCGAGAAATACACCGCTACAACGTGCTGCTCGATAGAAACGGGAAAATTGCCCTGTCAAGCATGGACACAGTGCCTAGACAAGCCGCTAAGCTATGAGCATTAACATTGAAATCAGGAAACTGGAAACGGAAATGTCAGAAATAATATCATTGATAATTCTTTCTGTAAGACTTCAGGAAATTTTAAGAATTAAAAAAATATTTCGTTATTAGGTACGATATTAATTTGATGTAAATCAGTCAAACGTTAACATAGGTTGTAAGAAAGAAGGGAAAAATTTTATTGGCCATAAAGCGTCTACGATGCTTAAGTTGCATTTGGGCGACACACTTTAAACTCTAGTCAGGATAGCCAGCCTTTTTAATTTTCTGTAGACCGAGATAAATACCATTGGTCTTTTTATTTCTAATTTCCTAAGCCTCATTTCCAAAGTGAAACTCATTTAGCCATATAGATGTGAAAGTTTAAAACTACTATAGGCAAAACATACTCTCCTCTTTAACCTCCAAATACGTATGAAATACGAACTAAAACCGAAAATCTATAGATTTCTAAATTATGAACGATCATCTTATCCTACACCAATAGTAGACGGTAATATAGAAATTACAGCATTTTCCTATACCACGAGAGCCACTTGCTATACAATAAAAATATTTTTGAATAATTTCCAGTTTTCTGAGCCAAATATTGGTTTTGGAATAGTTTAGGATGATCTGCTGTAAGCAACAAAACATGGTGACAGATTTTGCTGTTCCACTTAGGTCATTAGAGGAGGTACCGGCTTCCGTACATAAACAAGAGTTATCTAAGGACTTCAGTAGAATTTTATGTAAGGTACAACTTAGAAGAGATAGCAAAATTTTTAAAAAAAGAATTAAAAACAACGCAAAAAGTAAATCGGTCACAAATAAGTCACAAAATGATTATGAAACATAAGTATGTCAGAAGAGTTTTTCATTTAGAGTAACTTGTTAAAAGTCAGGTAAATAATTCACCAAAATTACCTAAATGTCAAAACTAAGACATGGAGTAATGTTGAAATCAAATAGCAGAACTTATATTTTTTTTTTTGCAGTTCTTTTTCAAGCTTTAAGAGAAGAAACTTATATCCTGAAAAACCTTTAAGCGTTGAAACTTAGTATTACACCCGACAAAAAGCAAGGCACCCACTTCCCGGACACTTCCAAGGCCAAGTGGCTCGAAGGAGAAGCAATGAATTCATGATATGGTATCAAGCAACTATCACAGGCTCTCAACGTGTGGACTGCTATAAACGATAATTTCGTCATTTTAGAAACATGTTAACAGAGTTTCTTACTGCAATCCGTATCTGTCGTAGCCTAAACCGGTAATAATACCGCGTATATGGAACCTACAGTTTAGCGTAGAAACCGAACCACCGAAGCATAATTCACGTATAAAAATCTTTTGATTCAAACAGGGGTGTTTCGATGCCTAATCAGACGCCTTAATCATTCAGCCAACACAGCGCTCTACTGCACTACTTATATACGTAGATTCTAATACCAACACTGTAATCTGTATCATTTCCAAATGTTTGAGGTTTGTCCAACTTCGTATTACTTATTGCTTTAACACACGTGTAGAGGGTTCCATTAAAACTTAAATATTGTATACTAGTACATCTTTTTTTGTTGGAGATAGTATTATCTGAGAGTAATAAAAAATTTCTATTCTCATTGCGTACACTGGTACAATACCAGATAGTTAAATTATTTCTCCTATTTATTAAAATGTTAACATCACAAACTTTGAGGAAACACGAAACACAGAGTCTGTTAGTACCGCATCTCTCTGCTTCCTGCATTGAAGGAGGTTTAAGGACGTTTACGACCGGATTTAAGACAGTGAACCCTTCCCAGAGTGGGTCAGCCAACGCTTACGATCACAATACAACTTCTAAAGTGGGTCACCAAGACAGTCGCAATAGTCGCAAGCGCCGGGGTCGACCCCGCGACCATTTGCATTCACCACGCTTACCGTTTGTCTCAACTTGGCGCCCGAATTGCCATCGAGCCAGTTCCGGCAGGAGTTACCGTAGCCGTACCAATTATTCCTACTCCTGCTTTGCATACCAAGAGCAGAGCTGTGACGGCTGATTCAATGGCAGAGCTCGGGGAAGTTGGCGGAGCATTTACCACGTCAGCTTCCGCGAAGCCACTGGTTAACAGTAACTATGATTCAGTAGTTAAACACACGAGTAACCATGGTAACCAGATCTCACAGTCTAGTTAGTACGGATGTCGCTGCTTCAGATTAAGAACTCTCGCACTACAAATCGTTACGATGACTAAACTATCGTGTAAGTAACAACTAGATGTTGCTAACCACTTCCTGAATTGCAATAATTAATACCACGCCAATTCAGCTGATTTTTCTTTTGTTTCTATTTTCCGTCATACTCCTTTTATCCCATTTTTCGGAGCATCTTCAGCAGTTATTTGTGCGTTATTGGTACATTATGCAAGCTACATTTAATTCTGAAAACAATACGAACTACAACGGCTATTATTTTTACTCATATGTGGTTGACTGGTAAGCAAATAATTTTACTGCAACACAGTTACAAAAGTAAAATTATTTGCTTACCAGTCAACTGAAAATAGTTACAGCCTTTCATAAGTCCATTTATTATGGATAAAGTAAAGCCATATGTGTTTCTATTCAATTTTGTTCCGTCTCAGAGTCAGTGTTCGCTTTGTCGTTCAAGTCTTGCCTCTCTGGCGCCCCGTCCATAAATTGTCCACGTCTATACGTACTCTCGCAAGATCAGATTTTCGCTGTTGCGTACCTTGTTTGCATATTCTTTTATTAAAATCACTTATTGCTTCTAAAATCGTTATTACACTCACCCATCTCTAAAAGATTGTACAGGGCGTTCGCCGGGAAGCGCAACCCACTGTTAGCGCTACAAGGAAGAAACTGCTCCCCGCGAGCGAGCAGTCAGCTTCCGGCATTGTTCGACCGTCGGCCGCGGACTATTTCATAATAATTACGCTTCATAAACTTGTATGTGCTAAGCATTTAAATGTGACATAATTCATTAGCTTACCTTATAAAAGATGCTGGAAGTGTTGACCCTCTTGTGTAATGCACATTTCACATCTTCTGAACATATTTCGAGACACACGCTGCCCTAACTGACTTAATGATTTTTTGGGTGACTGTTCTAGTCGAAAAGCGATATCGTCAATTTTCTCCTCTGTGAGAATACGGCTGACCGACAGTCTCTTTTTGTTAAAAAATGAACCCGTTTCTCTTACTTTTTTAACCAGACGCAGAATTGTTGATTTAGCTGGCAGTAAAGCGCCAGGAAATTCGCGACGAAATTTACTGCGACACTTTTTAAACGACTTCTTCTTCACATATGTATCGTAGAGAAATATTCTTTGTTGCAAACTGTAACGTACCATAATTTTTCTCACACTCAAACACGGTACAGATTAGTAAGAGTATGAAGCCCCAAACCAGCCAAACCGCAAAGAAACGTTTATTCACAACACTGATTAATAAGAGCCTGAAGTCACAAACTAGCTACAATGCAAAGAAACCGTTCTTAACAATGTAAGGGTCCCATTATACTGCGTCACTGCACTGTTGGGGCAGCGGAGGTGTTAAACAGTGCGGTGATTCACGGTGCCGTGTGGCGGGAGTTGCTGGCCCCACTGACCGAGCAAGTTGCCGACGGCAACAAACTGGGAGGGTAGCGTTTTCCGGCGAACGCCCTGTATAAGAAAGATCTGCGCTAAATCCAAAACATCTCAACAGTGTGTATGGAGTAAGGTATATGATTTTTAAAACCATCCTTCTCACGTGGATGATAACCCGTGATATTCCTTCGATCTTTTAGGCCTAAATAAGTAAATACCGGGTTTTAATCTTCCAATTCCTTCACCACTTTCATATACAGTCCCTGGCCATATTATTAGACGCACTGCAAATCTTTAGTATTATTTGTAATAATTATGTGTTGAGTACTATTTCTCATGCAATTAATCATAAAATTTATAACAGTTATTTAGGGCACTTGGTTTATTGTTGAGTTTTATGTATATTGTTGCTATTTGACTTTGGATTGTTGACTTATTGTGGCTATCAGTGTGCATAGTACAGTGTACAGGTACGGACCTGTTCAGTGGCGTTCTCGCGTGTAACTGTTCTGTGTCTTTGTTCACTTTTATTATCATTTGTGTAATATCGACATCACAAGTGATTGTTTAATAACCAGGTATTACTGATTGTGACCTTTAAAAATGGGTAAAAGAGGAGATATTACTCCACGTAAAAAAGCAGAAGTCAAAGCCCTCATTAATACAAAAATGTATTCCAATCGGGAAATTTCACGAAGGCTGAAATTATCTGAGGCTAGCATGAGGTGCATAAAGAAGAAAATTGATTCAGATGAAGAATTGAGCCCCAGAAGGAAGAATAAACGTGTTTACCCTAAGGTCAAAAAGATTTATCAAAAGAATTTGTCTAGAAAACAGATTTGCAACAACGAAACAGATAAAATCTCAACTGGAAGAGGCTAATGTGAATGCATCTGAACGCACTGTTTGCAGAAAGTTGAAGGATATTGATTTCAAGGCTTGTCGACCTGCTAGAAAACCAAAGTTAACAGCCGCAATGAAAGAAAAACATCTGAAGTGGGCTAACCAGTGGTGTGATAAGGATGTGGACTTCTGAAGATCGGTAATTTAACGCTAACCATTTATTTTTATGCAGGATAACGCTCCCTGTCACACAGCTAGGTCGGTAAAAACTTTTCTGAAGGAACAAAATATCCCTCTGTTGGACAGGCCAGGTAACAGTCCCGACATGAACCTCATAGAAAATGTATGGGAACTCATGAAGAGGGAGATGGCAAAAGATGTCATCACGACAAAAACGCAGCTCTTGGAGAAGATCATCCATGTGTGGTATCATCATCCACAAATGCAGGACACTGTACAATCCTGCATCAACAGCATGCCGCGTCGTATTAAGGCTCTCATAGCTGCGAAAGGTGGCTCAACAAGATATTAAAACTAATGTTTTCATTTTCACAATATTTTAATATTTTGTTGTGGTTATTTGAAATAAAATATTTTCAACAATTACTGTGTTTTATTTATTTGTTATATCACCTGTGTCATGAAGCAGATTACACATAATAATTTTATTGAAATTTATGTATTAAAAAACTTATTTAGTTAGCCACAAATCAAAATTTGTACAAAAACTGTAGTGCGTCTAATAAATTGGCCAGGGACTGTACAACACTAGCAAGTAACTACAGTATACCTAACACACACTACCCATAGTAATCTACACAAACAACAAACCATACAGACAAAGGCAACAGGAAAAGCCGACTGGATATGGTACAAACTTGACTGAAACTAACCGATAGTAAACTTCATATATTGTACGCTTCCAGAAACATATGGTGTCTAGTTATTTTGGTATTTCGAATCATTAGATTTGAGACATTATTTAATGACACCGATAGCGGATTAATTACACCGCATGCGGAAATTAAACAAAAAGTTATTTACACGGAGGATATGAAAATATAAACAAAAAATACATTTTTACTATGGATAAAGTTGGGGAGTTTCGTCAAAAAGATTGGTATTGGTGAAAACACACCGTACAGTACCTCCGTCTGTTGTATGTTATTTTTCAGGAAAATTTCAACAGAGAGAATGGTAAAGGTAAATGCCGTTGTAGGGACATCGTAAGGCACACTCGGACACTAAATCTCAAACAGGTGTTTGTCATTTTTTAATCATACAAATCCTTTGAATGTTCCTCAGGATAAAGAAAGGGAAACTTAACCGAAGACCATTCGATGTCATTGTGAACGAGTATATTACTCCCTAGCATAATAATATGAGTATGGTAGTCTCTCTCATCTTACACTCGTTTATCGTGATCGTGTTGAATATTCTCGAGGAGGTAGTCCATAGTTCAAGTTTCCGGTAACGATGCAACAAGACACGAAGATTCGATTCCGAATTATTCAGAACCCATCGTAAGAATCGTAGTGTTAATCCCAGGAGTGATGTGGTTAGCACGCTCGCCCCTCTTTGCAAGGGTCGCCGAGGCCGACCTCGGTAGCGTAGTGGCTAGAGTAGCCGGTTCGAATCTGGCCGCAGGCATGGACGTTAAGTGTTGTGTGTCTGTGTGAATGTCCTGTCCGTCCTGTGGTGTACATACTTAGGATATACAATATATAAACACTGAATGACTACTGATTCACTGGAAGCTATAATAATCACATTGAGCTGGCTGTATGGCCTCAGCTGCCGAAAGCCGATTCCAGTTCGACCTAGGACAAGGGCGATTATAATTAATTGTTGCATCTGTCTTCTGTTTTCTTTACAATTATAGAGTATATCGATAGCAGGAAAGATTCTAAACTTTGGATGCAGTAGAAAGACACAGTGAATTATCTGAATGTCTACATGGGTCGAATGATATTTAAAAAAATATAAAACAACTTCTCCTGGCGTGGTATATCAGAATCTCTAGATTCTTTCAAGTTTGTGATGAGTGATTTTTTTTAAATATTTTGTATTAATTTTCACCAACATCATGTAAAGGAAACATTAGCATGACTAATATCTTAAGTGACACAAACAAACGACCATTAAGATGATCCAGCTGTTTATCTTCTTCACCACTGTTCCCAACACTTTGGGGTCGGCTGTTGGCGTGGTCAAATTTGGAGCTAAGATTTTACGTCCGCGTGCCATTGTTGACGCCAAGCATTTTACACCTACTGCCAGATCGTATGAAGTACTAACGGGGTAAGTCAAGTGTTGCCATCTGTCTGTGAATCGTGTAACTATGTTCAGCGCGTGATACGTGTGTTTTTTTTTTTGTTTGTTTGTGAAATTATCGTTTATGAGGTAGAGATGGGAAACGTCCCGGCATTCGCCTGGATGACTGGCGTGTAAGATCCAACTGTTTATACTGCTCGCTTAGTATAGATGTGAAGTGACTGCAGACCCGTAATATCTGGTGCGCCATAATGTAAAGACATGTATGACCTTCAACCAGTGGCATCTTGTATGATTAGAAAACTATTATCTAACTTCTAATTAGTTCAGTATTGCCTTTTATTGGGAGAAGGGGTTTTAGGCCTCTTAGGAATATATAAACATAAAAGATCAGTCATATAGGAGTTAGCCATTAGCCAGAAACGAGATCATAAATAAATAGCAGGGACTAGGATTATTAGGAGAAGACGAAGTGTAACATCCAAGTTGCGGATTATGAAATACTATTAAATTACAATTAGCTTAGTTTGAATCTAGTATAAAAACCGAAGTTTCATGGAGACACTCGCCAGTCAGCTAGCGGTCCAGAAAATACTAAGGCAGCGTTTCTCAACCTTTTTCAACCCGAGGACCAGTAAATTGTGAAAAACAACCATCTTATAATTTGCTTAAACCACGGCCTCCCGAATAGCTTAAGCCAAAGCCCATCGCAATAATTGTTTTCCTCTCAGAACTCGAGGAATTTATTCAGTTTGATTCCGGTTAGCCACACATTCCGCGTGCAGGAGGCAGTCAACGAGTTTCTAGCCAATGAGGCAAGAAAGTTGAAAAAGAATAAGGTGGAAAAAGATTTCTAAGCAAAAGTATACCCGTGGTTGAGGTGGGTAGTTTTTGAAATGTCTGGAAAATTTTCATACTTGCTTAATTTGTAAATCAGTTAACCAATGACATGATGAAACCAGTTCATGACAATCAGCAGTCATAACTTTTACACCAAATATCGCAGAGAATTGCCTGCTCCTCTCCCCCCCCTTCCGCCCCCTCCTTGCCTGAAGTTTTTGTAAACAACAACAAAGTTTGTAACAGTAAACTTTGTATTGGGAACCGATAATTGACGCCTCAGTTTTCTTTTGAAGTTCCTGACAAATTTCATATCCAAAGCAAGGTTAACCACCTTTGTTTCTCCCTGCAAAATCGTTGTTTCAGGTCCTCACCACCTTCTCCCAGTATCTACTTACCCGCTTTGGAATACGAAAAAAGGAATGTGTAACAGAAAATGGGCTACAAGAGATAGAAGGAAGAAGAAATTTAAAAAAAAAACACACTACAATTATATAAGAAATAAGAGAGAAAAGGCCAATAAAATTGAAATATTGATAGAAAAGGTAAAGTTAAAGAACGATGAATTGAATTGGAGATTCGAAGATGGTACTAGTTTCAAACGTAGTAAAAAATTGCTACAGACATAGTCTTTCAACCTTAGAAGAGCAAGCAAACAATTTAAGCAGAAAAATAAGATAGTAAAACTGTTGATGAACATCTAAAAATTTTGAGAGATTTGAAAAAGAGTAATGGTGCTTAATTTTCATGGCACGGTGGTCTACACAGGTACTATGGTAATAACGATCCTCTTGTCTATGCAATTTGATCTGAATATTAATTTATTGAACCAATTTTAAGTTTTACTGTGCTAGTAAAACTTTTTTTTCCTCTCTCATAAAAATTCTAATCAATGGTATGCGAATGGTTGATGAATCAAACCTACTAAAATAATAACATTTTTCATTTTGTTTATCTTTCGTGACTTCTATTAAACATTAATATGAAACTTCGTGGCATAAATTACTAGAAGAAAATAATGTAGGTCAAAAGTCTGGCAGTTTTATAACACTGAGCTGCTATCGTGAATCTTCCCACTATGATTTGCATTAAAGACCCCCATAAATATTTCAAAACGTAATACACAGAAAGCCGGTGACGGTGGAAGTATTATGTTGACGTGTTTGTCATATTCCACTCTATATTTTCCATTCGTCGTCCGGTTTTATTATTACTATTGTTATTATTTCTTCCAGAACAAAGCACTGCGTTCTTTGTGTAGGAGCATCGTTTTACATTATGCAACGGATGGAGAGTGTTTGGCCATAATTTTCTTCGCAGTTGCAATAATTACCCCCCGAGGCGTTTTGCGTGTAGCATGCAACGCAATCCCGGGAGTGGGAAGGAAATTACACTTTCTAAACTTTCTGTTTTACGAATAACAATGACGTGTATACAGCTACGTTCGTAGTGAATAACCTACTTAGGTACTCTTTGTTGTTTGAAGAATCTGAATTCACTGCGCAAAGTTGATGTTACTGGATGCCTTTAGTTCAAATAGTTTTACAAGTTCCATCAGGCTTACACGCTTTACTTTTACATGAGTTTCTTTTGACTTGAAGGAACATTTTATTGCTGCGACGAATGAGATTTATATGTCAAGTTACAAGCTGAAGTCAAAGTCAGTCAATTGGCGTCTGTGTGTTGGAGGTGTTACACTTGTAGTCTGAAACAAAGTAATGACTGATTATCAAGGGAGGCCAAATTGATAGTGTAGCACTAGATCTGTCAAAGGCGTTTGACAGAGTAAGCCATAAAATGGTAGTAAATAAGGTAAAAACCATTGGAGTGGATAAGAAAGTCATTTGCTGGGTAGAAGAATTTTTAAAATGTAGAAAACAGAAAGTTAGGGTTGGAAATGTAGCATCAAAAGAAGTGGAAGTAAAAATGGGTATGCCACAGGGTAGCGTATTGGGACCATTGCTATTCATTATTCTAATGAATAATTGTGTTGATTGTTTACTATCTCAAATTAGATTGTTTGCAGATGACATAATGTTGTACGAGGGTTGTTTCAAAAATAAGGTTCCCACATTTTTTTAGGCACAAGGAATTTTATTCGAAAAAAACGATTACACCATTGGAAACGTTGATCTTTAAGCTATTTTTCCACATAGTCCCCATTTTTTTCTATGCATTTTTTCTGTCGAGTAATCCACTTTTGCTTTCCCACCTCAAAGAAGTCCGCCGCCAACCCGTTGAGAAACTTGGAAACTTCTTCTTGCAACTCCTCGTCCGTCTGGAATCGTAGACCGCCTAGCTGCTCCTTCAATTTCGGAAACAGATGGAAATCGCTGGGTGCCAAATTGGGGCTGTAAGGGGGGTGGTAAATGACATCCCAGCCAAATTTTTCGATTAACTCCTTCGTTTGTTGCGACACACGTGGACGGGCATTGTCGTGGTGCAGCCTTACGCCTTTGCTAAGTTTTCCCCTACGACGATTTTGGATTGCCCGTCTGAGCTTTTTCAAGGTCTCGCAATAACCTGTGGAGTTTATGGTGGTCTCTCTAGGCATGAAATCAATGAGCAGTACACCACGCCGGTCCCAAAACACCGATGCCATGATTTTTCCTGCTGACAGCTGCTGCTTAAACTTCTTTGGTGGTGGCGATCCGGTGTGTTTCCATTGGCGCGATTGTTGTTTTGTTTCAGGAGTAACGCAATGGCACCACGATTCATCCCCCATGACAATGGAATCAAGGAAGTCTTCGTTATTCTCGTCGCATTCACTGCAGAACTCCCGAGCACAGTCAACGCGCTGCTGTTTGTGGACTTCTGAAAGCTTGTGCGGCACCCAGCGCGCGCACACCTTGTGGTAGCCTAGCTTTTCATTCAATATCCTGTCAATTGAAGCTTCAGAAGCCTCAGGAATTTGAGCAGCCAGTTGCCGGATGGTGATTCGCCGATCCTCGAAGAGGATTTGCTCAACTTTTCGCCACAACGTCGTCGGAGAACGACTGCCTCCCGCTTCGTTGTTCGTCGTGGACGTCCGTACGGCCGTTGGAAAACTCCCTACTCCATTTGTGGACGTGTTGAATGCTTATACACGTTTCCCCATACACTTCACTCAATTGCCGATGAATTTCTACAGGTGGTAACTTTCTTGCGTGCAAAAATCGGATGACCGCACGAATTTCACACCTGGCGGTGACGGCGATGACTGGCTCCATCGCTTTTGGCTGTCAGTCCGGTACTGACCGTTGTAGAG
>JARYHS010011408.1:148609754-148666397 GCA_031002005.1 Vandiemenella viatica
ATAGTTCAGATCGAAAGGTCACCGGTTCGAACCCTTGTCTCATAATGTTTCGGGTAAGATTACCGTGTTAGGTAAAGGTAACTACGACAGCGGTACATGCACGCCAAAAGGAAGCTCGTTCAACCGACGGCCGGGTATTGAGGTGATATCTCGGGTAATAAAACCATACACATTATTATTATTACAAGGTACAGAACATCATTTGGTCTTTCTAATATAAAATATTCACAAAACATGCTTTATTCAGTTCGCCACATTGTCATTTGTTGACGGTAACCTGTTGTTCCTCGCCCATAGTATAACTGTAGATTTCTCTAGCGTGTGTTGTTGTTTATTATTTAACACTATGTGTCCCCAGTAAACATTACATCGACTTATATTGTTGTAACGGTCATTTCCTAATTTTATTATAATGTTTCATTTTAATCGGAGTAGTGTTTTCACTACAATATTCCGTATCCATAATTTCACTTACAGTCCTAATTCCAAATTTAGAGGGTCACTATAGGTCTACGTTTCAGAACGTTTGGAAACCATAAATAGCCGGAGTGAGAGTGGTGGTGTACTTGTTTCAATCTGTAGAACATTGATAGGTGCGCTCAGAAATCGCTAATGTATCACAGAACTATTGAGTGCAGCCGGTTTCGGTTGGCCACGCTTGGTGCAGATCGTGTCATAAAGCATACATCTTCGACGTCAACTTCATGTCAAGCCACATACTCAAAAGTTTCAGTTGGTGTGCCACTGTAAGCACTTTACCGTCGGGAATGACTCTAACATAATTTACGAGTATATCCCTGTATGTTCAAAACAACTAAATTGCAGTTTACAGATGAAAAGTCCGTCGTCTTCTCCTTACGAGCAAATTAACAGGAAATACATAATTATTTTCAGTTTACGGAAGGTTTATTAACCAACAATTTAAAATTAAAAACTTCAGAAATAAATATATTTTTCAGTACCTAATTGCAATGAAATGTTGAATTAAAGAAAAAAATCGTTGGATATTAAGACATTAAGATAATAATAAACACAGAAATTCACTAACACCATAACATTATTATATCGTGATGAATAAAAAGCCGATAATTTCTACATTAATGAAAAGAATCACACAGAAACTTTTTTGAAATACTGATTAAAGCATTCATTTTATTATTATTCTTTTAAATGCGCAACTGAAGTCAGTGTTAGAGTTATGGTGCTGTCTTAATTATCAAAGAAAAGACGCATTAGAATATACAGGGTGTTACAAAAAGGTACGGCCAAAACTTTCAGGAAACATTCCTCACACACAAACAAAGAAAATATGTTATGTGGACATGTGTCCGGAAACGCTTACTTTCCATGTTAGAGCTCATTTTAGTTTCGTTAGTATGTACTGTACTTCCTCGATTCACCGCTCGTATTGTGGACGGCTGTGATACAATACGCCATTCTCCAGGGCTGCATCAGCGCATCAGGGATTTCATGCGACGGAGGGTGGATGCATGTATCCTCGCTAACGGAGGACATTTTGAACATTTCCTGTAACAAAGTGTTTGAAGTCACGCTGGTACGTTCTGTTGCTGTGTGTTTCCATTCCATGTTTAATGTGATTTGAAGAGAAGTAATAAAATGAGCTCTAATATGGAAAGTAAGCGTTTCTTGACACGTGTCCACATAACATATTTTATTTGTTTGTGTGTGAGGAATGTTTCCTGAAAGTTTGGCCGTACCTTTTTGTAACACCCTGTATAAAGAAATCAATGAGGTAGGATTAAAAGTGGAAATATGATAAGCGAATTCAGTAATTTTTTTATTTTTTTAACTGTTTAACTCTTAACAGCGAGGTCTTTAGAGGCGAGGAATTCAGTAAAGATCAAACAACTATATTGCTAGCACTCCCAGTTAGTCTTATGTGAATTACAATATTCAGAAAAATTCTTTCAGATCCACGTAGATAATAACGGTTTAGAAACTGAAACTCTGCTGAGGTGATTGTTGGAAGTGAAGATGTGTTCTTCTTGAAATCCGTCGCTCCTACGAGTGAACGCACCGTGCGCGTGCTCCTAAGACAAAGAGCTCCTCTTCCGGCACTGGGCTGGCTGTCGATGGCGTGAGAGAGCACACACGTCGCCAGTAAACTAATTTGTGGAGTTAATGGCGTGCGGCGAGCGGCGACGGCTCTGCTCAGCTCGCGTCGGTAATTCGTTTTCCGGAGAGATCGCCTGCCGGAAGGCCAGACGGAGCTTGCGAGGAGACATCGAACTTTACAGTATAGCAACACTTCTCTCCTTACTACCGGCGGATATTCCATCAGACAGTAAACTCTAAAGAAAATATTTAATGATAAAAGAGACTCTTCAGAACTTGACACATAGATTCAACTAGAGCTAAAGCTAGGCTCGTTGTTCACAGAAATTTTCACTACTGCAGGTCAGATTGATGATATATATATGTATTCATCTTAGATTACATACGTTTTTCAATCGTGCGATGTATATTTAAAACCGTCGTGATTACCTCATATACAGTAAGCGTTTTAAATAAATCACATTGTACTATAGTTATTCTATTTCATGCTGATATGATTTCAGTCTAGGCTGATAACTACGTCACGGAGCTTTTAGTAAACTATGGTTTGTTTTTAAAGAAAAGGAATAAATTAAAATATAATAAAACTAATACTCAGGGAATGAAAATCAGTAGCAAAAGATTTTTTCTTTTTCTTTTCTATTGTATTTACTTCTTCCTCTACGCCTAGTCAACGTCTAGGTCATTAGGGTTTTGAGAGAATAGAGGAATAAAAGATATCATATTCATTAAATAAATATCTGACTGCATGCAGATTGATTGCATACTTAAGTCTATAAGTATTAAGTGGGTGCGCAGACTTCCACGGTTGTTGTCGTGTCGATGTTATCTTGGTTGTTCGTGTTTGTAGTATATCGTTACACTACATATTAACATTCGCTGAGCTCCTGGCTCGCACATGTGGACAGTTCAAACAAATGGTGACGGGGCTGCTGTGGTATGCGACCTTGAGGCAGGTACCCAGGAGCCGTTAGGGTGTGTGGAGAGCACAGTAGACGGCTAGCTCTGTGATTCGGTGTGTCGCTAGCCAACGGAAGAATATGATGTGCTGCGACTCATGTTAGCACGGTTGGTGGTGGTGCTCTTTTATCATGTCGCCAACGGAGTGAATGACGCCATCCAACGGCCAGCAGACTTGGCTTCAATGGAAAAATGGTAACTGTACTGAGATCTTGATAAACACCCCAAGAAGTGTCATATTGATAAACAAAACCTGTCGCCCTAGAGATTCTCATCGCCTCGCCTCGCTTCGCTTAGTGGAAGGACATTTAACAATCTCTGAGAACTGATACATTGAATCTACTGTATTACACGTTCATTGTTTAACTGTAATTGAAAGGAGTTTGTAATAAATGTCAGTGTCAAACGTACGTGAAACGGTATTGCCAACCTGTATAGCAAAATCCCAATTGTACTTCTCAATAAATGAATAACAATAATAATTTTGTTGAGAGAATAATTAAAATAAAAAGTAATTTAATTTAAAAATTATAAGTAGTACGCTTCAGGTTAATACGCGTCAATTTATCGAAACCTAACGTTTCGGCCATCATTTTGTGGTCTTCTTCAGTCCTCTGAAGAAGGCCACCAAAATGATGGACGAAAGGTTTGGTTTCGATAAATTGACTCTGTTCAACCCGGACAACCAATTACATCGCCTATAAGTATTATCCGTATAGAAACAAGATGATCGGCTCTTTGGCTCGGTTGGTGCTGCACGGTGATAGTATCCTGCGCATGGCACGGGGTTAGCTGGTTACAATCTTGGTGGTAAAAGAAATTTTCATAAGGATGGTCGACAGGGTAGAAAGGTACACTTCGACCAGCTGTGGTTCCATGATCCACCCACATAAATCGAATAACAGCCAATTTTTCGCGATACCTGTTTCACAAACGAGTCGCCATATATGTTTACCTACAACTAGTGACGTAGGTGCCAGTGACATGTCTTAGAATTACCGCACATTACTGATTTCTCTATATCGTCCGATACTCTAGGAATATCAGCCTTGTAACCTCAGTTCTGATCACCACTCGTACATTACCAACTTCGTAGTCCTAGCATTGTCAGCATAATAGCTGCTAGCGGAGTTTATAATGGTGTACTTTCCCACAGTGCAGTCTTTGTAACCGGAGACTCCGTGTGGGCGTTGCGCGGCTGTGCTAATGACGGCAAGTTGTCGGTCGGCTCACGTGGCCACTCGGATCAGCTCAGACACCCGAGCGGCCACAATTAGAGGCTCTCTGACTCACCACTGGCCGGGGTACATACATTACCAGGGGAGGAGACGACCGCTAAGCCCTTTACCAGGTGATTGGCGCGCCAGGGATCTATGCTCTGCCAGAGTAAATACTTGTCTTGAGGATGTCTTCAGACTATCCCGTCCATAATTAACTTCGCTGAATCATCTTGAGGGAGGACTGTTCCAATTAAGTTTTGCTGGATCTAGAATAATCAACCTCCTTGTACACTCCACCAGTGCTAAATTCTCCTGTGGATTTAAGATGCAGATTTGGCAGCTCACTACAATTGGCTCATG
This sequence comes from Vandiemenella viatica, assembly GCA_031002005.1. Classification (NCBI taxonomy): domain Eukaryota; kingdom Metazoa; phylum Arthropoda; class Insecta; order Orthoptera; family Morabidae; genus Vandiemenella; species Vandiemenella viatica. Next base: position 148,614,371 of record JARYHS010011408.1, read on the forward strand.
GGAACAAATTAATTCGTGTAGAATTATACAGTCAAGGAGATGAAGTTTGCATTAGAAAATCATCAGGGATTGTTAGTCATCGCATTAAGTCTGAATGGCAAATTTAAGCCTTAATGTATACACACCCGATATTTGGTACATTACTGAATGCAGAATTACAATTTCGTCTCACATTTCCATCAACATCGGTAAGCGGTTGACAAAAGCGATATCAGCCATTGGTTAAAAATTAACAATGGAAATGAAATATGTTAACATTTTATAGCAAGCGATGTACTGGTACTTTATTCGTACCATGACATGTTGTGTAACGGTTTCTTTTACTTCAAATTCGGATAAGCGACCTACCTTACACATCGTATCTTCAGTCGGAGCCGACAACTTCCCTTAAGACAAATTCCATTCTCTTAATTTTAAATTGGAAATGACTAAAGAAATGGCTGCAGTGCCAACCACGTACCAGTTACAATAAATATCCTGGATAAAATCTCTTGTGTTAATGAAAACACCGTTTGTTAAAAACTGTTTTTTAATTCATATAAGCTCAGACGCGTTTCGACCCTATGGAGTGGCGCATCGTCAGTCACTTTAAATGTACATATATGGTGTTTTTATGAAATTTGAATTATTTGTATACATAACTAACTACTAACAAAATACATTCTGCTTACTTATTTTGGTAGAAACAGTTACATGTTGATCGGGAACAACTCTTTGTTGAATTATCTCCCTGTTTGTGTAATGGTGCCAGTTATTGTGATTCGCTGCTTTTTTTACTATCTTCACGTGACATGGATATTCTTTAATGTTTTTAACAGAGTTTCATTCGTTAAATTAGTGAATTCATTAAGCACTGTTCGTCTTAATACAATAGCTCTGTGAATGTGGTAACTTCCCTCGACTGTAAGTAGCTTACATCAATTAATATACAGTTGTTAACAGTCGATGTTTTCATTCGCAAATGCTTACAAGTAACTGTGGAAAAATGGTCAATAACCAATCACTTGAACTATATTTTTAGATAATGATTATTGATATAAAGAGTCAATATATCGAAATAGGCCAATATAGAATATCTGTTATGATAAATCATATGCATGAAACTATATTATTGGATGGATAATCTTCAGGGAGATGTAATAAAAAGGTGTACTATTGAAAGATAATATTCACCTAAGAGTAGTGAAATAGTTTTCTTGATTCTTGCATTATGTCCAGCCGTACGACGGTGTAGTCATGGAAGAAATTTTCCAAAATTAGTGATTCAACTAAACTGAGCAGAATGGTTGTGCATTTTGAATAAGCTATACTTTTTCATGTCACTTAAAGTGAGCACAACGACTGAGCAATTATCAATCAGAGTTACTAAAGAGTACGAATGAGAATATAGTATTGAGACCAAGAGCCATTCAGAGCCTGCGAATAAAACTCTTTGTCAGAACATCTAGCTGAGATTGGGGACGACTTTGTCTTGTCGTCCGCTTTTATAACTTCCACAAAAAGGTACCTTACAGTATTATCCAAATGGGTAACAACAGTGAGTGCTCAATGTTGGCTTTTGAAACCTCAGTCCTTAAGTCAGCTTATCTTTCCATTAACTTCGGCTTTCCTGATGGCTACGTATATTGAAAACTTCAGAGCGTTTTTAAATCAATACCTCGTCCTTTCCGTATTTTTCTATTGTCAAATGTACGACGAAATTGGAGGCGATGACTGGGCTTGGTCTATAGAGATTCTCAATCCCTATTCCAGCGTAAAAAAGGACACAGTGGTGATTTACTTTTGTATGGTTTTATACGCCCATTATCTCTCTACCTGAGATGGTTTGTCCAATTTATATTGATAAGAAATTTATCCTATCTTTACACGCAATTAAATTAAAATACACTTCCCTTGTTAATGCTTTTAATGGGAAAAGGAATGATGTAAAACATGTGACTTGTGTATATTCATACGTGGGAATGGTGTAATTTTGAGTCTGGATTCTGAAGTAGAGTGGCTATTTTCTTCCACTGGCAGTGATATATCTTGTTGTATACTACGTATATGAGGATGAAAGAAGCTAGCACATTCAGGCACACTCCTCCCAAGGACTTTAAGGACTACACGAGGTTTTAGGTTCCATTCCGAATTTTCATTAACATTGTTCCCACTGCGGGGAAGTTTGGGTTCTAACAGAGCTTATGGTCAACAATACCGTTAGTTAGATTTTTGCTTCTAATTCCGCTACTTCGATAACAAAATTCCAAGATACGAAAATTTCTTCCAACACTATGTCAAATCTGCTAACCTCTTCCCGAGCGCCAAACGCCATCACCGTGCCTAACAACCTAGGCCCATACGCGGAATTAACTTAAAATTCGAGTTTTCAGTATAGTATACTATTCCCAGTTATATTTGAATACAAAAATGTGTTATTAGAATTCCAGTATGATTCTTTATCAAAATATGGAGATAGGAAGATACAATTGCTGCTAATACAAGTGATAAATGGTTTTTGGAAAGCCTTACTTTGTAAGACCTTAAAGCTAGTGATAACGATCTCCAAGTCAGAAGTAACTTCAGGAACCATTATCAACACGATTGGACTATTTATTTCATACTCGTCTTTAAAGAGCCATTGAGATCACATCTGCAATTACCTAAAAGTAATGAAGTGATAAAATCACGAAGCCTATCACCGAAATCAAATGACTGTTAATAATAGTTTTATTACAATGTCTCGTTGGATTGATAGTCAAACACACTGTAATGGCCGAAAAGTCTACTAAATTATTCAGTTAAAGATGGAGTTACCTAGCTGTAAGCAATGGCGTCCAGATATATCTCATCTGTTATAGATCTCTACGATAGTGCTACTAAAGCTACTCGCCCATCTGAGAACTTTTTCCACATTCCATGCATTCTGCCCAGTAATCTGCATTAAAGGTAGCAGATCAGAGATTCCTACGAAGAAGTAATACTTTATACTTCTGTACACACAAATACTAATACAATTTCACTACCGAGCATGGGTGGGTGAGAGGTAACCTTTTGGAATCGTATTCGGGAGGATGGGGGTTCGAATCTCCAACCAGGCGTCCAGATTTGGTTTTTTCATGGTTTCCCCAAATCACTCCAGGCGAATGCCGGGATGCTTCCTTCAGAAGATCATGGCCGATTTCCTTCCAGTTCCTTTCCCCAGTCCTTTCCCGCCTCTAATGACCACGACGTCAACGAGGCGTAATGCTGTAACAAAAACAAAAAATTCACTCAACCTCAGTACAGAATAACGCGTATCTCCAGGCTGATTTTGTCGTAATTCATTTTCTCCGGGTACAACGGTTGAAATTTTATGTCATTTTCGTGAAAAAAAAAATTGTGTCTGAGTTCTTTTGATGAGGCTAAGTCAGCTTACCCGTTAATGCGACTGTACTCTGTGTCAGTGAAGAACAAAATGTTCGGATCTTAAAGTTGCAGAGCTTGATTTAGCTATTCCAGAAACAATCATGCATGGGAGCATCTATGAACTATATTTATATCTAACAACTGCTTCAATCATTGTAGTAACGTAGGCACGAAAAGGCCTCGTATCCTTCACCGAAATAAGATCTTCTGTGGCCATATTTTATTTGTAGCTTTCATTAAACACCTAAAAAAACCGTGGTAAAGATCCAAAAACACCTCAAACTAACCATACTAACTTAATCGATCTTGATACAAAATAAGATTATGACGATCACTTAACATTTTTGAAATAAAATAATCCAAAAAGGTTTAGTGAACAAGTTTCGATGTAGAAAAAAGGGAATCAAAGTTTGTGGTAAAGTGACTAAAAGTATATCTAAAATCAAAACAGAATTCTCTATGAAAAAAGTAGTAGTGAAAAAATGACCAAATGTTACAAATGTGGATCTCATAGCATCGAATGAGCTGTACGTTTAAACGATTTTGACGGCGTTATGTGTTAATAGAAACAAGTGTGTGTCGCGGAAAAAAGTGAGAGCTCCTTGCTTTTCTTTTTACAGTGATACTCCTACTGTAATTGTAGGTAACTTTCTTTCTATGATTTATCAGCCACAAACACGCTCTCGTTACTCACCTTGTGCGATACTGTCTCTGGTAACACGTTTTCTCGGGAATAAAAATGCTTAGGTGTCACAACACAAAACATGAGTGTAAAAGAGACACCAAATATAATTCATGCAGACAAATCACTACATGTATAAAAACACAAATAAAGCTAACTGCACGCAATTACAAAACATGTAAAACGTATTTTAAAATCAACATTTTTTTATAGTCTTAAGTGAAACGCTGGAGCGTAACTCTTTAGCAATTCATGAACATCTGACCCTATCCTAACGACATCCGTCCATTACTGAGTGTAATTATCGCTTAATTTGTCATAGAAAATAATAAATGTTCTTTAATAATTGATAAATATCTTTAGATACTAACGTACAAACGCGAGAATGCTTTTCTACAGCTGGATGACGTCACAACGAGTTCTCTCCTCAATCCAGTGCTAAACAGAAGTTTCCACTTCAAACATTTTCCAAGCTTCCAGTTGCATGAACATGTCACAACCTAGGGACTTTTCAATGATGAGATTGCGGGCTGGAGAATGGATCCCGAAACCGTGCAAGAACAGTTACTATGACTTGTTCTCCTCCGATGTGGTGGCTCAAGATCATATTCCGATCGACCTGCTCTTCACCTTACCACAGCCTCCAATTCCTAACACTCCGAATTAACAACTGTGTCCAACTAAGAGAGTGGCGAATTTGCCCTTCTCTTGGAGGGTAGGTGCAGTGACGTGGGGATAGAGCAGAATGTTAACTGAACGGGCTATAGTGGACACAATTGGAAGCTCGAGATTATTTTGTTAAACTAATACGGTTAGGTATGTTATCACTGAAATTTCATACTGTAGTACAAAAACACCTGACATGTGCCAACGTAACTTATAGGCGCAGCTATAAAAATCGGTCTCGAAGTCCCGGCAGAATGTCATCAGGCCAAACACCCCTTCTTGTATCTCTCCGTCAGCAAATTAAACAGCGCGTCTGCTTCCTTCATAAATATTGCAGACTCGCAGCAGCTCGCGCAGTAATAACTCGCAGAAACTAAATTAAGGTCGGTTTTCTGCTCCGGAGTTGAAAAATTGCCCGTCAGGGGGCGTGAGTCAGAGTTTACAATATTGAGGACGACCCCAGACCCGCTGTGATGGGGAGGGGGATGAGCTCTGCTCTGGGTGTAACTTATATGACTCGGGGTAACCCCACGTTGCCGCCGGGGGTGCATCGGCAATGAGCGCAGACTTGTTTTGACGGATTACAATTGATGGGTCGTCGCGGGGCTGCAAGTGTCTCTCCGGGGCTCCTCTAATGAAAACGAGACGAGGGCCATATTAAACACTGGCAACGCGATCAGTCAGTGCTGACAACTTGCCGGGGTTGCTGCATGTAACGCGGTAATTGGTCGTCGGGTTTTGTTACCTCGATGGATGTCGCGGATTATTCCTCTCTGTGTGTAAAGCGCGCTCGTTATTTCGCTGGTGATACAGCTTCATTAACGCAGAGTTCCGCCCGCCCCTTCTGTCAACTGGCGTAGGCCATTTAGCGGCTTCTGCTGGATTACTCAGCTCCTTCCTACTCTTGTAACTTGCCCGGTATTTTCCTCGCGGATTACAGTTTTAATAATAATTTTTGCAGCCTCCTTTAAATACAGGGAAGGATTACACGGAGAAGGGGTTTTATCTCAGGACTTAACTTTACTAATGCCAAGTAAAACTGCTGCACTACCACGGAGGGTAAAACCCTCAGAACCTCGACAAGCATCGACGAATACTATTTTCGCAGATTACTGGAAATTGCGCTTATATTTAATATTAAACTTATACTCATAGAACAGGTTGTGAACTGTGCTTATTGTGAATCATTTGCCTAAGGTTTTGTTTTTCATTTCTTATAGATCTCTAAATCATCAGAGCTGCTTGTTAGTATCGAGAAGGAAAGAGGAAAAAAAAAAAGGCCTCTCTGAGGCCATACAGCCAGCTCAATTGTAATTTCAGTTCATCCAGTGTTTGTAGTTTCTCTATAGAATGTTATTGTTTTTCTAATAATTACAGATACCACATGTATACGTAGAACACAAAACTCCCATGCCCTCGGTTGGACTCGAACCGGGCACTGAAGGATACTAAGTTCTTTGAAAAGGGAAACTAATTCCTTTCAGGAAGGACCCATTTATGTAGAAACATCGTTTTGGCGCATCTGCACATCAAGTTAGAGAACGGATCGAATATACCAACATTTCGTCAAGAAACCCAACAAGAGCACCACGTCGTGCAGTTCATTACAAAACTACTTTAGTACAAAGTCTATGTAGGAAGTGCAAAGATTAACGCACAGGGTCAAATATGCGAGGTTATGTGCTCAGAATTCCAATTATTTAATAAAGTGCTGTTGGTTGTATTAGCCCTCACTAATGTCACAAATATTGAAATCCCACAGCACTCACTTCACGCTGTTCCTGATATAAGTTTTTTCCTCAGATATGATCAGTTTGCCGTTGCGCACAGCTTTCAAAGTTTTTTAGGTGCTGTTTTGAATCAACCTGTATGAGTTAGAACACTGGTACTGTAAAAGCGACTGTATTTATATAGTACTTGTATTATTTCACTAAGCACCTATCATATCGAAACATAACACTATAAGATACAAATCTGACTGAATACTTTACACATATATTGTACAACACGTCTTCTCTAGTAAAACCGTGTTTGTTAAGCCTAAATGCCACGAGTCTCTCAAACATTAGCAAAAAATCGTTAATCTTAAAGTGCTAAAAGTTTGATTAATAGTTTTAGGAACATTTCTACTTGAATGTGTTATCTAAACTCTAAATTTATTAAAAGTATGGTGATACAGTAATATTTACTGTGGATGGTTAATAATCGAAGTTCTGTTCAGACAGAAATTTTTTAAAATGAACTATAGACAGCTCCTTGCCAATTTTTTCAGCTTAATTCTATAGATTCATTAACGTCAGCTACTGATTATCCAACATATTGGCAGAAACTGAGGTTCTGAAAAATGTAATAGAAGTATATAAATAATAGACTACGTATACATAGAATAACACGTTTGGAAACATCTCTTAAATAAATTAAACAGCCTACTGAATTCTCGGCTGCGAATTTCCTGTATCTATCGCATAAGATTTTTAGTAGTCATACATCGATTTTTTTAATAGTAACATTTTATCTAATTAAAATAGGCCTGATACTTATTTCTGCCTTTAGCCTCGGTCGATGCATTCAGCATGACCATTAAACAATCTTTGCGGATAAAAAAAAAAAAAAAAGACTATAATATACTTCAGCATGTCTAGGTTAAGGTTCTGGTATTATTTAGTAGGAAAATTTAATTGTTTACGGCAGAAGACACATCACCATAATGTCATTTTAGTAGTCCATTAATTGATGTAAGGCAGTTTTGTCAGAGAAAATATCATTTTGTCGGTTTTAAGCTCAGTTTTACATGTTAATCTCGTTTCAGGAAATATAATCGGATAAGATCAGCGAATGTAAACATAAAATATGTTTATACTCAAAATACTCAAAATGCATTACCGTATATCTAAGTGTCGTGATGCTGTGAATTTCGTATATTAACTATGTCACTGAGAAATTTTAAATAGAATCTGAATTCACGACTTGAGTCTCTCCTTTGATTCATAGCTGTGTTACAATTTTCATTTATGTTTCCACGTAGGTCTAAATGAGATATACGTCGAGCTGAAACATCATATTCGCCTCAAGCCGATTTGCATTTTATAGCCAAGTTCTATCCACTAACAAATATACTGGGTTACGTCTCCCGTATTTCGAATGTTGGATGACTTTGCCAGAGCGGTCTATTGCTCAGTGGCTACCGAAGAATGCCCTGTCGCACACGTGTGGCCAGCTCCATTGTGTTGGCTAGCCTGGGCTTCATTGAATGGGAACGCTGGCAATTATCGGCGGCGCAGAGCCGCGGGCTAACCAGGGCCGCCAACCGCTGAATATTCATGAGTCGGGGGTGCCAGGTCGTCATTAAGCTCCCACCACATACTACTCTGCTCGCTGGTAACCTTGAACTGGAAGGGCAGCCATCTACACAGATCTCGTAAACTGTGGCACCTAAAGCGTGAAAATCCCACATGCTAAATGTATTTCATCAAACCAAATTAACTCGTCCAGTCCGAATCTGGACAATTTCAGTTGTTATTCCTGAAAAAACAAAACCTGACAGTCGACCGCTATCTTCGTAAATATTTTTCATTTTCTGGATATTGCAGATCTACTTTTAAATTTCGACTTTTTTTCTAATCTTTTCTCTGTGTCACATTTGCTGAGCAAGGCCACTCCCGTTTACGTGATGTCTTTCTTAATCCCAGTTGTTTCTTGGGGGGGTGCATTTTTTAGACAACTGTTACGCTTAATGATACGAGGGCCGACCCCGATAGCGTAAGGGATAGCATGCTAGTCGACGGTTCGAGTCTGGTCTGGGGCATGGGTAGTTTTAGTTACGTGCTGTGTAAGTCTCGTGTCGTCTATACCATGCATAGTCTAGTATACATTGAGTATACTCCCAAATACTTGCGAATTTCGTTTTACATACTGCTGCCTGAATGGCCTCGAAGTCAAATGCCGTTAGAATAAACTGAGACGAGATGGAAATATGGAACATAAATGTTGATCTTTTTTCTACAAAGTGATGTAAATTGCTGACTGTTCCAGAATTCGCTTACCGCCTGAAACTAGTAAACATGATATGTCAAGACCGAGAATTGCAGTTGGACCCATTGTTATCACACAGGGCCCGTGCCCTTACCTACATATGCAACGTTACACTTCCCCATGAATGATAATTTTAAAACCGAGCATCACGGATGAGCGGTAACGCACTGGCCTCACATTCTGGAGGACGCCTGTTCGAATCAGTGAAGCAATCCAGAATTCGGTTTTTATGATTTTCCTAAATCACTTCAGGAGAATGCTTGGATGGTTCGTTTCCATCCTTGTTCCCAATCCTATTCCATCTCTAATGACGAGCCGTAAGGTCCTAAACACAGAAAGTATAAATATCGGATCATTATTAGATAAAGTATTGTATTTTTATGACGTCTGCTGTAACTGAAAAGCGTTGTTCGCCGATTTTGTTACAAGTAAAATATTTTCTCTTTCTCTTGTATTCCAAATGAATGTGTTTCATTTAAATATTATTTAAATAAATTTACCATAACCTCCGCCGTCTTTATTATAAGCTGAATCTTAAAGAAAATTGTAATAGAAGACTATTTTATTTTTATAACATATCCTGAGGACTGAAATTTAACAAGAAATAACTAAAAATGTAGCTATTGTAACCATCAAATACAAAACATGTTCCTTTAAATAGATACAATACTGTCAAGTGGTTTTATTTTTAATGTGTTGTAATGTCTCAGTTTGTTACTGTTTTGTTACTTGAAAACAAGAACTTTTAACATGAAAAGTCTTTGGAGGAAATGAATTGTATAAAATGGACTTAATGGATATTCAAACCCTGGTCTGTACTGTATATCTCAAAACGAGATTTATTAACAATTTGATTTATATTAATTAAAGTGCGGAAGTCTGTTTTTATTTAATAAATTGAATGAAACATGAACAAATTCAAATAAGCTAATTTTGTTATATGAACATGTGATCTCTTTCGCAGAGCGTTTTTAATCTGGCTGGTTAGTTCCATTGCAGTTGACACTTTTCTGGAGTGATATTACCGTAACTGATGGCTGAACTTTACCGTTTGCATCCCTCAGTGCACTGTTACCGGAGTGTGGTGTTGTGGCCTCGGGTCAAGCCGTCGAGACGACTCGAGTCGTGGGTCAAACAGTTAATCGTAACCGTGCGACCTTCTGTTGCGTCTATGTCCGACCGAGTCTGCAACCAAAGTCTCGCCACCATTTCCCCCGCCTCCGCACTTCCGCTGTCCCATGCCGTACAACGCGTCTCTAGTCTTCCTCTACCACGCCCTCTTGCAACACTCAGGTTGACCTCCATTGGTTAGTGATGTGAAAAATAACATAAATATACGCTATGAAACGCTCTTAGTAGTTTACTCTGTTCTCGTGGCACTTCCCAGATTCTTAATATCTTTGTTTATACGGTAACCAGTCGTTTTGATCGAATCTTGTGCGTAAAAACAGTCTGGGAAAAACTTCAAAGGAAACCGTCTCATACAGAAATCACTAAAGATAAATTTATTTACTAGCTTTCTGTTGCGGCACTCAGCCTCATAGGCGAGGCGCAACATATGTAGTTCACTTCTCTGTATTTCAGCTCTACCTGTTGACGAGATGCCCGCAATTATTCACTTGACTGTTTTTGAGATAATCCCTTGCCGGCGGAGAAAGTCAAGCATACAATTCCTTTACCAAATACAGGCAGCTTGTGACTCCGAAATTCAATCAGACAGTCAGTATTCAAATTAGGTTTATGAAACTATATTAATCCAGTGTTGTACTTATTACATATATTACTATCTATTAAGCTGAGTATGAAAGCAGCATGATAGCTAAAATATTCATGACAATTTAACAATATAATACAATAGACAGAGAACACTGACTAATTTCATTGGTCAGGCTAAACTTTCCAGATGGATATTCTGTATGGTCTGATTCAGTCATAAAAGTAGTCAAAATATATTAAGCAGAACGTAATAATTTTTAAGGTTTTACGGTTCATTGGCATCGGGTTCACTGGAGAAAAAATAATGGAAAGAAAGTCAGGCACAGTCTTTTGAACGTAGCGTCCCTGGAGCGATTTTGTTAAACCACGGCGAACAGAAATCGATATGGTCGAATTGGAGATCGATCCCACGTCCTGATGAACTCTCTAGGGCCGTTTTAGTATTCAGTCAGTGTAATTTCGGATGCTGCCCGTTCACAGATCAGTATATTTCCTGACAAATTTAGTAAAGCAGATTTCAACTTTCTGGTCTTTAGTTCTATTCATTTCCATAGTAACACGTTTATCTCATTTTCACAAATAAACTTCTTTCAGTCAAAACAACCTATTGCGCTAACTTCTTAAAATAATTCTTCTGTCTCTCTTGTTTTACATATTAAACGTTATGAATATTTTTACACCTCATACATTGTTACTAAAAATGTAACTTGGATATGGAGACACGTCATTAGCGTTATCTGTCGTAGAGACTTTTCTGACCGGCAATTGACTTGTATGCAATATTTTTTTACCATTCAGTTTAGGCTTCTACTGTTCATAATTTCTTCCCCTGGCATTTCGAACAAAGATTTTGAAATCTCAAAGGGTAATTTGACTTGTACAGTATTTACATAAAAGTACTAACCTCTAAAATATAAATATATTTCCTTATTACATATTTTTTGAAAATTCAGAGGTTTTGCAGTGATTGGAAGGATGTGCACCATCAACTATGAGGAACCGTAATCAATTTCTAGAAAAGTAGCTATTGGAAAAGTGTCTCTTCTGCGTGAGTCCATTGAGTTTTCAAATTCTGACAAAGATATACAAATAAACTGACAAAATTGTATATTTAGAGAATGGAAATACAACCGTCCGCAGTTGCAGAATGGAAAATTATCGTCAATTCAATATAAATCTCAATGAAGAAATTATTGTAATAATTTTACAGTTTCGAAAGAAATATGTTCCTTCAGGCACGCAGTCTCATAAACTGCCCCGCATTTATAATGGAAATTTCAGAAACGAGAATTTAATTCACTTACAGAAAAAAACTCTAAAGTTGGTGTAAAAAATTAAGGTAATGGTAATGAAAGGTAGTGGGATAACAAGGTGCATGGTAACGACAATTTTCAATTCCCAGTAGCAATGACACAAGTACTAAACCCCCACCGCAATCATTTCATATCAGTAGCTATAGATAAATCGCTCGCAATACTATTGTGTACGGCAGCCGTTTGTGACGTCACTGTTCGCCGTTTCGACGATGTAGCGCGCCACGATCGTCAGTGTGGTCACGTGGGCGGCTAGTGTCCACAGAGGGCGGGCGCTGTCAATATGTCTACGCGATCGGCCTGCCTCCTACCGGCCACTCGGCGAGCTGAATATTCATGAGTCTGCCCTGTGCTGCCCTCCACATTAAACAAGGGACGGACGGGCCAGTACCGGTTCGCAAACTCGCCCGCCAGTTGCTTGCTTGTCGGTTTTAACGCGTACGTTTTACGCACTGAAACTAACCAGGACTACCATTTAGTTCGCATTACATATATCGTATCTCCCCTTAGTGAAATGGGAATATCTTGTTCATAGAGTGGTCATCTCCTGGAAACGAATAAAAAAAAAACATCCAAATCAGAATGATTTTGGAGTATATAAAATACTGTCTCTAACGCCAAGTATCATAGCATTTTTTTTTTCTTTTTTGTATTCAGTTTCTCTACGGATTTGATGCAATCCTTCATCCATTCCTATTTGATCTAACCTCTTAATCTCAACATACCCATTACAAGCCACATCCTCAATTATCTCCCTATTTCAGTTTTCAAATTTAACTGTCCTATTCAGACTTTCAACATTACATGCCCCAACTCTGATGACTCCTCCCTGAGCAGTTCCCACCCGGAGATCTGATTGGGGGATTATTTTATCTACGGAATATTTTACCCAGGTAGAAGCCATCATACTATATGTAATTCGAGAAGATTACATTTCCTCGGGATTCCCTGCGTTTCTTTAACGGAGTGGCTTTTCTTTGCCTTCTGCATCCCAATGACCGTTTACGATTCATCCGCCATTGGAACCGTTTCCAACCCCAGGGGCAAGAGTGTAATTCTCAAGAACAAATAACAATTGCGGCAGATGTAGACAACCGGAAAATTTTTCTTGCTTGATGTCTGAAGTGAATGTCATGATTGATTCTAAAGATTTAAAATAGCAAGTGGTGGATATACAAGCACAATTAATAACAATATGCATTTCTGCATACCCTCTTACAGTGATGAATAAAAGACACTAACGCTATCCGTGGTCTAGCCAAAACAAGAATAAAACAGAGAAATACATTGGAAGGATTCAAAGAGGTTAATGCAAATTTGGAATACCGAACGGATGGTAAAGAGCCCAAATGAGCTCAGATTAATAATAGTATGACATCATTTACTGACAGCCTCATTTCTTTTTCAGCCAGTATTCATTTCAACATAAGTTGTTCCTATTTCCTACTTCAGTTCACAATTTCGGTGAAGTAAAATGATTTCAGTCCTTTCCTACAAACTGGTTACAGTTGTGGCCTAAAACAATTCGGTTGAAACAATCTTATGGTTCACACAGTTTCATATCCATATAACTACATACAGGAATGGTTTTGAGATGTTCAAACTGATCCAAATGGAGTTAAGCTGAGTCGCTGGATTGGCATTCATTAAGAGATGGGTTCGAATCCTGGATCGACGTTAACAGTTTCGGATTGCCAATGGTTCACTAAATCATTTGAGCCGAGTGTCAGAAATAATCCATTCAGATGGTAGAATACATTGACGCTTCTTCTTCCCTAACTTAACCAGTCGCGGCCCTGACGTTCGATAAGATGCGGATTTGACCGTCGGTCCACCCATCTATATTTAGGTTTCCCGTGGTATCATGAAATTACTCTAGGGTAGTATGAGATGGTTACTTTAAATAATCGTGGCCGAATACCTTCCTGTTCTTGGACCATCATACTCTCTGGTTCTGACAAACTAAATCTATGTACTTTTTTTTTTATGAAATACTTCTCATTCTTATAATTGTTTTTGTTGTTACAGATGTTTACATTGTGAGTACAAGACAAGAAATGTACAATCATCAAATAAGTGTATGATAATACTGAAACAAATTTTAGTTTTTCAATCGTAAAAACAGGCTAATGTGAAGAATGGTGTAGAATTGTATTTCTTAAAAGAATGTTAACAGTGACTCTTGTTTAATTAAGAAACAGGACTTTTAATTTATTAATTTGTGGATGTTTCCTAATAAACAGAACACACCTGAATTCTCAATATCATGCGGTAGAGGTGAAACTTAGTCACATAACGTACTTACAAATGTGAAGGCACAAAATTTTTATTGAGGGTGAACTACGAGTTAAGAATGGGTACACTACATATAAAAAAAGAATAACTTTCCACCATAAACTTGGAAGTGGAAGTAAATCATATAATGCTACCGTCCAAAGCAGGAAACAAGTTTTTCATACATGAGACTGGAGTTTTATTAAATGAAAATAAATACGACGTACGAATGCCTCTAACTAAAAATGTTGATATAATCATTTTCACCGAGGGTGGTTAACGGTTAATGTTCCGGCCTCGAATTATGTGGAGGACATAGGTTCAAAGACCCGTCCGGGCAATTTGGGTTTTTCATGGTTTTCCCAAATCACTCCAGGCGAATGCCGGGATGCTACCTTCGAAAAGCCATGGCCGAATTCCTTCTCGTTTTTTTCCCCAGTCCTTTTCCGCCTCTAATGATCTTGACGTCGACGAGGCGTAAAGCTATAAGGTATATATGTAATTAATCACTTGTTAAATTCATAAAAATAATAATTACTTGAACCCAGACCAGTTCATGATTATATTATTTTCTTTGCTCCATATATCATTTTATGTGTAGCCATGATGTGACTCACTCTAATCTACATTAATATTATAAATGGAAAAGTAACTCTGTTTCTCTGTCTGTTTGCTACGTTTTTACGAATTAATGGTTAACTCGATCTTGATGAATGATGACAAGGAAATACTACGTATCATTAGGAAGAACAGAGGATTTTTTTTCGGGATAAAAAACATATTTTGTCACGGAAATAACCCAATGGACATACAGACGAACAAATAGCTTGTGTACGTCTTGGTAATGCTATGTCGGTCTCTTAGGTTTTCTTTCTCTCGCAATCAATTTGTGTTTGATCTGTTCACAAATTTAATGTGCAGACGCAAATTATTATATAATATAGATGTGGTTCTGCGATGCGCCAGGTTATGATTTTGTGCTGACTTATGTGTGTTTACCACAGTTAACCCTACCTTAGATTGCTGATACTTTTGACATGGTGCTAATTGGTTCTCTTAATGAGACAGGTTCAATGGTAAAATGGTATATCGATTGCTTCTTCTGTATGTTATACCTACTTCTTGATTTTTGGTACAACTTTTATGTAACTTACAACTTTCTATATACAATTCCAGCAATAAAATTCTAGTCTCACACTGGTAATATTCGGTATGTAACACTTCCTCAGTGAGGTCACTTTTTCACTCCCACATTACTAAACCGATACTGTGTTACTGTATTACTGCTTAGCACGGTATGATATTTTACTGTAAACACAGTTACAAAGTCGTTTAGAGTTATCCGTATTTGCAAGGAATGATTTTTTGATTCCTTCTGTAATTAATTACTGCCTCAGTACTCATGTGATTGCTGCACGTCAATATGGTTTTACCCCTTACGAGGCGGCACACCCGCTGCCACATTCCAGGCACGGCGAGCACCCTAATCCTGGTGGTAATCGCACCCCTCGCCCCACACCGCACAGTTTTATCGCGACGGCCGCTTCCGAGAACCACGCACGTGCGTGTCTGGCGGCCGGGAGCTCCACGCAGCTCACGCACGGCCTGGAGGTACGTGCGGAGGCGGCCAAGTAGACCTGGGCGAGAATTTGTCTGACCGACCACTGTGCCGGAGTGGCAACAAGAAAATAGGACGGCGAGATGGTATGGCTGCCGGGATGGACAGCGCATCTGGCGTTGAGCGAACACTCACGAGATTCGCCAGCGACCGTATCGAAAAATTCCAACGCACGGGGCCGGTAAATAAGAACAGCCCTGAGGGTTGCGTTTCCTTGCCAGCAGCGTCGGAGGGTATGGCAAAGTGTAAATCATGTAATACAAAAGAAACGTGGCTAGGTTTTCGAAGTACACACACAATATTCCGAATTGGGTATTATTAAGCAATTGCATCTAAACGTTTTGTATTAATCTAAGTCACTTTCGTATATCAGTTAATATCCTTTCCATCTAAAAAACAAAGTTCATCCCAATTTCAGGTCATTGGAGGAAATTAGTTTAAAAATTTCCTAACCAGTAATCGGAATAAGAACCTAACAAAATTTGCAATAAGGTGCAAATACAGGCAGCACAAACCGTATATCTAAATCAGATCTGAACATTAATTTTCCATTGAAGTCTGTTAATGAACTAAAAGTAGTTAGGTTTTTATGATTACGAGATAAATTGTAACTTACTTAAACTTCAGTACTCTGCTGAACGATTTAATGAAACACCTCACCGTAAGTACATTATGCACACGAACAGATGATTAACAGTAGTATTAGAAAAATTATGATCAATGTTTTTATTTGTTCATACTGTATAGAATGACATTTCGGAGTAGTTCATGAAACAGAATAAAAATATCTGGACCATTGAATTATATATGGAGTACGTTCTACAAAATTTAACTGGGTTTCTCGTAAAAATTGGAAGTATTAACAATTATTCCACGCTAGATGTACGTTTGAAATAGATGGTATAAACAACAATTCAGCATTAAGAAGTCTGATTTAATGGAGTAAAATTAAAATCGTTCTCTCTGGCATTAATGGTGGTCTGTCGAACAACTTTCCCAATGGGAATTTGGTTGTTGACACTATTCGGTCATCAAAATGGACTATAAACAGCGAATATTACATCGCGTGGTTACAAATGAGATTCAGGCATGTATATTTTTGTTCTAACATTTATAAAAACCGTAAACAATCAGTCTTTTGAGTGCGTGTGCATTTGCTGATCACTCCAAAGACAGTAGTTATTGGTCACATTAACAAAAAACAGAGGAACTGTGTTTATCAGTATTTAATACTTTTTTATGATTCAGACTAATACGGCCAGATAGTCGCGTGTATTTTCAAAAAAAAATTCCTGTCTAAAAATATGTTTACGTTTTAGATCTCTGTGTTTTATGCAGATTAACTGACAGACAAAAGAACATTAAAATTAAAATAAGTAAGTTGGGATCGAAACACCATGCTGATTCCGTTTCAGGAGCCTTGATACATGGTGTGAGGAGCAAACTTGATACACAAAGGGACGAATGGAAGGCACAAACCGGCATATTTGATCAAAAAGCGTAGTTAATTTGGAAATATTACTTGTAAGAAAAATCTCCAGTTTCCATCACCCCCACGAAAAGCCTGACAATAATAATTTTACATTAGTACTTGAATATTAGTGCAATAATACTAAGCGATAAAACGTTTACTGAATCACGATCTTGTTATCACCCGGAATTATAAATTCTTTCAATGATAATGCTAATCAGAAGGTCAAATTTATATCAGCGTCTATTTCCGTCATTTTATCTACATGATTTCTTTTCCCAGTATAGACAAATGTTGCATCAATACAAGAGTGAGATCCAATAAATGTGTACTGGATACACGTACGGTTACACAACGGTTGAAACAGTAGATCCTAGCAATGAGATGTGTAATACTGGGTAATATTAGTTGCATGTTGTCACCAAGCTTCGTCTGTACGTCCAACGTGATATTACTGCCTTAAATCACTATTGTGTTATTATTGTAAAAGGTTGAAATATTTCGATAAATAAGCAAACACAAATATAATTTATTCCCTAATTGCCATCCTTTGCTTCATTCAATTTCGTACTGGACATGTAACGAAATTTAATGCTGAATAAAATATCGTCCTCCACTATCTTCCAAAAGATTATCACAGATGTAGACGCAAGATTTAAATCATAATCGTATTCTTTATCAACATTAAATGAAGTTGTGAGGAAAGAAAAGTATATTTCGTAATTGAATCATTACGAATCACCCAATTAATTAAAATTGCTTGATGCACCTTTGAAATATAAAACGGATTTTTTTCCTTATTTAGCCATAAAGACAGTAACTCATGGTTTATTACTATTTCATTAATGCTTCAATCCGCAGATAATTTCCTGAGGTGTTACCGCAAATTACATTTTACTATACGAATGCAGTACTGAAATAAAAACTGTTATTTATCCGTAATTATAACCAGCACCCACAGAGCACTGAGCCACTCCGCTTCAGTTGACCTACAAAGCAATTTCTACTTGGCACAAATTCTGCTGAACAGACACAAAGATACGTATCCTCAACAGCTTGCACCAAGATAGCCGCCAATCTTCGTACTTCCAGCTTGCAGCCATATATGCCGCAAGGAATGTTCGGTAGTGATGCAGAGCTGTCTAACACTCAGGCGAACATCATGCGCTTAAAGGTTTCAAAATTAAAATAAAGAGCATTAATTTGGCGATTAGCACAATGCAGTTGGTTTTACACCATCTTCCACAAAAAAACTTTCATGGAAACGGTGAATGAAACACCAAGGGGGAAACATTATCATGAGAAATTCTATGTAACATTGCATCGAATTAGTAAATAATACAATTTGGTTAATACTTAGAATACAATAATGGATTTTTACACCATCTAAATTTCCAAATCGTTATAGCATAAGAATATAATTAAGCTCTGCACATATTTCTTCTGAATCTGATTTCAGATACGTGGGGACTAATACTACCATAGTAATAATAATTCCGTGTGGTTGTAATGACCTGGTGACAGGATTTCTATTGGCTGCGTATTTCGCCCATGTAGTAGCGGCCTCAACCTAACCCGGTAGTCCTACCGGGTACAGGGAACCAACAGTTTAACGCGAAATCCGGTTTCATGATAAATGGTGTGCCTTATTTTAAGATTTTTAGACGGACACTTTTTGTTATTCTACTTCCCGCTCTTAAGATAAATTACTAGAAAAAGGACCATGATTTTTTTGCGTACATTTAAAATAAGGCAGCTGTGTAAATTAAGAACTATTAAGGAAATATATCAGAACATACAAAATATAACAGAAAAAAAAAGAAAAAGGAGTTTTTTTTATACTGATCTATGCTATTGATGATAACCGTTTAATAAAAATAGGTTACTGAAATACCTTTGAGAAGAAAGATCAACTACAAGTTTAATTCAAGAGGATAGAAAAGATTTGGTAAGGAATATTATAGGAGAAGGAGAAACTATGGAAAGAGATTTTTAGGAAGAAAGTATTCAGGATGGAAGGATTCCAAGGTAGAAGAAGAAGGAAATCTTGTCCGAAGTGGTCTGAGGAGAGAAGGAATAAACATAGTTAAGTGATAAGGGAATATTGGATTGATCGGAAGAAAAAACAACAACAACGGATGAAGAGCTGATAATGGCATGTGATTCCTGCAGACCTCATCGAAAAGAATAAATGTTTCATATAAAAATAATTCACAAAACACATAGGACCTAAATAAAGCTTTTAAGTGCCAGCAATAAATTCTTCCCTGTAACATAAGTTTGGTGATTTTACAGTTATATCTTTACCCGGTTTTACATCTTGCGTAACAGACGTTACTTCTTAGGAAACACAGAGATTAACTACTCTGCCCATTGGGACGTTGTATTTATTTGAAGTTGGCATAAAAAGACAAGGTCCGAAAAAATTATAGAAAGAAAAGAAATATTTGTTTTGCAGGTACATTTTCAAAGGGTAAATGTAAATGCTTAGCCTCGCATTTGGGAGAACGTCGGTTCTAATCCCCGTCCGGGCATCCAGATTTGGGTTTTCCATGGTTTCCCCCAATCACTCAAGGTGAATGCCGTGTTGCTTCCTTCAAAAGGCAATGGCCGAATTCCTTCCTGTTCCTTGTTCCGAGTCCCATCCCACCTCTAATGACCTCGACGTCAACAAGGCGTAAAGTAATAAATACAAAAAATATGCGTATTGCGGTGTTTGAGTAACTCATTTACAGAAATTTCTTAACTTTGCTATTTTTTAAACAGAACTGAAAATGAAAGCATGTACAATTGTTCCACTGTAGTTTATTACTGGCTACGATATTCCGCATGATAAAATTATCTCAAAGTTAAAACTTACGTAACTTAGACCACAACCCGAAGGTTGGTTGGATCCTCCCGAAGGAGGTCAGAGGTAGGACGACCAGTTCCTTTCC
Source organism: Vandiemenella viatica (assembly GCA_031002005.1). Taxonomy (NCBI): domain Eukaryota; kingdom Metazoa; phylum Arthropoda; class Insecta; order Orthoptera; family Morabidae; genus Vandiemenella; species Vandiemenella viatica. The sequence goes on from JARYHS010011408.1 coordinate 148,634,466, forward strand.
TCTGGGACATACAGTTTAACGTGGAATCCGAACCACGGAGCGTCCTGGCATAGCTCATATGATCAAACACAACCCTCAAAATTCCTTCGCCTTCCGGGATTCGAACCCGGGACCGGAGCACCGAATGTTTCAACAGCAAGCGCCTTAACCACTGAGCTACCAGAACACTCATCTCAAAGTTAACACTACTAATAAAACAGTGTTCAAACTCTACTATTATGAAATCTCTTAACTCTCGAAAAAGTCAGATGGGTAAAGAACCAACTTAAAATATGTTTGTCGGTAATACTAAAGATGTATGTAAATATGTTTCTGTTAAAAAAAAGCTCTGAAAAACAATCAAGTGAGCTACATCGTCTATATAAAATCAGATTTATGTAAGCCTCTTTAAAAGAAGATATACAATTGCTTGGAACATGTCTGTGTTAACAGAGGCTTCAGTGGAAAGGACAGCTGTGGACAAAGGAATAATTAAAGTATGTATAACAGGTAATTAGGACGTGATAGTTGTGTGTAGTAAGTATGTAAACCTTAGAAATTGGTTCAGGATAAGACAGCATAAAACAGTTGGGGAACTGATCACAGAAAGATGAAGAATTATAAACAGAAAAATAAATGAAAAAATAAAAGGAGTTTGGTCTTATGCATCAACTCTTCGATTTTGCAATTCTTTATAATAACATGGTATCACTTTATGGACATAAATAGTCAGAAAACTGCCAATTTCGGTGAAGGCATTGGATGATATAAATGTTTTGATTTGTCATGCTGACAATGTAATGTGTTCTTGGGTCACTCTACCATGCATAATAGGTAATAGAGGAAATAGGCCTGTTACTCCAATCATACTACTTTTCAGTGGGATTCGGTTCAGTTTAATACTATGGTGACTGAAACCAAGTATGCTTAGCATAATTCTACGAATGCTACCTGTAATGAGTAACGCTCTGTATGAGTACACTTTAATCTATTAGAAATTTCTAGTCGCAGATTTCATGAGTCAATTAAAAACTGATATGCTATGAAACCAATATTCACACAGGTACACCTGCGCTATTGCAATCAGTTTTGAGTTTATAATTATTCAAGTTACTTTCAATTCACCAGAGAATTCGCTCAACATGATTGGATTCTCATAACAATTTAATTTTTTTACACGAGTTCAATTAAGATTGCGTTTAGAAAATTACATCCCACAGTTCTTGAATCTGAATATTTACATGATGAATTATTTCGTTTTCTTTTTTTTTTTTCTTTTTTTTTTTTTACCCAATCTTTATCGTACTGTGAATAATGACCAGAAAATCCGATTACTAAAGTGTAATGTGCTGTCAGCTGTAAGATTACCATCTTCATTTCAACGCGGTGAGGAGTCATCAGCTAATGTTTGACGATATTATCTTCACAGTGTTTGCTCATAATGAAACATAGTTACAGCAGAAAGATTTTCACACAAACTGTACTTCGTCTGTAAAAGCCTTCTAAGAAGAACAGCATTATTTTTTTAAAAATGCATAAGCACAACAACAAACTTGTGTTTCGTTGCTACACAAACATATCAGGTAGGAAAAAATGTAATGCTTTCAAAATGAAACATTTCTTTTATGGTTAAAAAGATACTACATTGCATTTGTGAAACATATTAAGTAAGTAAAAAAAACAATGAGATGGAAATTTCCCGAACTGAAATGTATTAGAGAAATAAAAACTGACACCGATAATGATTTAATAAAATCGAAACGCGTATTACAAACGATTTTATTTAAGCTGCACTATACGGAAAATACCACTAGAAACCATTCATAATGCCACTTCATCTGCAGCCTTTTGAGTGAATGACTTTGTGTGACGGTAGACACCTGTCTCGAATCTCAGTTTCACCCAGGCGAGCCGCACGTGGCAATTTGGGACGAAAAGTGAACTTTTTAAGCTCCTGCGGAACATAAAGCGGACGACAAACATTGAAACGAATGTGCCCGTAATGGAGTGCGACGACCAAGTGAAATAAACGACAGGCAGCGGCGGTCTCTCAGTGTGGAGGCGAGCTACGTAATACGGAGCAATCAGGCTCTTCCAATCGGCCACCTCAATTGGTCCCAAGGGATCCTTTACCGGACTACGGTTTATTATTATTTTGCCTCTCCCTCTCATTCTTTTTTTTATTCCCCCACTTTTATTTTCGTTGGTCGCTGTGTCCGAGCGGTCAGCTTGGACTCCAAATAACACTGTAGCCGTTTTCTCCTCTCCCCTTATTTTTTTATTTTCCCCAGTGCCGTACCATTGAAACCACCAGTGCTGGGCTGTGTCTCGCATACGGAAATATCTACAACTCTGGTCCAGGAGATGGCAGGCAATTAGCAGGGCGTTTATAGTGAACTCCAGCTTGCGATGGTCATATGCAGACGGAATGGCTCCCAGAGGACCCCGCCTGGGGTAAGCTAAACGCCAGCAGCACAGGAAATGGTCTTCACTGCATCTTGCTCAGGTCGGTTGCGTTGTGGGTACTAAAATAAAAGCTGCAGGTAGCTATTCAGTTTAACTGTCTGGGACCTTCTCAATAAAGGCTCGAAATTAAAATGAAGCAAACAATTTTTGTAATCCTAACTTGCCGCAATGGACTAATTTCCGAGTGCAGTATACTCGGCACACAAAATAACCTGCAAAGTGCAACGGAATCGAACCAATAGGATTAGTTTACTGGAAACTGACTTGATACGGTTTCCAAGCTATATTTCCAGGTGATCAATTTTCTTAGCATAAATATCACAATTATTCAGGTGGAGACACATTGAGAAATCTCTGGCGCAAACATGTAATACAGAACTTTACGTTGAATGCATGACTACAGCTTTTTAATCATTCAAGAAAAAAAATAATAATAACAATTACTAATATGTGTTAATCTTTGTCATTGTTTACCTCATTTAATTCAAATGTTTTACAGAAGTGTGTTTTTTTAAATAGATTGTAGAATCAAAAAATATACAACTTTCATTTTGTAATAAGAAAGGAAATTGAAGCATTTGAAACGTGGTGCTACAGAAGAATGCTGGATATTAAGTGGACAGACAAAGTAAGAAATGAATGAATTTTGGAAATGATGGGTGAAGAAAGAGGTTTGAGGAGGAAGCTTACAGAAAGAAGAGAGAGGCTGGTAGGTCATATTTTGAGACATGCTGGATTGGTTAATTTGTTGGTGGAGGGAACAGGCGAAGGTAAGAACTGTAGAAGAAGACAGAGATCAGAATATATGAAGCAGATAAATGAGGACGTGGGAGGGGTATGTAGAGAGAGGATTGCAACAAACCAGTAGAAAGATTCACGATGACGACACCAAAATAATAATAATAAATTGTTAAGATTTTTATCTGTGGCTGATTTCTGCGATAATAATATTTTATGTTACATGTTGCACATAAAAATATTAGCAGTATAGTGTAAAATGTGGCTGAATGTTACACACGGAGTTTTTTATAATTGTTCCGACTTCAGGATCGTTTATGGTTTGGTACAGAGGGTGATTTGGTACAGGGAACATAGGGTCGCAGCAGTATCTGAAGCCCTGAAAAACGTGGTTGAAGTAAGTAGGCTCTTTGCTCCCGTAAGCAGGTAGCATTCAACGGTGTAATGGCAGTGAGAAGGGACGTGGTTAGTGGCAGAAATTGTATCCGATACTGCGACTAGGACAGACGCGCTAAGGAGATGTAAAAATGTTGGGGGACATTCACCAGACTACCACGACACTTCGATAGGTCCGTCGTTTCGAGGATTTTTTTTGAGCTATCTGTGGTCGGTTTTGGTTAACACTCTTTACCAACAGTGTCAAACGTTAGCTATACCGAGAACCTCCTCGCTTGTCTTGGGCCAAGGAGACCACGCGCGCAAACAGATTCTCCTCACTTCATAACCCAAATACAAGTTTATAACATGAAAAAGAATTTTTTAAATAGCATTTCAAGTTGCTAGAACAACTGAGAGCATTCTTGTTGTAATTGTTATACGTAGGTCTGAACATGTTAATGTTGAAATCAACAGTTCATCTTCCTTTCGTCTTAAAGTAATCTAATTAAAACTGAGGAAATGTAATAATAAATGTAATAATAATTACTACTTATTCGTATTTTGTTGTTGGTAATCGTGCTAAGTGAGAACAAAATTTATTCGAATTTTATGTGAATTAGTTTTTTTTTTCTTCCTTGTGGCTTTACGCCTGGTCGAGGTCATTAGAGGAGGAATGGGGTTGGGGGCAAAGAACAGGAAGGAATTCGGCCATGGCCTTTTGAAGGAAGCAACCCGGCATTAGCCTGGAGTAATCTGTGGAAAGCACGGAAAACCCAGATCTAGATGCCCAGACGGGGATTCGAACCCGCGTCCTCCCGAATGCACTGTTACCTTTCACCCACCACGCACGGTGCATATATTCAGTCTCTCTACACTTCTTTTATTTTGGCAAAGATTTCAGAAGTATTCATTCATAGCTCGACTCTTTTGAGACATACTGACAACAGTTAACCACCTAAGTAACGCTTTATTGCTATTGCTGTTCCAAGAAAGTTTTAGTTCAAGTTTTGCATTTTGAGAGTGATCTACAACGTCTGCACATCGTGTTTCTCGCTAGTGGGTAACGTAACACTTTTAACATGGAAGAATACGCACACTTGGGAAGCAACTGAACGGAGCTCGAAGATGTCATAGACAAAATCACCCTTGAAGAATTCAGATTAAGAAATTTCTGACATAGGAAACAGGGAATTATTTCAACAGTGTGAGAAAGATGCAATTCAGCATTGGGTATCCTTCTCATAATGTTTTGATTCGGCACTACAAAAATTTAGTGTTCGATTTTTTTTTTACATACAAAATAAAATGTATAATTCTATTTATGTTCTTTGCGGGCGAAAAGATAAGTTCATAGCTGTTACAGAATACCATTCATTTCCTTTTCAAAAACAGTGAGCACTGCAGAGAATACAGATTTTATAGTAACTAAGAAAATTAAGTATTGGTTGCAAGGTTTTCCGGGTTACAAACATTGAATATCATCTTAACGTAACGAATTGCAATAAAACAGATACATTTATTAATTAAATATTAATTAAATTCAGGGAAATCTAATATTCAAGTAGTTTTCTCGCTTATTTCGTAACCCAGTGGATGTAAGTTCATGAAAAACTATTTTACTTTTCATTTCATTTTAAAATGCCGAAATATATAACAGTACACGGAACACCACTGTATCTCTTTGTCATGCGAAAGTAAAAGTAAAGCAGATATGTTTACGAAGACACGTCTCACCTCGCTGTGTCCTATACACGGACAAAAACATTTAGAATATGAAACAACTCTCTCGAACCGTAAGGTGAATTGTTGAGTCAGGGAACTGGTTCAAAATTTTCGGTGACTGCAACAAAGACCATTTGTGTAAAATGATGATTTTAATTCTAGTTGACTATCCAGTTTAAAGGACATGAAATAAAGAAATAGGCAATAAACATCTCGTCCATCTACAATGCAAGTGCCCAGGCAACGTAGACTGCATTTGCTTTAAGATGAAAACACAAACAGAGAATAACCTAGAAATGAGATCTGGTCTAGAAAGACGTAGTCTGCTATTTGTTTCAAGACGCAATCTGGCGACTGTCTGTCCGAAGTCTCTCGTTGCCGCAAGATAATCTTTGCTCCAATCTCCTCTGCTGGTAGCAACGCAGAGGACATGGTTACTCTGCAGCATTGAACGCTCCGCTTAACGACTCAAACAGTCGCCAGCCAAAAACGTCATGAGACGATTTTTTCTGTCTTCTTCGAATCAGAATTAAAATATTTCAGAATATCTGTAATTCCTTCCTTTTTTGCGCTGTACAACTTTTTTTAAATATTTGATTAAGTGTGAAAGTAACATCTTTGAGAAATAAAATATTTCAGTTTGTTACTAATGCACCTGTTATGTTTTTGTACTATTTACGGGAACTAATAGTACTTTCTCATTACTGATTCCAGAATTCCAAGTAACTTATTTGGTGGATCAGTACAGAATTTTTTATCTTCAGTAGCAAAGTTTGAAGAAATATAGTTTTGCTTGTCAGAGATAAAATGAGAATGATGTACTATATTCTGATTGAATTAAATGCTTGGGACCAAAAATAAATATCTAGGACCAAAAACCTGTCCTAGCTATTTAATTGTGGTCTGAAGTTTTTTAATTCAATCAGAATGTAGTGCATCATCCTCATTTCATATCGATATTTAGTAAGGTAAAGTAATGAAATTCTGCTGACCACGTTGTAAGCAATAATTGTGTTTGTAATCATAGGCTACCACGCCCGGAATCAATTTTCTCTTGGCTGTCCATGTGATGCCACGTGATGGAGTGTAAATTCAATGTATCTACCGTCATATTGCAATCTTTCTTCTTCCTAAGAATAAGACCACAGTATGATAGTCGAAACCTCGGCTTTAATCGCCATGTCACGACCTCAACTCGACAGCCAAGAGACAGCACGAGTAATTGAGTGTGTTTCGTTTCTGTTTCGTATTTGATAACGCAAAGAGTCTCTTAAACTCAAGGAATTCCGTATGTTCCGGAGTTGTCCAAAAAATGCATCCTATTTCAAAAACGCGCCACTAAACGAACCACCGATGAATGTAGATAACTGTCTTCTACGGACTAGCATCTGTGAGTTATCTTTAACTGAGACAGACTCCTGCACACCTTCTAGTGAACATCATAACTCTCTCGAATCTAATCCGCCACTGAACTACAACTGCCTCTATACGGTAGCAAAAGCTTATGCCCAATAAAATTGTACTCCTCAGGTAGCTATTGGTGGTTATTTTAACGGCCTTTTGCCTCCGAATGTTCGAGATCTGTTTGATTTTCTGAAAAAAAAAATAAAAAGTTTCGTACACTATCCGGAGATTACCGAGGTTATTCCCACTGCATCTCTAGTTTTTACTCCCATCATCTAAGCGCGCAGAATCATATTGTTTCCCTCGCCTCTAAGTCGGATTAGTAAACGAAAGGCCCAACCTGAATAGACGCGTAATTGCTCCTTTAATTTACGTATTTAGTGTAGTTCTTTTGTAATTGTATTGAAACTGAGTGAAATAAAAATTTCTAGTGGCCAAATAACGTTAATTTATGTATGGTTACGTTTAGTGTGAGATTACACACTCCTTTTTTCTTTTATTGGAAACTAGATCTTGAATGGAAGTGATTCTGCTGTGGAAAGGAAATGGAAGTATTCGACACAACTGCATATCTAAAAGGTGTGCAGTAACTCGCTTTAATATTAAACCATTCAGCAGGGTTGTAATGTGTTATGATACAGTTTATTATCCGGCAGTCGAAGAGAGTAGAAGATTTAAGGTGGGGAGGAGGTTTCATTTTCTTTTTACCTGAATAGATACTAGTTGCACTGAATTTCATTTTATTTGTTGTATATTTGGTGAGGGTCTTCATTTTCTTTGACGAGAATAGATAGTTGTTGCCGCTGAATTTAATTCTTTTCGCTAATCATTCCATCGAACTCTCCCTTATCACTGGCATGTACAAACAGTGATGCACTGCTCAAAGAATAGCTTGTAACAATATTTTTTCATACAGCTAATAAAGGTATCAGATTTATAATTTAACAAGAGTAATAAGCTGGTACCGAGCGGGGCGGTGTAACGGTTAGCGTGCTCGCCTCGCATTCGAGAGGACGGCGGTTCGAATCCCCGTCCGGGCATCCAGATTTGGGTTTTCCATGGTTTCCCAAATCACTCCAGGCAAATGCCGGGATGCTTCCTTCAAAAAGGCCATAGCTGAATTCCTTCCCGTTTCTTGCCCCCCATCCTTTCCCGTCTCTAAAGACCTAGATGTTAAGAGACGTAAAGCAGTTAAAAAAAAATAAAGCTGGTAGTTACCACTACAAATACCCACACACGATGTAACAGATCAACCAGTAGCCGAGTGTGGTAGTTGGCTCGTTGTAAGGTGGGGTTGAAACGGTTTTTTTTTTTTTTTTTAATGGCATTTGGCAACGGAGGCCATACAGCCAGCTCTATGTAATTATTATTGCTTTCAGTGTATACGTCGTCATCCATTGTATATATTGCATTTTTCCAATGTATGAACGCCACAGGACGGACAGGACATTCAGACAGACACACAACACTTAAACATCCATGCCCGCGGCCGGATTCGAACCGGCGGCCTTCGGCACGCGGAGCCAGCACTCTAGCCCCTACGCTACCGAGGCCGGCGTTGAAACGGGTTGGAGGGCTTTGCTGTAGGATGTGTGGTGTCGCGTCCAGACAAGCTGCTGTGGCCAGGATGATAAAGCTGCGGCCACCAGCACTGTGCCAACGCGTCTAATGCGCCACACTCTCCACTCCGGGCTCCCACGCACCGTCGTCGTAATGCGGTTATCTCTGGTCAGAGAGCGTGGCTTTCGTTCCGCGCGCGCGAGACACTGTGCATATGGCGGCTCACAGCCGGCGACCGACATAAATTAGACTTACTGCGGTCTGCGGAGGGGAGAAGAGCTGGCCCGGCCCTGGGTTCCAGTACCAATGCTTCTTACACATGTCACCCACTACTTTCACGGGAACGACCATCTGCTTCATATTGCAATGAATCATCTATGGTCTCTTCCCTTACAGTACTGAAAATTATAACCAAAGCTATTAAACAGACAAACGAGTAGTAAATTGCGAACTTTGTACGTTAATATTTAGTTTGCGTCTTATCACAATCTTTGGATAAGGCTTACAGTTTAAATGAATTTTCAATTAACTCAGATGTTTTGATGTGATAGGCCATAATTTCGTTACAAATGAGAGCTCAGTAAATACATTTCACCTTCCTCCCATTAACCCAACGAAATCGGCGTGAAATTCAGACTTATAATTCCAGGGTATACAAATCTAGACCTCTGAAATGCCTTTTCAAAGGCCTTTGACAGAGTGAGCCATAAAATGGCGGAAAATAAGGTAGAAATTATTGGAGAAGATGAGATAGTGATATTCTGGGCAGAAGAATTTTTAAAAGGTAGAAAACAAAAAGTTTTGATTAGAAATGCAGTATCAAAAGAAGAGGAACTAAGGATGGGAGCGCCACAGGGTAGCGTATTAGGACCATTGCTGTTCGTTAATCTAAAGAATGATTGTGTTAATGGTTTACTATCGGAAATTAGATGCCATAATGTTATAAAAGGATCAAAACGGTAGAGGAATGTGAATAGCTGCAGGGTGATCTGGACGGGATGTCTAGCTGAGTTGGTAAACATGGGACGAAGATAAATGCAAAGAGTAGTCGGCTTATTAGATACACAGGTAAAAAACCAAAAGTTGATTATGATCATAAGGTAGGGAAAGAATAGTTTGTTGAAATCTCAAAATGTAAATACCTTATCATAACATTTGATAACAAGCTCAACTTTGCAGCACACATTGGACAGGTAGTAGAAAAAGGTTTCAAAATTCTACACTTGTAGGAGAGTGTGATGAAGGGCTGAACGACAGAGGTAAAGGAACAGGGTTACAAAACTTTTGTTGGATGAGGAGGGTGAAGAGAGTCATGGGAGTGTACGAGTCGTATATTGGTGATGAGGCATGGAAATATATTGCTGTAAGAAATAAAAGTAATGCATGGAAGGGAAAAGATAACCATGACCACAAGCTGGTCCTTGATTGCAGGCACAAGTTGCGAAAAGATTTTCTCTCGTAGGTAAGGGGGTCAGGGATTGGAATAAGTTACCAAGAGAACTGATGAATAATTTACCAAAAACGTTAAAACAATTTAAAGTTGAATTTTGTAGAGGGAAAAAGTAGATGGGTACAGGAAAGAGGAGAAAATGGGTCTGTGGGTATATTGCTACCGGAGCGTGCGCTCCATCGCAATTAAATTAAAGTAATTAGCATTAAATTCAGACTTTAGTCATCTTTGCAATGTATGAGTTCAGAACTGATTTGTGCACAGTAGTGCGAACAGACAGGCGGTATTTCTATAGTGCGACTGTCATGTGCTTACTCGTTCTGGCTGTCTTGATCTTTTTCGTCGCTCTAGCACGAAGTATTGGATCAGTGATATGACAAGTCTGATTTCAATTATAGTAATACTGAAATCAAAAGTTGTGCATGTGCTGTTTGCGAGCACAAGAGTAAAAGCTTTCTTAGTACAATTCAGACTCGTGTTTTGTTGGTTTAAAATTTGGTTGCCATTGACAGCGCGCCCAGGTAGTACGCCGTCCCTTGATAAGTGAATAGGCCACGGCTGATGTGGCAGCCTAGCGCATGCTGGGAGTTTCCTGAAAGGATCTTTTAGTAGCCGTCTGGAGTAGGGGTGTAAAGGAGCTCCGCATCTGAAAGTGCAGGACTACCACATCAAATACTACCTTCGTTTCCGAAACTTTTAATAGGTGGTTATAATGGAGATTTTCTTTATATTTACAAAATAAACCTCATTCTTTTGTCTTTATACAAGATTTGGTCCAACATTGCTTAGCTATCAACAACATGGTTGTTTATTTTCTTACGACATGCAATAACAGTAAGAATGAATTGAATGGCGTTGTTACCAAGCGACGAAATTACACCTTTAAACTTGCATGTAAAGTAAAGCGCCCTATTCACGATTCAACTTGTAAGAAATCCGTGTAGAACTACTGTAGCATGCGCTCACAAATTCATGTTACTGGTAGGGGTCCAACAAGATGTTCCAAGCAGTCCTTTCCACTTGTACTTCCTCGTGGCACACCAATATCCTTATCGCACACTTGTTGGATGTTTCCTCCATCCACGATCCAAAGCCATTGCTTGTTCGACGAAACAGACATGTGTTGGTTATCTTCGAGTCCATCAATATCCAACGCGTCCTACATGTAGACCCACGTACCCTTTCACAGCCCGAAAAGAGTCCTCCATTGCAAAATCGGATCGTCTTAAGTCGCACAAGATGAAATGTTAAAGGACCGCTAGAGCGGTTGTCAGGCGGGTTGCAGGCACACAGATTTGCAGTGGCGTGGCCTTGTGCTTGTCTTGTAAATAAGTAGAGTTCATATGGCAATTATTGTTTTATTGGCGCGTGAGTAATTGTGTAAATAATTTAATTCACACCTTTTTTGTTTTTGAAAGATGAAGCAGAAAATAAATGAATATGGTATTATGGGAATAGACTATGCTTATGCAAAATATAGTATTTGTAATAAAAATAATCTTATTTTGATTTTAAGTTTATATTTAATAAAGCATTAAACTCTAAATAATTATAAATTTATTTTTCCACCTCCGAATTTACTTCCGCTAAGAATCAACATCCGCGAAGATCAAGTACTGAACATTTGTATCCGCATCTGCAAAAATGATCTCCCTTATAACCCTAGTCTGTAGTCGGTGGCTGCTCAGCCAATCTAGCCGAGCTCTGTCAGCTGTTCGACTTGACCTTGTGATTGTGTTGTCCTCTGCTGGACTTGATCTTCCCATCCCAAAAGACCTGCTAATGTCTGAAACCGAGCATGTTCACCTTGCTGCTAACTTTTGCAAACAATTTCGACAAGATCTGCCCTTCCTTTGGCAGCACAAACTACGCCCACACAGTACAATCAGAAAATGTTTGTAAAGGCCATCCAACGAGGCAGCCACAGGGACAGTTATGAGGAATAAATTTGCGAATGATTTGATGACTGTGTAGATAATCTCGAGACACACATCTCTTAAGCCAAATCCCTTCTACAGACAGCCACCAGTGATATATTTTCAATTCAACAGCATCCCTGATTCCTTGAATGGCAAACGTAAGAAATTTCCGTTCCAGGTCTTTCAAAAAATACATTCGGAGATTTTGGCGAGTTCTCTGTGCACTGATGGGAATGAAGTCATTAATTTTTTCATGGACATCTGTAAAATGCCTGGGACTGTCCACTCTTTCTCATGATCAACACACTTTAAGTTAATACTACAGTATATAATTATCAATGTATAATTTGGTTGAATGAGCAATATCGTAACAGTTTATCAAGTAGAAAACTTCAGTACAATATAGTACGCTGTTACATATTATAATTAGTTTATTGAAACGGTCTATTGCCTTTAAAATCTAATCGTAGTTGAAATGATTGGGTGGAACCATTATCCTAGAAAATTATTACCAAGGAGACGGCAAAAATGTACATTTTCTTTTGTAATTTAAAGACGTCAGTATTAAAAAAAAAAACTTTTAAACTGTTAATATGGAATGAAAAGTAAGGAGTAAAGAAACGTAAATTAGTATGGTATTATTGACATTATAATAGAATTTCTGCTTCTGTTGTTGTTGTAATTTCAGTTTTAGATTTAAAAACAAAACAAGGTTAATTAACATCTTTGAAAGAAGCGAAAATCATGTTAAGGACTGTAGAAAGTAGAACTAGTAACTTCGAGGTTTTAAAATTGTAGCATCAACCACTGACGTACTAGGAGTCATAGTAAGAAGAGGCGACCATGGTCACATTATCTGCCTCGGACGTCATTGCAGATCATTTTGAAAACATCAACAACGTTTAACCATAGAAACTGAAGTTCGACCTGTACCGGTCGATCAGAAATTATTACAGCTGTCTCAGGCCATAACGCCACGAGGGGGCAAGATATTTCCCTTTTGTATTATGAAAGTTGAATCACTCGGATAACACGCGGAGGTTTTTTATAAGGAATATTTATTGCCTGAGATTTGGTGTGGGTTACATGGGGCTGCTCCCCTCTAAATAGAATAATATAGCGTGGTTTGGCAGTGGAGGAGGGAGGGAGCGAATCTCGGAAGTCTGCTGTCACTGCGAGTTCGGCTCTGTGGTGACGCATGGCGCTGTCAGACGGGACGGCACCAAGTTGGAGGCCTCCTCAATATTGCAGACGCCAGGCCGGTGTTGCGAACTAATTCTTCCACAGCCAGCCCTGCTCGGCAGAGTTGCCGTGACATATTCATAAGCTGGCTGACGTATGCTACGTCCCAAACTCTAGTCAGTGCATGGCATCAACGACAGCTTCGTTAGCGACCTGTTGACATGAACTTTTACCCCGTATTTCTGGGTCAAGCACAGATTTATAACTTTGAGCTTAGTGTACGAAAGAAACAAATATATATTTATCTGATTTTTGGTTCAACCGCTATAATAAAAGCTTATTATACGTTTGTCGATAAACTATTAATTAATAATACAATTGTCCTCCTGAGCACCGTATTCTATATAATAATCACAAACAACAACGTAAAGAGACCTACTAGAATTTGTTTGTGGCCTAGTTGCTGTTACCACAGTTATATTATACTCCAAGCTCTACACACGACTTGTTTGATAAATTCAAATGACTACTTTAAAGGTAATGAGACAAACTGCAACAAGCAATCGTAGAGTTTTTCTACCTTCATTGTAGAATCAATAATTTACGCTTTTGATTGTAATTACACAAACACCTGTCAAAGATTGTTAGACAAGCTGCGCGCATGCGCTTTTGTGCATGCAGTTCGGTGAAGTGATTATCTATATTTAAAAATGTCCATTGCACTACGACAGTTAATTTTCGTTGCTGGATTAGCATGACACTTTTACCTTTTCCAAAAAAATTGTTACATTTTCACATAAATTAAATTTTTTTCATTACTCTATTTTCTCTGAATTTTGGTGTCAGCTCTAATCTTTCTAATGTTAGTAAACTCTGCCTTATTATTATTTAGACTTCTGCATTTTTCTGAAAGAACTCGATTTTTTCAACTTTCTGACACAAAATTCACACAAAAATTTCCTTGAAAATCGGTTTGGAATATTGTAATTAGAAATCCGTTCAGTTGGTAATATATCACCTACACTAAGGTATTCATCTTTTTTCTCGATCCAGAATGAGTTGAAAACTAAAAGTTATAAATTCCAAATTTGTTTCTGATACTTCCTGTGTGGACTATGCAGATATACTTTCTTCAGTGGCTTGAGATCAAGTTAGTGTAATGTATACACGGTTCTAATGCCGCAAATAAAAGTATTCTGGTAAGATACTAAACCGTATTGTGAAAACTGATTTTTCATTCTTTGTTAACAACAGATGTAATGTCACTACATAAAACATTACATTTACTGCTGACCGAGCGTTGTGGGTGAGCGATAACCCTCAGGCCTTCAGACGTTTTATATGTGCTGATTAGCTCATGTTTCTAAGTGACTGACTTGCATACAAATATTAACTGTTCGCAGTTTTTGTTGAAGTCCCAATCTCTTTTGAGAATAATAAGAAGTAATAGGATAATGGTGTTATGCGCCCAGTTTTTAATATGAGTTCTTATGGAAAGGTTTTAACTTCCAACCATGGGGAAATGATTAAGCTAATGAGGTAACCTCTGTGATGTTGCACTTACTGACTCCAGGTGGTGTGTCACGAGTCGCCTCTCCTCCCACTCCTTACCACTACCCCTAACCACGACTTATCCAGCTTTACTGTTGTCTACAGATTAATTTTCCAGCCCAAATTAATGGGGATATATAAAAAAATAATTTATGCTGTTTTATGGTTTCAAATGTTTCCAAAAACCACAAAAAATGTTAGTTGGTGAAATTTTTTGAACAGGGATATTTTTTTTCCCCGATGGGTTCATATGGATCCAGTGGGAAAATGTGATGGATAAAATTTTTAATTGATGAATAAACTGTAAGTAAAATGTAACACAACAAACATTTAAAATGTGAAAAACACCATAGAGGAAGTACACATGAGACAATTTGGTTTGGAAACAGTGGAACACGGCTTTTAGATTCCTGCTGCTTACTTTTTGTCAAGTGAATGTTGTGTCACATGGTACAATATACATGTAGGTAAATTGAAATTATTTATTCATTACTGTTAGATTATAGCGCACAACAACAAAATGATAAACTAAGCATGAATACAATCATTTGTTATCGGACAGTAAGAAACAATTCCCACTTATTATATGTATTATTACATGTATCCCAAAAATTGTTCCATTTTGAAAGAAATAGTATTTACACTGTTTAGTGTTTTTTGAGTAGCATATAAATTTGTTTCTTCAGCAATCTTTGGAAACATATCATCCGAAAAAAAATAAAACAAAATAACACACAATTTGAAGTACTGTATAGCTGCCATTTGCTCAGAAGGCTCTCTGAAAAACTTTCATTGCATTGTGTGTCAAAGTCAGAGCAATCAAGGTCCCCATTTTTCCACCTTACTGCAACTGGCACCTTTTTCTTCTGAAACCTTTTGTCTAGTGGAAAGTGATCTAAGTCGGCAGTGTCATTAGAAACATTTGGAGTAGACTCATTCTGCTGTTCAGTTCGTAAATCGTTAGACAATACCTCAGCACAGCTCTCGTTTTCAATTATATTGTGTGTTGTTTCCAAGATTCATAAATTTTAAATTCCTCGTCTGAAAATTCAGAAAATATTTCATCAGGCAGTTCCC
Organism: Vandiemenella viatica; assembly: GCA_031002005.1. Lineage (NCBI taxonomy): Eukaryota > Metazoa > Arthropoda > Insecta > Orthoptera > Morabidae > Vandiemenella > Vandiemenella viatica. The sequence goes on from JARYHS010011408.1 coordinate 148,649,892, forward strand.
CATTCAGAAAGTACTCCAAGATCTCCGCCTTCGATAATTTAAACATCTGAAAGTAAATTTTTTTTACACATAACCTGATTTACCATGCAAGCGAACAGCTATCTCCTTCTCCCAGTGGGGCCATATGGACCTAACATTTTATAAACGTCTAGCAGAACAAACTAATTCAATTTATTATTGTAATAGTGTGGTTTGATATTGCTGTTTCATACAATCCAATAATACATTTTTTTTTAAAACATCAATATTGGTAACTTCCCTCAAAATTAAAATAAATCTTACTCTCCAAACAACTGCCGACCATTCATTACACTACCAACTGTAAAAAAAGCCATAGAAAGCTTTCTACTTATTCTATATCTTTGGTGCTGCCATCTGTTGCTGCAGAAAACACATAACAAAGTAATGGTCCCTTAGGGAACCAGTAGGAATTCATGATCATGTTCTAAATGTGAAATAAGCTTTGTGGGTCCATTTGGACCCGCTGGGCTGGAAAGGGGTGATGTTGCACTTACTGACTCCAGGTGGTGTGACACGAGTCGACTCTCCTCCCACTCCTTACCACTTCCCCTAACCACGACTTGTCCAGCTTTACTGTTGTCTACAGGTTGGTGAATCGCTTGCAGATGTTTCCTAACCTGTGTCAGAGATCGGCCAGGGTGACAAAAACGCGTTAGTGGCTTACTAAGCCCCCTCTGGACCTGCGTTGTTTCGCCCCACTGCCCCTGTACTCCCCGAACACGCACCCAGTAGCTTTCAAGGGTTCACTGTCTCCCATTCCCTCACACTCCGAGTGTTTCTGGTCACAAGCTTCTCTACATACACCAACTTTCAAAGAACCTGCGGATCCATTAAAAATCTCTTACTTTACTACAAATAAATATGTAAATATTATTGGTAGTAGCACGACTCTGCAATACATTCGGTTAAAATATAGATATTTGCACACATTTCAACCACATCTTAAAACACTTTCAGTAGTATGTGTTCGAACAGTAAAAGAAATAAATACATTTTGTGACGAAACTGTGAACATTACATATATTTTGTAAGTTGGTAGATTTATGTGAGGTCGCAGATATGCTTATAATGTCTCTGGAGTTGAGGCGGAGTGATACACAATCCAGCGGATCGCGAGATTACGCTAAGATGGTCGGCGCCGCGTGTGTGCTGTAATTACTCGCTATCGCGGTGTCATCGTTGTTACATTGAATAAAATATTGTGTAGACAGTGAAGCAGTATTTTGTGGACTTGTGGACACGGCGTATATGCTGGTTTTAAAGAACATGGCTCACTGTAGACTGATTTTGTAAACTGTCACGGTACTGATCCATTTATACTGTTTAATTAATAATAACGGGGCGATTACTCACTGTTTCCTATCGGTATATACTCGAAACCTGCATTCTTCGGTGAAGAAATCTAGATATAGTGTCTGGTGGCTTGCTTTTGGATGATGTACTATAAGTGTAATAAAACTTTCGTGTACTGTGAATGCTGGCACGTGTGAATGTGTTTTGACATGCTCCATGCGTGTGTCTATTGACTGTGATTTATTTAATTATCCATATAGCAAAGCTAACTAGCCTGGCGACCTGACGACCTTCGAATCTTTTATTAAAAGTAAGAAGCTATAGATGGAAGTACTGAAAAGTGAGTCACTTAACCTATCTGCACGACTGCCATAACTTCGCATATAGTTAAAGCCCCAAAGAGCGCCGGTAACCTTACATGGATTACCGTGATCAGGACTAAATGTATGAGTAATTTCCACACCAAAATCCTTACAATTTCCAATCCCAACTTAAAATCAAAATAAACATCTACACTGAATAAGGATTATACAGTACACTATCACGTATACTGAACAAAAGGAATTTCGTCTATTGAATAAATTATGCCAAAAAAACACACAAAGAGCAAACGTATCAATTACCACAACTCAGCAATTTTAGATTCACGTTCAACACTTTTGGTTGTTGATACTTTATTCAATCATGGAGATATTATGGAACGATTCAATACTCAAGATCATCAAAATAAAATTATCACCTAATACACCGCAACCACCAACAAACAAATATTTTGCTACGACTTATTACTAGTACTTATTATAAATTGGAATAAACACTGTCATTAATGATTGAAGAAAATAATAACAACAACAAAGCATTAAAGAAGATAACACCGATGATATGTTAATAAACAAACCAACTCAAACAAAATAAAAATATGAGGCTATACATTATTTCGAACTTGCTGCAAACAGAACCGAAAACGTAATGACGACAGTCGATTAAAATCACCTTTACACTATGACACTGAGGTGAAAACCTAAAAAAAAAGAGGCAGATTGATAATGCAGTACAGTAAAAGTTTTAAGTTGAGTGCAATTTTATATCCAAATCAGTTTGCTAATAAAGTGTTCTTGCGTAATTAAAGTCTGATAGACAAAATTTTGATATTTCAATTAATTAACAGAAATATTTGTAAGCAAATGGCATGTCAACTAAAAAAGTGATTTTACCTTGTAATTACATTCAGTGCTACCAGCCTCTTGGCTTTGAATTTCCGTAGATGGCCACTAAAATTTCCATATATTGGGTACAAAAATCCGGAGAATCTCTAACTAAAAGAGTAAAACAATAATTATTGAAGACAGAGTCAAAATTAAGAATATTTTTTATTTCCAGGTCTTTAAAATTCGAAATATAAAATAATATTCTACATTGAAAGTAAGAAATATCTCTGATCCTGTTTTATACATCGTCACTTTCATCGCTGCTGCTGGGCCTACTCTTTTTTGGGTGGGAGGGGGGCTACTATACAGTATCTATTTTATTTGTTGACATTAAATGTAACATATCTTCGGTAACATGGAATGTTAAATACTGCGAACACTTTGACTCTCGGATATTGGTTAATCCTTCTCGGAAGGAACTGCTTTGTAAGCAGTGGTAACGAGCGTGTCACTGCGCATAAAAGTGCGCCGATCGTTCTGAATTTCGGCCTTTTAAGATCTATATAATTTATAATTAAACAAAATATGAGCTTTAATTCAATCGTTGGTTCACGCGAGTGATTGCAAGGAAACTTTTAACAATTATTAACAATTCTGTAATGCATTAACACTATACGCTCAAAGTTTAACAAAACACCAATGTAAGGAAAAAATCAACAAATGGTAAAAAAAACAGTAGCAAAAATCCGTAGATATTTTAACAAAATCCTAACTTTTTATAAAAATCTGTAGATCTACGTATAAATCGGTAGAAACTGATTACATTTTAAATCCACACACAAACGTAGCAAGAAGTGAAATTGTCATGGTAAAAATAAATTAACAAGTAAAACCAACGTATATAATAACGGAGATGTGTAAGGGAAAAGAAAGCAGAATCGAAATCAACGGCACTTGGTTTTTTTTCACGGCTACACAGAAAAACTAATGAGCTTTAGTTAAATCACATGAGCCACAACATGCAGTTGGTAAAGACTTTACCAAACATACCTACGTTGCAAGTATGATGAAATTACAATTACGATAGTAGAAAACCCATGCAAATAATAGGTGTACACGTCAGCTGCACGAAAATTAACAAAGCATGCCACACAAATGCGACAAACATTATTAATTCAAACACACTGAATCGCACAATCGCTAGGCATTTAATTCGCACGTGGGATTTTAGTTTTGAATCTGCTGCGATTTTAAAAGTTTAATGGAGGTGTGGCTGCGTAACATAAAAACCACAGAAGAGACAAAAAGAGGCGAAAGGGGGGCAATGTTTCATTGCTGACGGGCGATAAAATAAAAAGGAAGCAAAGAGAACTCACAGGATAAAAAGTTTCTGCTAAATCCTTTACGCAAATCCAGATGATCAATTAGGGCCTACCGCTGTGCTAACACAACATTTTCGTGGTCGTTTAATCTGCTATTCGACTAGTGTTGAATCTAATGAGTGTTGACTGGTTTTTGATAGCTCTAGGTTTTTCATATCGTTTGTACTGATGATTGTATTAGATACTGGTAACATGTGGCAGTTTTTTTTTTTTTTTTTTTTGCTGTAGTTATTTATATGGAAATATTCCAGTTCCAGCTATAATGGTCGTAAATAAACAATTCCTAGAACAACTCATCCATTTTAAGTACTTTAGAAATGACGTATCATATGACAATGATACTGACAAAAAAGAAAACATATTTTTTTTCGCCCGTACGGACGTTTCCTCTCAACGGATGAGCTTATGGAGAAGTTAACAAGAAGAACTGGAGAAGAAAACTTGAAATCAACTGCTTATGCATATGACCTAATGACCTGATTAAAGAATATGAAATATAGTGGCAGTTAGATATAAAGGTAGAAATACTGTAGTTGGACCTTATGGCATTATGTATACTGTATAGTAAAATTGTAGAAGTATGTGTACATCAAATTTATTTTAAAAAAGAATAATTTCTATATAAACAACTGATGATACAAATGCCGAAGAGTTAAAATTAGTATTTTTTTTCTGTCTGTTGCTAATCTCTCAGAAATTAGTAGAAGTATTTTAAATAAAATTGCATAGTGATAACTTATGTCGACGGTAAGAAAAGAGGATTCTTTTTATCCCGATACGTAACGACGCCGAGTCCAAAATTGTAAATTTAGTAATGTTTTTCAGACTGTCCAGGGTTCACGCAAAAACCACTCAATGGATTTCAATGAAACATCACGTAACAATAACTTATGTCCCCGTTTAGTATACTGTAATGTCCACCATGTCCTTGGGAGAGAGTGTGAACGTTACTACCTGATTTTAGACAGGATCGGAGGATGCGGCGAGATCCACACACCATTGTTACCAACCGGGTGCCAGGGAACTAAAAAGACTGCGTCAGAAGGACGGACGAAGGATTTAGTGCCTGCAATAGAGTTGCGTGACTAGTGCATTGAATAAAATACGAAGCATTGCGGGAGCTGTGCAGACAGATGGTCTCCCGTTAAGTTGCGAAAAAAAATGTCGGGCGCGCTTCCTGGGAAAAATGCGAGTTGAGGATTGCCTCCTTGAGACCCCAGTGAACCAAAAATTTTGTTAATACTGTTACAAACGATTGGGTTTTGTGGTTGATCAGGGGTACCTATGGACGAAAACACGTTGAGCGCGGCCTGCTCTGATTAGCTGGAGCTGAGCGAAGGCGTCCAAGAAACGAAGGCAGCCGAGGTCTGCTTCTGGCTAAAAAGACTTCACTATGGCATGTGGTCGCAGCCCGCACAGTGAGCCGCCGCGACAAACAGGCGACTTGGTGGCACAGCTGATTACGGAGGTTCCATAAAGCTCTGTGCTCGACTTCTCTGCCAAGCTGCAGTAAAGATGTATAGACACTCTTGCATCGTTCAACTCCTTGAGATTCTAACCATGCTCTGAATTGTAACTTTTTCACTAAATGTTATACTTTGTAACTTCCATAAATATTACTATCAGTCAGTTCTGTTCAATAAATTAATCGGTTTAATAATTAAAGGAAATAATATCGGTGTTGTAAACTCTACTTTCAATTAGTTCCTCTCCACAATGTCAGTATGTCATTTGACTAGGCAAAGATGTCTATTTTAATATAAAAGTAATATAGAATTGGAAAGTCGCTTCACTTGGATAGGGAACACTCCATTTTTGGCGACTACCCACGATTAATTCTATTAATTATTTTATAAGTTAATTTACCTCGTTAACTTTTTCAATTTTAATAACTTCCCCAAATGGGAACACTACAATATGAAATACTTTTTAGCCTGATTAAAATACACTTCCTCATCATATAGAGTCCAAAACCATAAATGTTCCATTTTTTCTATCTTTACGCGTTTCCCGAGAAAACTGATGAACGAATTTTAATAAAAATTTATCATAATATCAGCTTATATCATCAGTTAACACACATGATACTTTTTATTCCGATTAGTACCATATTTGGTCCATTATAAAGAGGGTAAAACAAAAAATAATACGAATATTGCTAAGCGAGTGGTCTTGTGGCTTGGTAGGTTAAAGCACGTGACTCTGCTCCTCAGTTCGAATCCCGTTCGAGCGTGGAATTATTACGACTCTTAAACTTTTCCTTCACCACTGAGAAGTTCCCTATATCTGAATTGGGGTTACAAGACTTATAAAAAAAGAGATAGGAAATTAAGGATACAATGAAAGTGGAATACTTGCAGGAGATCATAAAGAAGGTAGGAATAAAATAGTTAAGAAAATGAAGAGATATAGAACACCAAGAACAATACTGGTAATAAAGATGCAAGGTAAGCGGCCCAGAGGTGAACAAGGGATAGACAGCTGAGGAGAACGCAAGAGTGTGTGCTTGAAAGAGCGGGATCAGCGTAATGATTAGGATTGGTGGTAAGAGAAAGCAAAGTGAAGAGGCTTGTGTGGAAAGTGAACCCGATCAGTGGCTGGAATCAGAGGATGAAAATGATGATATGTAAAAATAAACAGATATCTCGGAAACAAAACAATAAAACGCGTTAGATCTAACTTTTATACAACAACTACAATTCCAATCCTAATGTATGAAATGAATAATGGTTCGTCAATAAATCCCAAGAAAATAGAAAACAGTTTGCGAAAATGAGTTTACGATCTATAAAGGAAGTACACTCATAAACAAGAAATGTTAAATATTTAAATAACTGAGTAAATGGGATTTTGTTGTGTAAAATACCAGACAGATGAAAACACCAAAGGAAACTGAAACTGTCAGAACACGTTAAAATAAACGGGGAGAGGTACGCAGAATAAAAACCAAAAGATAAATGAAGATAGGAAGGTTGAGAGAAAGATAGGACCTGTAAGCGGCAAATGAGTCTGATACACAATGTGACGAAGTTGAAGAATCATATTCTCTGGAAAGAATTTAAAAAAAAATAGAATCTTGAGTAGCGGGTGGATATGCTATTTTGAAGACCGCCACAATGGCCACAGAATATTAATAAATGAAATATTAAAAATAATTCAGGCAATTATAAAAATGTACTTTTAATAGTGAATCTTTAAATACTTAATAGTGTAGTATTATAGCCTTTAACGACTTATTTGAATTGTGTTCTGACAACTTATTTGCACACAGTAAGGTCTTTGATTGGCAAGTTTGAACCTTCCTGAGAGTTATTAATCACTACCGTTTAACCAATGTCATTCACCTTTATTCCATTCAGTTGAGAGTACGTTCATTACTCAGGAAAATTTCCAGATTAGCTTAGCGACAAATAGAACAGACTTTACGTCACCTCGGAAGGCTGCCAATAATTAGCTGAAACACTCCGAAGGATTTGAAAGTAAATAATTTATTACCATTTGAAAGATAACGCCAAAGCAACTGTTTAATTTATTTATTGCTGCGTCGTACGCGTTTCAACTCTCATCGCGGCATCATCAACGACGAATCTGTGTTACAGTTTTTACATACAGTTTTATACGCATTTTCATCCTATTATTATGTAATTATGAGCATGTGATATTTTTGTAGCTATTAGTTACTTACTATTTACATTTTTTAATATGGTATGCAGCTGCGCATCTCCGTTTCCTTATACGAAGAATGTTTTGCCTGTATCCTATTTACACTATTGTACGTTTTCATCGTTCTGTCGTCTGTTGGGGCCAGCCGATTTGTTTATGTCTTTTCTTCCTGGAGCGCTTTCGCGTCCTTCGGTTGTCTGCTGTGGCAATCTTGTTTGTATATGTCATGTCTCATGCCGATAGCGCGAGTTTTGAAAAGTACTTTTAGAACATGAAAGCGTTATTTGCGGAGAGATCTAAACATTTAACTACTCACATGATCATTTCACATGCTCGATCATTATAAATTTTCTAGACGACAACGATTTGCTTACACCAAACCAGCATGAATTTAGAAATAAAAAATCATGTGGAATAAAGCTGGCAGTATTTACCCAGGACCTAATGAAAGTTATTGATGTAGGTTCACAAGGTGATGCATTTTTTATTTTATTTTTATTTTCAAAAAGCCTTAGAATTTGTCAAACAAGCAACCACCTTCAGTGAAGATTCGAGCATGCGGTATATTGGGTCAGCTTTGTGAATGAATAAGAGAGTTTGTAACTGGTCGATCGCAGTATATCTTCGTTGATGAGAAAGTCTCTTCCAATCTATGTTACATCGGCGTCTCTTAAGAAAGTGCAATGGGACTACTTCTTTTTTTATATAAAATATCTATGAGACAAAGTGAATAGTGGTTTGAGACTATTCACTAATGATGCGTTCATGTACGAGGGAAGTAAGGAATTCGGGCGAGCGCTTAGAAATTGAGCGCGATCTGGATGTTATTTCGGCATTGTGCGACTAAGTTATAAAAGGTGTAAGGCAAATTGCTCAAGTAAACAGTTTAGGTGTTGACATGGTTGATTTCATCAAATATTTTGGCATTAGAAATACAAATGTGCATCGGACTTGCACATAACATCGGTCGGTGGTAGAGCTGATTCTAGGCTTCGATTCATAGGTCGATTCTTGGAAAATTGATTGCACAAGCATAGGAGATAGAGTAAAATAAAAAAACGCTTTTGTGCGTCCACATCTGAAATGCTATTACGCCGTTTTTGGTCCGTTTGATAGGGGATTGATTGACAGTATAGAAAAAGTACAGAGAAGAGTCGCTTGATTTGTGAGTGCTTGCTGTCACATAATTGATTGGTAGATTGGGCTGGGATTCTCTGATAGACGACGTAGGTTTCGTTTCAACTTGTTGGCAAACATGCATGTACTCACTTTAATTTACGAGTGCGATGGAACATCCTGTTTGGGTCGCAATTATAGGAGAGATAATATCAGAGAAATTTGATGCCGCACTGTCGCTTATATGAATTATTTTTTCCCTCGTGCCATCCGGAATTGGAATGCACAGGGTAGAGCCACCCATAATTTTGTGAATTGCTGAGTATATGTGTAGATGTAATTCTGGCATTGCTCCTGAAGGTCGCTGGTGAATATTGAAAGACGTATTATTAACAGAGTGTGGATACAGGAGCGACAGACCACAAGTGCTAATTCCGCCACAAGCGGATGTCGACTCTGAGCTGGCGCCCTCATGAGTGGGCGCCAGACGCGTTTTATGGGGGAGGCTCCATATTGAGCCGAGTGACTCCATTTGAAGTTTTATGGCACCATCAATAAGGCGTCTGCGGCAGCGCGGCAGCTGTGCGTTGCAGACCACGTCATTACCAGCATACATACAGGCGGGGGACACCACAGACTGATACAGGGGTGCCACAGAGTCTAAATCAAGTATGATTTGATAGCTTTAGGACAAGGAATGTAGTCGTAAAAAATTCAATAAAAACCAAAATATTTGTGCTGTTTCGTGTAAATGACGCGATCGAGTGTGGTGGGTGAACGGTAACACTCTGGCCTCGCATTCGGTAGGATGCAGGGTTAAAGCCCCATCAGGCGATCAAGATTTCGGAGGTCCATTAGTTCCTGAAATTACACCAGGCTAATGCCGGTATGATTCCTTCAAACGGCCATGGTCGAATGTCTTTCAATTCCTTGCTCCTAGTAATTTCCCGCCTCTTGTGACCTCAACGTCAACGAGGCGCAAAGCTATAAGAAATTTTTTTATAGAACATCATTTTAGCTAATTGAAATGTATTTTAAGCTCCAAAAATTTTATGGTGATGACTACGTCGTACACAAAAATCTTTTATTCTTTAATTGCTCACCATAACATATACTTCATTAATTTTATATAATGTTTTGATCTTAGTTTAGCGATAAATACACTTTAGGCTCCAGGCCGTTTATAATGGCGAAGATGTGTGAACTGATGATAATGTTTAGTACTGACTCTTCTTTTCTGCTGTAATTGTTCTACCATAATCACGTATGGCATGTAGATCTCTCAGAATCCCCCAATTTCAATTGGAGATCTAAAGACACGTTTAGTCTATTGTGCCCAATGACCCCGATTGCTGACCTCACTGCAGAAAGAAAAAGCCGAAAAAAGAAACACAACTTTTTTTTAACTTTATATCTGAATCGTTGAGCATGAAATCATTGGGTACTGATGGGTTCATTGACTGTATTTCATGTATACTACATTCTTGTTTAATGATATGTTTCTTTGTGTTGGCATGAAATCATCTATTTAAATTTTTAACTTGAATTACTATTATTATTAATAAAACTATCGTAAACAATTTGGCTGGGATCAATTAATACACTGTAATAGTATTATTTAATATTTATCCATACATACGAAGATATAAATCATATAATGGATGTAAGGAATAACCGAGTGTAATAATTATTCAGCTTCAAGGTAAAAATAAATATCAAACGAGAATAATGGACAGAAATTTTTCAAGAATGTGCTTAATTGGACAGGCCAGATTCCAATCTGAAAAACTAAAAATATTAGCTGTAATGTAGTTTCTATCTTGATGTTATGTGCTAGGAAAAATTTTTGTCTAACTTTAATAGATTTTCTGACATAAATCTCGCTAAACGTGATCGAACAATATTATTTCCCTTAATTCTGAATCTTAATTCACCTAAGTTATGAATAGGCTCATAAAATGAGGGTGTTATGAACAAACGTAAGGGTCGCCGTTAATTCCGATTTATATTTAATATATAAACTAAAACTTTTAGATGATTCATTTAATCACATGTAGCCGAAATTTGGAATAGGAATTGAATCTTTACCGGAATAATGACTTCCAGATAGTTTTCATGAGTGTTTAGCCGGATGTATTCTGCTATACACACTATACACAATGTTTCAACCATCTGCTTTGTTGTCTTAATCAGGTAGTGCATCAGAATGAATTCCTTGATAAATTATGGCACCAACTGTGGCTGCTTCGTGATGCGCACTCATATATGCACCGATGGTACCGCATATATACAGAACTCTCTTCGATATACCATTGCACCTGATGAAGACAGTGAAGGAATTTATTGAAACGTCGTGGGCAGAAGAATATATCCGGCCGAACACGCGTTGAAACTGTTTAGCAATGCAGAGTATTATTTTGGACAAAAAGCGGAATTGATAAAAAAGCACTTTTAAGTAAAATTTATTCACGTAGAAACGTCTGGACGAAACTAGAGTATTTAAGCAATATGCATAAAAAATAAATCAATTTACGTAGTGGTTAAGTTAAAACAAGTTATTACTTTCTGTTATGATATTGTCGTTGAGCTTCCAGTGTTATGTACAAAAAATATATTTATACTTTTTCACACTACCAAATTTGAATACAACGCTTAAAGAAAACTGCGAGAATGAAAAATGTTAGGATGAGCTTCGAAAAACATCGACCATACACACACACAGACAGTCAGAAATAAATACCCGTATAACACATAAAGTGGAAATGAATAACAGAAGGTTCCGTGAAATGATAAGATCGATGTGCTTTTCCATTATTACAGTTCTTTGGTGATACTGTAAAATTTAGTTACCCCATGTAGTAAATAAAGTAGAATAGTTTCAAATTTCTTTGAACTTTAGAAAAATATCCCATCTGTCATTCCGGTAGCTATTAAAATAACAGAGTAACTAGTGTAACAGAAATACCTGTAACCGAATCAACAAAAATGGAAGATCACCTCGTTTAATGTGCCATTCCACCAATACATCAGTCCGCATGTGTCTCACACACACACGCATGAGAGATAGAGTGCGGAACTTTACCGGCGTGACAGTCACAACCCTTTAGGATTTGTTGATATTTCTAAATAAATCTTATTCACTTTTTTAGTTTTATCATTTCATCTTGTCCGTAAAAAGGAAAAATGGTATACTGACATCGATATCATTCCGTTCATCCCTATAATGCCAGCCATTTCCCATTTCTATCCTTATTACACAGAGTCAACACTTGCACTAAATAAACAAACTGCAGGTCTCCGCTGGGCGCCCGTAAGTTGTTCCCAATTAGCGACTGGTGCGAGATTCAGCGCACAGTTGTGGTGCCAATTAGAGGAGACGGGCATAGCCAGCCGATAACTCTGGATAACGAGATGGTGAGCTCAGCTGTATACCTCCGGCTCAAGTACGTTGTGAGACAACTACAAAGAAGTGATCACTTCTCTAATGCTACAAACGATATTTTCCGGCACCAGCCAAATTGAAATCTCTTTCCACTGCATTCTGAATGAAACGTCAGTCGACATGAAGTTATAGGTAGCATTTTGCTCCGTTAAAGGAAATCCTTATTCCGTTCTTCTTAAAGGTTTCCTACCGCTTCACCTTTGATTTACACACTCCAAGAATCCGTATAGGCAGAAAAATTTTATGCTAGTTGCTGTATTTATAATTCACATTATAAGGCCTGCTTCTTGCCACTTCTAGTAATGAAGTTACTATTTAGTGGTTTTGCTCATTTATTCTGATACTGATCGTGCCAACTACTTGTTTATATCTCGGGATTCTCCATTCATAAATAAGAAGTTGAGGACGGTGTTTAGAGTTCAAGGAGATGCTTGTTATCAAGAAAACTTAAAGACTCTTGATGTAGTTAGTATCACCGTGTATTCCGCCCACAATTTAAGTAGAAAGTGTGATTAGTGTTTGAAATCTAGACTGACCCCAGTGGGTGAGCTGCAAAAAAGCTCGTGATTTCAGACAGGCGTGGGTTCAAACTCCCGTCTGGTAATTTCGATTTAGATTTCCCGAAATCCCTCCAGTTGGCTGCTGTAGGGGTATCTTTAAAAGGCTATGGCCGAAATTCTTTCCTTTCCTTGCCGCCAATTCTCTCCCGCCTATAGAACTAGATGTGGGTTAGACGTGAAGCACCAAAAAAAAGAGAGTTTGTAATCTGAACAATCCCAGTTAACTATACAGTTTCCCTACAACTGAAATAAACATAGAACCGTAACCAACCGTACTTTCACCATCTTTGTTTATTCATCCTGTCCATTTCCTTCATTCAGAAAAGAAAAACAAAAATTCATTCTCCTAGCAATCTTATTGAAAATGTGTCTAACCATCTCAAAGTTATTGCAGATACATTATGAAATGTATATTTGTGGACAAAATGGCACCTTGGAGAAAAATACTATGTATTTTTTTTTTTTTAAAAAATCATCTCAAAATGGTTTGTACATGGTTGTTCAAAAGAAATAGCAAACATTTGTCTTCAAATTCTGGAGACGATTTGGGGAAAAAAAGGGAAGGAAATCTTTTTCTCTGAGGCTTTCGTCTTTAGAACACTTTAGCCTACTACTTAAAATGGACACAATACTTTATTAAAACCATACACGCCTTGGGGCACACTCTAACCAACAACCCCTGTAAAGGGAATCAGCTGGGACCGTTAAGCAGGTACTAATTCGGCATTCATTAGTGGTAAAATCGATAAATTATAGGAAGAGAACCTAAAATGGAATCCAACATTACCAGGCCCTTTGGTTACGATTTAGCTTTCACATACGATTGATGTAAATACTACCACATTTTTACACACATGCATATCAGTCATAATACTTTTTACGGACGAAGCCCAAGAACAGCACGAGAAAGAGTATTTCATATTATTGTTGCGGGAAACGAGTAGTAACTCCGTTTTGGTGGACCGAAGTTTTGATGAACTGCAACGAACACAGTACACAGATATCTTTGACTGGTCCGCCCCAGCAGTAAGTAAAACCAATATAAAAATGAAACAACAGCATATTGAGAAGAAGTTCAAATGAGAGAAGGTGTCTATAAAAGATCCGATAGTAGGTTATAATATGACCGGACGAAATATGGAAGAACCAAATATCGCAAAAATCTATTAGCCAGTAATGATTATCTACACTTACAAAATGAATCAACGTAATCATTTTTACAACCATTTGCATAGGATGCAATAGTGTCAACATTAAAATAACCCTTTATTTTATTACATTGCATAGTTGCAAGTAACATACTCATTATTCCTCTTTTACATGGTAATTTAATAAAAAAGAAAGCGATTAAAGCTATCCAGTCATCCATTGTTACATGCAACAACAACATAAAATTGACACTACACTTGTTGCAAAAGAAATCACTATATTTAATACGCAAGTGTAACTTTTTACCTGCGAGTTGAAGCTTTCAACAAAAGCCGAGGCACTGGCGCCGAATTTTCTCTGGGTGCGCGCCGTTTGTCTACCCTCCAGGCCTGCCTCACAATTTGCATCGGTGTCGCGAACAGGCGCGCCTCCGCACAGTACATCACCTCGTAACACGGCTGCTGCAAACGCCTTCTCGCATTCAAGAAACTAAATTTCTCAAACAATTTAAATTCAAGTCGTTAGGTTCTCATCAGCGTTTAACGTTGAAAGAACTAAATATAAATTTGGTTAATACTGTGCTATTAACGTTTTTGTATTCGTAGGGATTTAATTTTTATTTTTTGCAAATGCATTGTTAACAAAGATCGCAAACTGTCATTGCCTTTCTTGTTTTGTCCCTCAACGAGGCATCACACCGAAGAATCTGCCATTTTACCCTGAGGGAGAGTAGTAAACATTCTGCCCTGAATAACAAAAAGTCTGGGCTACTTTACCCAAGCATTTATCAGATTTTTTAAATACGCAACAAGTAACAAATTATTGTAATAGTTTAAAATGTAACCGTCAATATTCTGACATGTGCTGTACATTACATCTTGTATTTAATAAATTTGTTGATGAAGGGTAAATCTGGTTGAAACTAGGTGGTGTCAGAAACCGTGATAAGCTTTGGATATAAACGGTTAAACGGATGTTATTGTTTCTTGCTGTTGATTGACATTAATTTATGGCGACGTTGTGTTGAAGCAAAAACTCTAGCTGCTATGATCAGAGTTTGGAGAAATTTGTTTTGTTCCTAGTTTTCGAACTGGTCAAATGTTTATGTTTCTCTATTTGGATTTTTCTTCCATTTTAATTAATTCTTGGTGAGCTAATTCATATTCATTAGTGTAGTTAGACATTCATGCTGGTAAGACGAATCAGTATTTCAGTAATAACGTGCATGCAATTCAAGCACTGTTTTAGTATCAGTGTAGGAAAGCTGGTAAGAAATGTTACGTATTGTGGTATTACCAATCTTGGATAAGTGAAAAATGAGCGGTATACCTGTCAATAATATACGAATTAAAGGGTATTTCACGAGACACGTGACTTGCATACATCTCGACACCAGTGAAAGAACCTTTCCGACAAAATAACACAGAAGCGTTCAGCCTAGAAACGTGTGAACAGTTACGTAGCGTACAGCGATTACAAGTGTCGCTTTTAACGCAAACTTGAACGAAGGAATTTCATGCAGGAAGCGTAAGAATAGCGGCTTTGGTTCTAGAAGAAGGAACCGCAGCACCAAACGTTAGGTTAAAAAACTTCACCGTTCGTGTAACTGTTTTACAAATTCCACAATAAACGAATAGCTACCCTGGATTGCTTTAGAAACAAACTTATATGCAATGTACTTTTGTTTATGGCCTATCATAAACGAGCTGGTGTTTGAACGATTCCTTCATTGGTCGATCAATTCTTTCTTCGTGGACTACCGAAAATGCGTGAGGGTGTAGCAATACGACACAACGTGGAGGTTATTTGTGGATGTTCAACTATCGACACTGCAAGCTGGTTTCATTTTCGTTAGGCGGAATACGAATAGACAGATTTTTTTTTTCTCTTTTGGCCTTACGCCTCGTCGACGTCATGAGAGACGGGATGGGACTGGGGACAAGGAGAGGGGAAGAAATTCGACCATGCCATTTTTGGAAAGAAGTCTCCAAGCATTCACCAGGAAACCATAAAAAATTCCAAATCAGGATGCCCGGACGGGGATTCGAACCGGCGTCCTCCCGAATGTGAGGCTAGAGCGTTAGCCACTCAAACACATCGCTCGGTATCAGCTGGAGTTGGCGTCGGTTGTTGCATTGGCATTGGCAGTGGTGCTGGTCGCAACAAAGCAATGAGAACGAACCCTTCCTGGAATGACAAGACGTTTCATTAGCTGCCTCAGCTGACAACGATTTGGTGGTAATCTCCGCAATAATACTTTTCTCACTACAAACGACTTGACCGTCACATACAGGATCAGTTCCAAAAACTAAGTTGAATAAGTCCAGGAAAATAGATTAATTGCAGATAAACTTACAAGCGACAAAAAAATTCTTCGAAGTAGCTTCCTTCCGTGTCGGAACACCGGCGCCAGCGTTTTTCCCAGTCACTGAATACACCCTGGAATGCATCGACGGCGATATTCTTCAAGTACTTCGTCGTCGCTTCTTTGGCGGCTTCCAAAATCCCGAAATGGTGGCCCTTAAGTTACTTCTTATCGTCGGGGACAAGAAGAAGTACGGTGATGCCAAGTCGGGGCTTTACGGTGACTGGGGCAGTGTTGCCACATCGCGTTTCGCTAAGTGCTCCGTGACAATGAAGGCGGTATGCGGCGGCGCGTTGTGTTGGTGATCTCCTTCCTGACGCGTTTCACTCTGCTTTGGAATCTTTTCAGGACTTCCAAACCAAAAATG
>JARYHS010011408.1:148667397-148901630 GCA_031002005.1 Vandiemenella viatica
AAAATAACTTGGATATGGAGACACGTCATTAGCGTTATCTGTCGTAGAGACTTTTCTGACCGGCAATTGACTTGTATGCAATATTTTTTTACCATTCAGTTTAGGCTTCTGCTGTTCATAATTTCTTCCCCTGGAATTTCGAACAAAGATGTTGAAATCTCAAAGGGTAATTTGACTTATACAGTATTTACATAAAACTACTAACCTCTAAAATATAAATATATTTCCTTATTACATATTTTTGGTTGAAAATTCAGAGGTTTTGCGGTGATTGGAAGGATGTGCACCATCAACTATGAGGAACCGTAATCAATTTCTAGAACAGTAGCTATTAGAAGAGTGTGGAAAGTGTCTCTTCTGCGTGAGTCCATTGAGTTTTCAAATTCTGACAAAGATATACAAATAAACTGACAAAATTGTATATTTAGAGAATGGAAATACAACCGTCCGCAGTTGCAGAACGGAAAATTATCGTCAATTCAATATAAATCTCAATGAAGAAATTATTGTAATAATTCTACAGTTTCGAAAGAAATATGTTCCTTCAGGCACGCAGTCTCATAAACTGCCCCGCATTTATAATGGAAATTTCAGAAACGAGAATTTATTTCACTTACAGAAAAAAACTCTAAAGTTGGTGTAAATAATTAAGGTAATGGTAATGAAAGGTAGTGGGATAACAAGGTGCATGGTAACGACAATTTTCAATTCCCAGTAGCAATGACACAAGTACTAAACCCCCACCGCAATCATTTCATATCAGTAGCTATAGATAAATCGCTCGCAATACTATTGTGTACGGCTGCCGTTTGTGACGACACTGTTCGCCGTTTCGACGATGTAGCGCGCCACGATCGTCAGTGTGGTCACGTGTGCGGCTAGTGTCCACAGAGGGCGGGCGCTGTCAATATGTCTACGCGATCGGCCTGCCTCCTACCGGCCACTCGGCGAGCTGAATATTCATGAGTCTACCCTGTGCTGCCCTCCACATTAAACAAGGGACGGACGGGCCAGTACCGGTTCGCAAACTCGCCCGCCAGTTGCTTGCTTGTCGGTTTTAACGCGTACGTTTTACGCACTGAAACTAACCAGGACTACCATTTAGTTCGCATTACATATATCGTATCTCCCCTTAGTCAAATGGGAACATCTTGTTCATAGAGTGGTCATCTCCTGGAAACGAATAAAAAAAAAACACCCATATCAGAATGATCTTGGAGTATATAAAATACTGTCTCTAACGCCAAATATCATAGCATTTTTTTATTTTTTTTCTGTAATCAGTTTCTCTACGGGTTTGATGCAATCCTTCATCCCTTCATATTTGATATAACCTCTTAATCTCAACATACCCATTACAAGCCACATCCTCAATTATCTCCCTATTTCAGTTTTCAAATTTAACTGTCCTATTCAGACTTTAAACATTACATGCCCCAACTAGTAGAATGTGTCTATCCATTCTGATGACTCCTCCCTGAGCAGTTCCCACCCGGAGATCTGATTGGGGGATTATTTTATCTACGGAATATTTTACCCAGGAAGAAACCATCATACTATATGTAATTCGAGGAGATTACATTTCCTCGGGATTCCCTGCGGATCTTTAACGGAGTGGCTTTCCTTTGCCTTCTGCATCCCGATGACCATTTACGATTCATCCGCCATTGGAACCGTTTCCAACCCCAGGGGCAAGAGTGTAATTCTCAAGAACAAATAACAATTGCGGCAGATGTAGACAACCGGAAAATCTCTCTTGCTGCATGTCTGAAGTGAATGTCATGATTGATTCTAGAGATTTAAAATAGCAAGTGGTGGTCCAAAACAGGAAACAAGTCTTTCATACATGGGACTGGAGTTTTATTAAATGAAAATAAATACGACGTACGAATGCGTCTAACAAAAACTGTGGATATATTCAGTTTCACCGAGCGTGGTGGGTGAACGGTTAATGTTCCGGCCACGGATTATGGAGGACATGGGCTCAAATCCCCGTTCGTGCATCCAAATTTGGGGTTTTCATGGTTTTCCCAAATCATTCCAGGCGAATGCCGGGATGCTACCTTCAAAAGCCGCGGCTTAATTCCTTCCCGTTTCTTTCGCCCAGTCCTTTTCCGCTTCTAATGACCTCGACGTCAACGAGGCGTAAAGCTATATATATAATTAATCACATCTGCTAAATTCATAAAAATAATAATTACTTGAACCCAAACGAGTTCATGATTATATTATTTTCTTTGCTACATAAATGATTTTATGTGTAACCATGATGTGACTCACTCTAATCTTCATTAATATTGTAAATGGAAAAGTAACTCCGTTTCTCTGTCTGATACGTTTACACAAATAAACGATTAACTCGACCTTGATGAAAGATGACAAGGAAATACTACGTATCATTAGGCAGGACAGAGGATACTTTTTTCGGGATAAAAAACATATTTTGTCATGTAACTAACCCAACGGACATACAGACATACGGATAGCTTGTGTACGTCTTGGTAATGATATATCGGTTTCTTAGGTTTTCTTTCTCTCGCAGTCAATTTGTGTTTGAACTGTTCACTAATTTAATGTGCAACTTATTATATAGATGTGGTTTTACGATGCGCCAGGTTATGATTTTGTGCTGACTTATGTGTTTTACCACAGTTAACCCTACCTTAGTTTGCTGAAACTTTTGACATGGTGCTAATTGGTTCTCATATTGAGACAGGTTCAATGGTAAAATGGTATATCGATTGCTTCTCCTGTATGTTATACCTACTTCTTGATTTTTGGGACAACTTTTATGTAACTTACAACTTTCTATATACAATTCCAGCAATAAAATTCTAGCCTCACACTGGTAAAATTCAGTATGTAACATACTTACTTCCTCATTGAGGTCACTTTTTCACTCCCACATTACTAAACCGATACTGTGTTACTGTATTACTGCTTAGCACGGTATGATATTTTACTGTAAACACTTTTACAAAGTCGTTTAGAGTTATCCGTATTTGGAAGGAATTATTTCTTGATTCCTTCAGTAATTAATTACTGCCTCAGTAGGGGAGAGTGGGGGAAATACACGCACTTAAGGAAAAATCGATTTAAATTGTTAATTATATCATTATATATCTACCAAAACAAATGTATACCTTACTATGGACATTTCTCGACATATTCCAAATGATGGAATGTAATTAAGAACATTACCTTAATTTTTATGATTGAAATAAAAAAAGTGCAAATGTGTGGTATTCCCCACCCCGTAGTGTAATGACACGCATGATATGGGGTAATGGACAATACATGCTATTTTTATTTTCTGTTAGTTTATTTTATTAATTACATGTACTAAACAGTTATTGAAGAAAATAAACATGTTTTGTAAACTTTTTTTATAGAAGTGAAATGAGTGCATTTTCTTATATAGCAAACATCACACTTGTAATGTTTTGAAATGTTCCAGCCATTACATTCTTCATGGCTTTGCCTAATACCCAAAACACATCGGTACCATAGTTCTCCATCTTTCCCTTGGTATTTTTCATTCTTGTTTGCAGATTAGCTTCGACAATCCCATACTTTTCTTATTTTTCCTCCTGATTTTGTGGCATCAAAACTCTTGTGAAGCTCCTCTTGGATCTGTTTTACTATCTGTTTTTTTATTTTATAATATCTAGTAATATAAAGTATAAAAAAAACTCGTTGGAATTGAAACTATAACCAACTAGTTTTATTATGAAGGGGGAATACCACGCACTTTAAGAGCCGCGTGCCAATACCCCAAAGTGAGTTCGTGGACTAGCCGAAGCAGAACTCGGGTCTTAGTTCAAATACCTTGACAGATCTACAACTAAATGAAAGGTTACATCTAGCGCTAGTAGTTGATATGCAAAAAATTGCATTAAATCAACTTATGGTAGCACTTACCTTGCAAAATATAGCTGACAAAAGTTACTTCAAACACATTGAAAATAAACCTTACTTTACTGCCGCCACAACGTAATCAGAAAATGTCTGGAGTAGGTGGCCCTGCAGTTGTTACACCTGCCAGACGGGTTTACCACTAACTGGGCAAAGCCTGTGCCATTCAAAATGCGAAAGTCAGCCTGCGTGTGGTTACCCGCATGCGTTTATTTCCACCGCTCTCCCCTACTTATGTGATTGCTGCACGTCAATATGGTTTTACCCCTTACGAGGCGGCACACCCGCTGCCACATTCCAGGCACGGCGAGCACCCTAATCCTGGTGGTAATCGCACCCCTCGCCCCACACCGCACAGTTTTATCGCGACGGCCGCTTCCGAGAACCACGCACGTGCGTGTCGGCCGGTCGGGAGCTCCACGCAGCTCACGCACGGCCTGGAGGTACGTGCGGAGGCGGCCAAGTAGACCTGGGCGAGAATTTGTCTGACCGACCACTGTGCCGGAGTGGCAACAAGAAAATAGGACGGCGAGATGGTATGGCTGCCGGGATGGACAGCGCATCTGGCGTTGAGGGAACACTCACGAGATTCGCCAGCGACCGTATCGAAAAATTCCAACGCACGGGGCCGGTAAATAAGAACAGCCCTGAGGGTTGCGTTTCGTTGCCAGCAGCGTCGGAGGGTATGTGAAAGTGTAAATCATGTAATCCAAAAGAAACGTGGCTAGGTTTTCGAAGTACATACACAACTTGGGAATTTGAGACACAATATTCCGAATTGGACATTATTAAGCAATTGCATCTAAACGTTTTGTATTAATCTAAGTCACTTTCGTATATAAGTTAATATCCTTTCCATCTACCAAACAAAGTTCATCCCAATTTCGGATCATTGGAGTAAATTAGTTTAGAACTCTCCTAACCAGTAATCAGAATAGGAACCTAACAAAATTGGCTATAAGGTACAAATACGGGCAACACAAACCGTATATCTAAATCTGATCCGAACATTAAAGTTCAATTGAAGTCTGTTAAGTAACTAAAAGTAGTTAGGTTTATATGCTTATGAGATAAATTGTAACTTACTTAAACTTCAGTACTCGGCTGACCGATTTAAGACTAATTAACTTGGCTGTACTTGGAAAACTAAATTACATAGCGCAAGTGCTTCCGCCTCCCAGAGAAATAATTCAGAATGTTCAACGTGCCATATCTTGGTTCTTATGTCAGGGCGAATTATTTAAAGTCAATTTTCAAACACTGACACTACCAACAACAAGAGGTGGTTTGGGTCTAATGGACGCTAGCTGCAAAGCAAAGGCTATTTTCTTACGCGCTATGAATAACGTCCAGAGAAATAAAAATACCATAACGTCACAAATTATCAATTACTATAAACCACCCAGTATAGATCCGCCTGTGAATATAGCTCTTATTGACAAGACCTTCAAATATATAGGATTCTATTATCAAGAGCTAAGTTATATTACAGCAGCCCGAAAGGATAAACTTCCCGTAACAACCAAAGATTTATACAAAACTTTAACATCTGAAAGACGCAAAAACATTGTTGAATCAAAATTCGCAGACACAAATTGGCGAAACGTATGGTCTAATATATTTCTTAAAGTTTTATCATCCAAAATTCAAGCCGTGTGGTACAAAGTTGTCAATAACACTGTACCTACAAATGTGAGATTATTTCGAATCCATATGAAATCTACAGATAGGTGTGATACATGTGGGAATACTGACACACTAATTCATCGTTTTACTTGTGGAAATGCTGCACATATCTGGAATTGGACGAAGCATGCAACGGCAACTCTATTAGGAACTTCTCCAGCTGAGGTTACATGCGAGATTCTAATACGACCAGACATCAAGACCATACCACCGGAAAAACATAACTCACTGGTCTGGGTATTAGGACAAGCAGTATACAATATTCTAATAAAAAAAACCTAAGGATCTAGATGATTATTTATTCACACTTAAAATAACACTTTGGAATTTAAAGAATTCAACGAGGTACAGACGCCACTTCGGAGCATATCTCGATGGACTTCTTCTCCGTGACCAATCTTGATGACGCATATTTGACCAGAGTACTCATATTGATATTCTGTAACGTATAGTGTATTATGTAACTTTAATCTTGTAATGTAGAAATGTAATGTAATAAGGTTTCCATAAACCTATCAAAAAAAAAAAAAAAAAAAAAAATGAAACACCTCACCGAAATTACATTACGCACACCAACAGATGATCAAAAGTAGTAATAGAAAAATTATAATCAGTATTTTTATTCGTTCATACAGTATAGAATAACGTTTCGGAGTAATTCATGAAACAGTATAAAAATCTCTCGATCATTGAATTATACAAGTATATGGAGTACGTTCTACAAAATTTAACGGGATTTCTGATAAAAATTGGGAGTTTTAACAATTATTCCATGCTAGATGTACGTTTGAAATAGACGGTATAAACAACAATTCAGCATTAAGAAGTCTGATTTAATGGAGTAATATCAAAAACGTTCTCTATGGCATTAATGGTGGTTTGTCGAACAACTTTCCCAATGGGAATTCGGTTGTTGACAATATTCGGTCATCTAAATGGACTATAAACAGCGAATATTAAAAATAGTATATACATCGCATATTTTCATATGAGGTTTTATTCTAACATATGGCAAAACCGTAAATAATCAGTCTTTTGAGTGCGTGTGCATATGCTAATCCCTCCAAAGACAGTAGTTATTGTCCACAATAACAAAAAAAGCAGAGAAACTTTTTATTAGTATTTAATACTTTTTTATGATTCAGACTAATACGGCCAGATAGTCGAGTGTATATTCAAAAAAAGAATTCCTGTCGAAAAATATGTTTACGTTTTAGATCTCTGTGTTTCATGAAGATTAACTGACAGAAAACGAAAGATTAAAATAAGTAAGTTGGGATCAAAACACCATGCTGATTCCGTTTCAGGAGTCCTGATACATGGTGTGAGGAGCAAACTTGACACACAAAGGGACGAATAGTAGGTACAAACCGGCATATTTTATCAAAAAGCGTAGATTGGGAATATTACTTGCAAAAAAAATCTGACAGTTTCACTATTCCAGTCTCCATCACCCCCAAGAAAATCCTGACAATAATAATTTTACGATAGTACTTGAATATTAGTGCAATAATACTAAGTGATAAAACGTTTCCTGAATCACTATCTTGTTCTCCCCCGGAATTAGAAATTCTTTCATTGATAATGCTGAACAGAAGGTCAAATTTCCATCATTTTCTTCTACTTGATTTCTTTTCCCAGTATAGTCAAACGTTGCATCAATACAAGAGAGAGATCCAATAAATGTATACTGAATACACTTACGGTTACGCAACGGTTGAAACAGTAGATCCTAGCAATGAGATGTGTAATACTGTGTAATATTAGTTGTATGTCATCACCAAGCATCGTCTGTACGTGCAACGTGATATTACTGCCTTAAATCACTATTGTGTTTTTATTGTAAAAGATGGAAATAATTCGATAAATAAGCAAACACAAATATAATTTATTCCCTAAAAGCCATCCTTTGCTACATTCCATTTCGTACTGGACATGGTAAAACGAAATTTAATGCTGAAGAAAACATCATCCTCCACTATCTTCCAAAGGATTATCACATATGTAGACACAAGATTTAAATCCTAATCGTATTCTTTATCAACGATAAATGAGTTGTAAGGAAAGAAAAGTAGATTTCCTAATTGAATCATTACGAATCACCCAATTAATTAAAACTGCTCGATGCACCTTTGAAATATCAAACGGATTTTTTCCTTATTCAGCCATAAAGACAGAAACTCATGGTTTATTACTATCTCATTAATGCTTCATTCTCCGATAATTTCCTGCAGTGTTACCGCAAATTATATTTCACTATACGAATGCAGTACTGAAATAAAAACTGTTGAAATGAAGTCTTCACGGGTGTACCGCCGGTTAGTGTACACTATCCGGCGATACACCCGTGAAGACTTCATTTCAAGCATACGCCGGGAAAGTCTCCGTTCTTACCTAAAAACTGTTATTTATCCGCAATTCTAACCAGCAACAGCAGAGCACTGAGCCACTCCGGTTCAGTTGACCGACAAAGCAATTTTTGCTTGGCACAAATTCTGCTGAATTAACACAAAGATACGTGTCCTCAACAGCTTGCACCTAGATAGCTGCCAATCCTCGTACTTCGAGCTTGCAGCCATATATGCCGCAAGGAATGTTTGTAAGTGATGCAGAGCTGTCTAACACTCAGGCGAACAGCATGCGCTTATAGGATTCAAAATTAAAATAATGAGCATTAATTTGGCGATTAGCACAATGCAATTGGTTCTACACCATCTTCCACAAATATATATAAAACTTCACGAAAACGGTGAATGAAACACCAAGGAGGAAACATTTTCATCAGAAATACTATGAAACATTGCATCAAATTAGTAAATAATAAAATTTGGTTAATCCTTAGAATACAATAATTGATTTTTACACTATCTAAATTTCAAAAACGTTATAGCATAAGCATCTAATTATTCTCTGTACATATTTCTTCTGAATCTGATTTAAGATGCATAGGGACTAATACTACCATAGTAATAATAATTCCGTGTGATTGGTGACAGGATTTCTATTGGCTGCGCATTTCGTCCATGTTGTGGCTGACTCAAGCTAACCCGGAAGTCCTACCGGGTGCAGGGAACCTATAGTTTAAAGTGAAATCCGGTTTCATATGAAATGGAGTGCCTTATTTTAAGATTTTTAGATAGACACTTTTTGTTATTCTCCTTTCCCGCTCTTAAGATAACTTACTACAAAAAGGACAAGGAATTTTTTTTTGGTACATTGAAAACAAGGCAACTGTGGAAATTAAGAAGTGTTAAGGAAATATATCAGAACATAGAAAATATAACAGAAAAAAGGGAGATTTTTATTAGACACATATATGCTATGGATGATAACTGTTTAATAAATATAAGTTACTGAAATACCTTTTAGAACAAAAATCAACTGCAAGTTTAATTCAAGAGTATAGAAAAGACTTGAAAAGAAATAATTTAAGAGAAGGAGAAACTATAGAAATAGATTTTTAGGAAGAAAATATTAAGTATGGATGGATTCCAAGGCAGAAGAAGAAGGAAATCTTGTCCGAAGTGGTCTGAGGAGAGAAGGAATAAACATAGTAAAATGGTTACATCTGTCGTAATGGCTATGCATTCGGAAGGACGCTGGTTCTAATCCCCGTCCGGGCATCCAGATTTGCGTTTTCCATGGTTTCCCCAAATCACACCAGGCGAATGCCGGGTTGCTTTCCTCAAAAGGCCATGGCCGAATTCCTTCCTGTCCTTTGTTCCCACTCCCATCCCGCTTCTAATGACCTCGACGTCAACAAGGCGCAAAGTAATAAGTAAAAAAAAAAAAATGCGTATTGTGGTATTTGAGTAACTCATTTACAGAAATTTCTTAACTTTGACATTTTCTGAACAGGACTGAAAATGCAAGCATGTAAAATTGCTCCACTATAGATTCTTACTGGCTACGATATTCCGATTGATAAAATTTTCTCAAAGTGAACATTAGTAATGAAACAGTGTTAAAACTCTACTATTATAAAATCTCGAAAAAGTCAGATGTGTAAAGAATTTAAAGAAAGAGACGAATCAACTTAAAATATGTTTGTTGGTATTACTATGGATGCATGTAAAGATGTTTCTGTTCAAAAAAGCGCGTAATAACAATCAAGTGAGCTGCATCGTCTACATATGAAATCAGATATTAAATTTATGTAAGCCTCTTTAAAAGAAGACATACAATAGTTTGGAACATGACTATGTTAATAGAAGCTTCAGTGAAAAGGATAGCTGTGGACAAAGGAATAATTAAAGTATGAATAATTATGTATAACAGGTAATTAGGGCTTGTTAATTGTATGTAGTAAGTATATAAACCTAAGAAATTGATTCAGGATAAGATGAAGTGGAAGACAGCATCAAAATAGTTGGAGAACTGATCACAGAAAGAGGAAGAATTATAAATAGAAAAATAAATGAAAATAAATAAATAAAAGGATTTTGGTCTTATGCATCAACTCTTCGATTTTACAATTCCTTATAATAACATGGTATCACTTTAAGGACATATATAGTCAAAAAGCTGCCAATTTCAGTGAAGACATTGGATGATATAATTGCTCTGATTTGTCATACTGAAAATGTGTTCTTGGGTCACTCTACCATACATAATAGATAATACGAGAGGAAATAGACCTGTTACTCCAATCGTACTACTTCTCAATGGGATTCGGTTCAGCTGAAGAATATGGTGACCGAAACAAGGCATGCGAATTCTATGAATGTTACCTGCAATGAGTAACGCCGTGAATGAGTACACTTTATTCTGTTAGAAATTTCTAGTCACAGATTTCAATTATTCTGCTGCATCAATGAGTCCATTAAGAAATGCGATGCTACGAAACCAATATTGACATAGGTACACCTGCACATCAGTTTTGAATATATAATTATTCAAGTTACTTTCACTTCATCAGAGAATTCGCTCAACATGTTTGGATTCTCATAGCAATTTAATTTTTGTATACGAGTTCAATTAGGATTGTGTTTAGAAAATTACACCCCACAGTTCTTGAATCCGAATATTTACATGATGAACTGATTTTGCTTTTTTTTTTACCCAACCTTTATCGTATTGTGAATAATGACCAGAAAATCCGATTACTAAAGTGCTGTCAGCTATAAGATTACCGTCTTCTTTTCAACGCAGTGAGAAGTCATCAGCTAACGTTTGACGATATGGTCATAATGGTCATAATGGAACATATTTAGAGCAGAAAGATTTTCACAGAAATTGTACTTCTTTTGTAAAATCCTTCTAAAAAGAACAAACATTTAAAAAAAAAATGTATAACCACAAAAACAAACTTGTGTTTCGTTGCTACACAAACATATCAGGTAGGAACGAATAGGGTGCTTTCAAAATGAAACAAGTTTTTGAGGTTAAAAAGACACTACATTGCATGTGTGAAACATTTTAAGTAAGTAAACAAAAAATGGAAATTTCCCGAAATGAAAAATATTAAGGAAATAAAAACTGACACCGATAATGATTTAATAAAATCGAAACGCTTATTACAAAAGATTTTATTTAAGCTGCAATAAACGGAAAATACCACTAGAAACCTTTCATAATGCCACTTCATCTGCAGCCTTTTGAGTGAATGACTTTGTGTGACGGTAGACACCTGTCTCGAATCTCAGTTTCACCCAGGCGAGCCGCACGTGGCAATTTGGGACGAAAAGTGAACTTTTTAAGCTCCTGCGGAACATAAAGCGGACGACAAACATTGAAACGAATGTGCCCATAATGGAGTGCGACGACCAAGTGAAATAAACGACAAGCCGTGGCGGCCTCTCAGTGTGGAGGCGAGCTACGTAATACGGAGCAATCAGGCTCTTCCAATCGGCCACCTCAATTGGTCCCAAGGGATCCTTTACCGGACTACGGTTTATTATTATTTTGCCTCTCCCTCTCATTCTTTTTTTTATTCCCCCACTTTTATTTTCGTTGGTCGCTGTGTCCGAGCGGTCAGCTTGGACTCCAAATAACACTGTAGCCGTTTTCTCCTCTCCCCTTATTTTTTTATTTTCCCCAGTGCCGTGCCATTGAAACCACCAGTGCTGGGCTGTGTCTCGGATACGGAAATATCTACAACTCCGGTCCAGGAGATGGCAGGCAATTAGCAGGGCGTTTATAGTGAACTCCAGCTTGCGATGGTCATATGCAGAGGGAATGGCTCCCAGAGGACCCCGCCTGGGGTAAGCTAAACGCCAGCAGCACAGGAAATGGTCTTCACTGCATCTTGCTAGGGACGGCTGCGTTGTGGGTACTAAAATAAAAGCTGCAGGTAGCTATTCAGTTTAACTGTCTGGGACCTTCTCAATAAAGGCTCGAAATTAAAATGAAGCAAACTTATTTTGTAATCCTAACTTGCCGCAATGGACTAATTTCCGAGTGCAGTGTACTCGGCACACAAGATAACCTGAAAAGTGCAACGGAATCGAACCGATAGGATTAGTTTACTGGAAACTGACTTGATACGGTTTCCAAGCATATGTCTGAAATGTGCAGAGGGCCATTTAGCAAAAGATTGTAAAAACAATGAAATAAAATGTTGTAACTGTATCGAGGCAAATAACAAGCTAAAGTTAAATTTAAGTGTGACGCATAGTGTGCTAAGCTGGGAGTGTCCAGTTTACCAAAGGAGAATAAATTTAAAAAAGAGGTCAATCACATATGAATGTTTATAGCAATCAATAAATGTGGAAAGTCTCCAAAATGCGGAGATGGTAGTAATAAATATAAGTGGACTTATTGCGAAAAGAGACATGATTGCCACATATGCTCATGAGAACACACCAAGCGTGATGATTGTAGTTGAATCACATGTTTCTGAATTAGATGTAGATAAATTAATTGAAATCAGAGGGTATTATCATATAAGATGTGACTCTGAAAGCAAACACACTGGTGGAATAGTCATATATGTTACTGAAAACCTTTCGTATGAGGTGGTAAGGACTGATGTAAAACAAGGTGAATGGTGGATGATAGCTATCAAGTTGTACATGGATTCACATTTATGGAAGACAATTGTGGGTGTTTATAGATCACCTAGTAGTAGCAAAGGGATATTTATAGATTGGTTCTCAATGGTAATGGAGGAAATACTGGAAATCAGTCAAAACGATTGTATTATGGGGGGGGGGGGTTTTAACATAGATTGGTCAAAAAAAGATGAATTTTATACTAGAAAACTAGCATCACAAGTAGCAGGTCTTGGAATGAAACAAATTGTTAATAAAATGACTAGGGTCACTCCCAACAGTGAAACATTAATTGATCTTGTAATTACTGATAATTTAAATCTGAAATGTACGGTAGTGGACACACCTAGAATATCAGATCATAATCTAATCATTATCACAGGGATGTTTAAAAGAATATTAAAGGGAGAGGCAATGTACTAGTAAAGGGTAGGATTGACTATAAGAAACTAATAAAAATAATTAGTGATAAAATAGGTAATAGTAAAATTTGTGATAATACACATGTAGGGGAAAAATATGTTGAAATAAGAGAGAACATAATCCAGAGTATACAAGAAGCTAGAAATTCAGATTTATTGGTGAGGAATTTACCATGTCCTTGGTTTTCAAATAAAATCAAAGAAGTCAGGATTCAAAGGGATATAGCTTATAAGAAGTTTCTCTTATTAAAAGAAATTGAAGAAGCAACTGTAGATAGGGATGAGGCTTGGAATGAGTATAAACAATATAGGAATAATTTTGTAAAGTTATGGAGGGAAAGTAAACAACAGTTTTATGAGGAAGAATTTACAAGATATAAAAATGAACCAACTAAATTATGGAAACGCTTAAAAACTTTGTATAAAACCAAGGACAGGGCATTAAAATATGTAATATTAGGGAAAGAATATGTATATAATTCGAATGAAATAGCAAATAAATTAAATGACTTCTATATTGAAAGTATTGAGGACTTAATAGAAAATATCCCCAAAATAGATGAATATGTAATGACACCCAAGATTGATAATAACCTTAGCAAATTTCACGAAGTGACGGAGGAAAAAATTGGTGTTATAGTTCAAAAATTAAGAAATATCGTGGGTTCTGATGGAATAAGCAGTGAGGTATTAAGAAGGGTATGGCCTTTGGTAGGGAGTACAGTAACTAGTATAATTAATGAATCACTGAAACAAAGAGTGTTGCCAAATCAATTAAAAACATCTATTATTGCACCAATTCCTAAAGTAAAGGGTAGTTCTAAGTGTGTAGATCTTAGGCCAATAAATAATTTGCCATTGATAGAAAAACTTATTGAAACAATAGCTTATGAGACTTTACTAAGTTTTACAAAGGAAAATGATCTCATAACTGAATACCAATCAGGATTTAGGGAACAGCATAGCACAGAGACTGCAATTCAGTTGGTTGTAGAAAATTGGTTAGATGCAATTGATAAGGGAGAGGGAGTAATAGCAGTATTTTTGGACTTTAGGCGAGCATTTGAAACTGTAAACAGGGAACTGCTGTTAAAAAAATTAAAAAATATGTATAATATCACTGGGGAGGTTTATGCATGGTTAGAAAATTATTTAACAAAGAGGTATCAGAGGGTTAGATTCAATAAGGTTCTATCAGAAGAAAGAGAAGTGAAACATGGAGTCCCCCAGGGTAGTAAACTTGGTCCCCTATTATTTATACTGTATATAAATGATCTGGCAGAAATACTGAAGTATTGTAAAATTCACATGTTTGCAGATGACACACTAATTTATTATTATGGAAATAATCTAGAAAAAATGATACAGGTAATTAATAAAGAGTTAAAATTAGTTAATGAATGGCTGAATAAAAATTTGTTAAGTCTGAATGTGGCAAAAACAACATGTATGGTGATGGGGAAAAAGTTGTTTAGGGAACAGGCAGAAGCACAGCACTCTGTTGTGATTAATGGAACTAAAATTAAGTGGGTTCAAAATTATAAATACCTTGGTGTAGTCATTGATAATAAGCTTAAGTTTATAGATCATGTAGATTATATAAATAAAAAAGTAGCAAAAAAGGTAAATTTAATATACAAATTAAGAAAAGTGTTATCTAAACCAGGTAAACAGCTATTGTTTAAAGCAATTGTGCTGCCTCACATAAGATACTGCTCCACAGTATTAATCATGGCAAGCAAAAGAGAAATTATGAAACTGCAAAATACTTTTAATAAGGGAATGAGGGCTGTTCTAAATAAAAGACGAACTGAAAATGTCAGTAATATGCTTAAGGAACTAGGATATTTACATATTGAAAAGGAAATTATTAGAGATGTAATGACTTTTGTATATAGATTGGAAAGTAGTTTATTACCAAGATATGTGACTAGATTAGTACAAAAGAATAATGATGTACATAATTATAAGACAAGGCAGGCAAATCATTTCCATTCGACTTATAATAAAAGTAGTAAAGCACAGAAAACAGTGTTGCACAAAGGTTTAAAAATATTTAACAATTTACCTGATGAAATAAAAAGGACCAAAACTGTTGCAAGTTTTAGAGAAAAGCTGGGTAAATGGTTAGAGGAAAGAGATTGTGATATTTTCTCATGAAGGAGTTCATTGAAAATAACAGTCTGTTTATATTTGTTTTTTTTTTCTGTTTTATGTTTAATATGATGTATGAATTGTAATTGTTTGTATATATATTAGCCGTAGGCTATTTGAAAATAAATAAATAAATAAATAAATCAATTTTTTTAGCATAAATATCACAATTATTCACATTGAGAAGTCTCTGGCGCAAACATGTGATACAGAACTTTACGTTGAATGTATGACTACAGCTTTTTAATCATTCAAGAAAAATAAAAATAATTACTAATATGTGTTAATCTTTGTCATTGTTTACCTCATTTAATTCAAATGTTTTACAGAAGTGTTTTTTTTTTTTAAATATTGTAGAATCAAAAAGTATACAACTTTCATTTTGTAATAAGAAAGGAAATTGAAGCATTTGAAACGTGGTGCTACAGAAGAATGCTCGAAATTAAGTGGACAGACAAAGTAAGAAATGAATGAATTTTGGAAATGATGGGTGAAGAAAGAGGTTTGAGGAGGAAGCTTACAGAAAGAAGAGACAGGCTGGTAGGTCATATTTTGAGACATGCTGGATTGGTTAATTTGTTGGTGGAGGGAACAGTCGAAGGTAAGAACTGTAGAGGAAGACAGAGATTAGAATATATGAAGCAGATAATGGAGGACGTGGGAGGGGTATGTAGAGAGATAATTGCATCAAACCAGTAGAAAGATTGACGATGACGACACCAAAAAAAAAAAAATAATAATAAATTGTTATGATTTTTAACTGTGGCTGTTTTCTGGGATAATAATATTTTATGTTACATGTTGCACATAAAAACATTAGCAGTATAGTGTAAAATATGGCTGAATGTTACACACGGATTTTTTTATAGTTGTTCAGACTTCAGGATCGTTTATGGTTTGGTACAGAGGGTGATTTGGTATAGGGCACATAGGGTCGCAGCAATCTCTGAAGCCCTGAAAAACGTATTTGAAGTAAGTAGGCTCTTTGCTCCCGTAAGCAGGTAGCATTCAACGGTGTAATGGCAGTGAGAAGGGACGTGGTTAGTGGCAGAAATTGTTGCCGATACTGCGACTAGGACAGACGCGCTAAGGAGATGTAAAAATGTTGGGGGCCATTCACCAGGCTACCACGACACTTCGATAGGTCCGTCAGTTTCGAGGATTTTTTTTGAGCTATTTGTGGTTCAGTGGCGAGTGGTCGGTCTTGGTTAACACTCTTTACCCACTGTGTCAAACATTAGCTATGCCGAGAACCTACTCGCTTGTCTTGAGCCAAGGAGACCACGCGCGCAAACAGATTCTTCCTCACTTCATATCCCAAATACAAGTTTATAACATGAAAAAGAATTTTTTAAATAGCATTACAAGTTGCTAGAACAACTGAGAGCATTCTTGTTGTAATTGTTATACGTAGGTCTGAACATGTTAATGTTGAAATCAACAGTTCATCTTCCTTTCGTCTTAAAGTAATCTAATTAAAACTGAGGAAATGTAATAATAATTACTACTTATTCGTATTTTGTTGTTGGTAATCGTGCTAAGTGAGAACAAAATTTATTCGAATTTTATGTGAAGGAGTTTTTTTTTCTTCCTTGTGGCTTTACGCCTGGTCGAGGTCATTAGAGGAGGAATGGGGTTGGGGGCAAAGAACAGGAAGGAATTCGGCCATGGCCTTTTGAACGAAGCAACCCGGCATTAGCCTGGAGTAATCTGTGGAAAGCACGGAAAACCCAGATCTAGATGCCCAGACGGGGATTCGAACCCGCGTCCTCCCGAATGCACTGTTACCTTTCACCCACCACGCACGGTGCATATATTCAGTCTCTCTACACTTCTTTTATTTTGGCAAAGATTTCAGAAGTATTCATTCATAGCTCGACTCTTTTGAGACATACTGACAACAGTTAACCACCTAAGTAACGCTTTATTGCTATTGCTGTTCCAAGAAAGTTTTAGTTCAAGTTTTGCATTTTGAGAGTGATCTACAACGTCTGCACATCGTGTTTCTCGCTAGTGGGTAACGTAACACTTTTAACATGGAAGAATACGCACACTTGGGAAGCAACTGAACGGAGCTCGAAGATGTCATAGACAAAATCACCCTTGAAGAATTCAGATTAAGAAATTTCTGACATAGGAAACAGGGAATTATTTCAACAGTGTGAGAAAGATGCAATTCAGCATTGGGTATCCTTCTCATAATGTTTTAATTCGGCACTACAAAAATTTAGTGTTCGATTTTTTTTTTTCACATACAAAATAAAATGTATAATTCTATTTATGTTCTTTGCGGGCAAAGTATTACAGAATACCATTCATTTCCTTTTCAAAAACAGTGAGCACTGCAGAGAATACAGATTTTATAGTAACTAAGAAAATTAAGTATTGGTTGCAAGGTTTTCCGGGTTACAAACATTGAATATCATCTTAACGTAACGAATTGCAATAAAACAGATACATTTATTAATTAAATATTAATTAAATTCAGGGAAATCTAATATTCAAGTAGTTTTCTCGCTTATTTCGTAACCCAGTGGATGTAAGTTCATGAAAAACTATTTTACTTTTCATTTCATTTTAAAATGCCGAAATATATAACAGTACACGGAACACCACTGTATCTCTTTGTCATGCGAAAGTAAAAGTAAAGCAGATATGTTTACGAAGACACGTCTCACCTCGCTGTGTCCTATACACGGACAAAAACATTTAGAATATGAAACAACTCTCTCGAACCGTAAGGTGAATTGTTGAGTCAGGGAACTGGTTCAAAATTTTCGGTGACTGCAACAAAGACCATTTGTGTAAAATGATGATTTTAATTCTAGTTGACTATCCAGTTTAAAGGACATGAAATAAAGAAATAGGCAATAAACATCTCGTCCATCTACAATGCAAGTGCCCAGGCAACAGTAGACTGCATTTGCTTTAAGATGAAAACACAAACAGAGAATAACCTAGAAATGAGATCTGGTCTAGAAAGACGTAGTCTG
Source organism: Vandiemenella viatica (assembly GCA_031002005.1). NCBI lineage: Eukaryota > Metazoa > Arthropoda > Insecta > Orthoptera > Morabidae > Vandiemenella > Vandiemenella viatica. The sequence continues at coordinate 148,685,560 of JARYHS010011408.1, forward strand.
CTATTTGTTTCAAGACGCAATCTGGCGACTGTCTGTCCGAAGTCTCTCGTTGCCGCAAGATAATCTTTGCTCCAATCTCCTCTGCTGGTAGCAACGCAGAGGACATGGTTACTCTGCAGCATTGAACGCTCCGCTTAACGACTCAAACAGTCGCCAGCCAAAAACGTCATGAGACGATTTTTTCTGTCTTCTTCGAATCAGAATTAAAATATTTCAGAATATCTGTAATTCCTTCCTTTTTTGCGCTGTACAACTTTTTTTTTAAATATTTGATTAAGTGTGAAAGTAACATCTTTGAGAAATAAAATATTTCAGTTTGTTACTAATGCACCTGTTATGTTTTTGTACTATTTACGGGAACTAATAGTACTTTCTCATTACTGATTCCAGAATTCCAAGTAACTTATTTGGTGGATCAGTACAGAATTTTTTATCTTCAGTAGCAAAGTTTGAACAAATATATTTTTGCTTGTCAGAGATAAAATGAGAATGATGTACTATATTCTGATTGAATTAAATGCTTGGGACCAAAAATAAATAGCTAAGACCAAAAACTGGTCCTAGCTATTTAATTGTGGTCCCAAGTTTTTAATTCAATCAGAATATAGTGCATCATCCTCAATTCATATCGATATTTTGTAAGGTAAAGTAATGAAATTCTGCTGACCACGTTGTAAGCAATAATTGTGTTTGTAATCATAAGCTTCCACGCCAGGAATCAATTTTCTCTCGGCTGTCCATGTGACGCCACGTATTGGTATGTAAATTCAATGTATTGACCGTCATATTGCGATCTTTCTTCTTCCTAAGAATAAGACCACAGTATGATAGTCGAAACCTCGGCTTTACTCACCATGTCGCGACGTCAACCCGGCAGCCAAGAGAGAGCATGAGTAAAAGAGTGCGTTTCGTTTCTGTTTCGTATTTGATAATGCAAAGAGTCTCTTAAACCCAAGGAATTTCGTATGTTCCGGAGTTGTCTAAACAATTCATCCTATTTTAAAAACGCGCCTTTAAACGAACCACCGATGAATGTAGATGACTGTTTTCTACGGACTTACAACTGTGAGTTATCTTCAATTGAGACAGACTGCTGCACACCTTCTAGTGAACATCATAACTCTCTCTAATCTAATTCTCCACTGAACTACAACTCCCTCTATACAGTAGCAGAAGCTTATGCAAAATAAAATTGCACTCCTCAAGTAGTTACTGGTGGTTATTTAAACGGCCTTTTGCTTCCGAATGTTCGAGGTCTGTTTGATTTTCTGAAAAAAATAATCAGAAGTCTCGTACACTATCCGGAGATTACCGAGGTTATTCCCACTGCATCTCTAGTTTTTACTCCCATCATCTAAGCGCGCAGAATCATATGGTTTCAATCGCCTGTGAGCTGGATTAGTAAACGAAAGGCCCAACCTGAAAAGCCGCATAATTGCTCTTTTAATTTACGAATTTAGTTAAGTTCTTTTGAAATTGCATTGAAACTTAAGGAGTAAAATAAAGATTTCTAGTTGCCAAGTAATGTTAATTTAGGTACAGTCACGTTTAGTGTGAGGTTACACACTCATTTTCACTTTTGTTGGATACCGGATCTTGAATGGAAGTGATTCTGCTGTGGAAAGGAAATGGAAATTCAACACAACTGCATATCTAAAAGGTGTGCAGTAACTCGCTTTAATATTAAACCATTCAGCAGGGTTGTAATGTGTTATGATACAGTTTATTATCCGGCAGTCGAATAGAGTAGAAGATTTAAGGTGGGGAGGAGGTTTCATTTTCTTTTTACCTGAATAGATACTAGTTGCACTGAATTTCATATTATTTGTTGTATATTTGGTGAGGGTCTTCATTTTTTTTGACGAGAATAGATAGTTGTTGCCGCTGAATTTAATTCTTTTCTCTAATCCGTTCCTGAACATCATTAATTCCATCGAACTCTCCCTTATCACTGGCATGTACAAACACTGATGCACTGCTCAAAGAATAGCTTGTAACAATATTTTTTCATACAGCTACTGAAGGTATCAGATTTATAATTTAACAAGAGTAATAAGCTGGTACCGAGCGGGGCGGTGTAACGGTTAGCGTGCTCGCCTCGCATTCGAGAGGACGGCGGTTCGAATCCCCGTCCGGGCATCCAGATTTGGGTTTTCCATGGTTTCCCAAATCACTCCAGGCAAATGCCGGGATGCTTCCTTCAAAAAGGCCATAGCCGAATTCCTTCCCATTCCTTGCCCCCCATCCTTTCCCGTCTCTAAAGACCTAGATGTTAAGAGACGTAAAGCAGTTAAAAAAAAAATAAGCTGGTAGTTACCACTACAAATACCCACACACGATGTAATAGATCAACCAGTAGCCGAGTGTGGTAGTTGGCTCGTTGTAAGGTGGGGTTGAAACGGGTTTTTTTTTTAATGGCATTTGTCAACGGAGGCCATACAGCCAGCTCTATGTAATTATTATTGCTTTCAGTGTATACGTCGTCATGTATATATTGCATTTTTCCAATGTATGAACGCCACAGGACGGACAGGACATTCACACAGACACACAACACTTAAACATCCATGCCCGCGGCCGGATTCGAACCGGCCGCCTTCGGCACGCGGAGCCAGCACTCTAGCCCCTACGCTACCGAGGCCGGCGTTGAAACGGGTTGGAGGGCTTTGCTGTAGGATGTGTGGTGTCGCGTCCAGACAAGCTGCTGTGGCCAGGATGATAAAGCTGCGGCCACCAGCACTGTGCCAACGCGTCTAATGCGCCACACTCTCCACTCCGGGCTCCCACGCACCGTCGTCGTAATGCGGTTATCTCTGGTCAGAGAGCGTGACTTTCGTTCCGCGCGCGCGAGACACTGTGCATATGGCGGCTCACAGCCGGCGACCGACATAAATTAGACTTACTGCGGTCTGCGGAGGGGAGAAGAGCTGGCCCGGCCCTGGGTTCCAGTACCAATGCTTCTTACACATGTCACCCACTACTTTCACGGGAACGACCATCTGCTTCATATTGCAATGAATCATCTATGGTCTCTTCCCTTACAGTACTGAAAATTATAACCAAAGCTATTAAACAGACAAACGAGTAGTAAATTGCGAACTTTGTACGTTAATATTTAGTTTGCGTCTTATCACAATCTTTGGATAAGGCTTACAGTTTAAATGAATTTTCAATTAACTCAGATGTTTTGATGTGATAGGCCATAATTTCGTTACAAATGAGAGCTCAGTAAATACATTTCACCTTCCTCCCATTAACCCAACGAAATCGGCGTGAAATTCAGACTTATAATTCCAGGGTATACAAATCTAGACCTCTGAAATGCCTTTTCAAAGGCCTTTGACAGAGTGAGCCATAAAATGGTGGAAAATAAGGTAGAAATTATTGTAGAAGATGAGATAGTGATATTCTGGGCAGAAGAATTTTTAAAAGGTAGAAAACAAAAAGTTTTGGTTAGAAATGCAGTATCAAAAGAAGAGGAACTAAGGATGGGAGCGCCACAGGGTAGCGTATTAGGACCATTGCTGTTCGTTAATCTAAAGAATGATTGTGTTGATGGTTTACTATCGGAAATTAGATGCCATAATGTTATAAAAGGATCAAAACGGTAGAGGAATGTGAATAGCTGCAGGGTGATCTGGACGGGATGTCTAGCTGAGTTGTAAACATGGGACGAAGATAAATGCAAAGAGTAGTCGGCTTATTAGATACACAGGTAAAAAACCAAAAGTTGATTATGATCATAAGGTAGGGAAAGAATAGTTTGTTGAAATCTCAAAATGTAAATACCTTATCATAACATTTGATAACAAGCTCAACTTTGCAGCACACATTGGACAGGTAGTAGAGAAAGGTTTCAAAATTCTACACTTGTAGGAGAGTGTGATGAAGGGCTGAACGACAGAGGTAAAGGAACAGGGTTACAAAACTTTTGTTGGATGAGGAGGGTGAAGAGAGTCATGGGAGTGTACGAGTCGTATATTGGTGATGAGGCATGGAAATATATTGCTGTAAGAAATAAAAGTAATGCATGGAAGGGAAAAGATAACCATGACCACAAGCTGGTCCTTGATTGCAGGCACAAGTTGCGAAAAGATTTTCTCTCGTAGGTAAGGGGGTCAGGGATTGGAATAAGTTACCAAGAGAACTGATGAATAATTTACCAAAAGCGTTAAAACAATTTAAAGTTGAATTTTGTAGAGGGAAAAAGTAGATGGGTACAGGAAAGAGGAGAAAATGGGTCTGTGGGTATATTGCTACCGGAGCGTGCGCTCCATCGCAATTAAATTAAAGTAATTAACATTAAAATTCAGACTTTAGTCATCTTTGCAATGTATGAGTTCAGAACTGATTTGTGCACAGTAGTGCGAACAGACAGGCGTTATTTCTATAGTGCGACTGTCATGTGCTTACTCGTTCTGGCTGTCTTGATCTTTTTCGTCGCTCTAGCACGAAGTATTGGATCAGTGATATGACAAGTCTGATTTCAATTATAGTAATACTGAAATCAAAAGTTGTGCATGTGCTGTTTGCGAGCACAAGAGTAAAAGCTTTCTTAGTACAATTCAGACTCGTGTTTTGTTGGTTTAAAATTTGGTTGCCATTGACAGCGCGCCCAGGTAGTACGCCGTCCCATGATAAGTGAATTTCCTGAAAGGACCTTTTAGTAGCCGTCTGGAGTAGGGGTGTGAAGGAGCTCCGCATCTGAAAGTGCGGGACTACCACATCAAATCCTACCTTCGTTTCCGCAACTTTTAATAGTAGGTTATAACGGAGATTTTCTTTATATTTACAAAATATACCTCATTCTTTTTTCTTTATACAAGATTTGGTCCATCATTGCTTAGCAATCAACAGCATGGTTGTTTATTTTCTTACGACATGCAATAATAGTAAGAATGAATTGAATGGCGTTGTTACCAAAGCGACGAAATTACAACTTTGAATTTGCATGTAAAGTAAAGCGCCCTATTGACGATTTAACTTGTAAGAAATCCGTGTAGAACTTCTGTAGCATGAGCTCACAAATTCATGCTACTGATAGGGGTCCAACAAGATGTTCCAAGCAGTCCTTTCCACTTGTACTTCCTCGCTACACACCAATATCCATATCGCACACTTGTTGGATGTCTCCTCCATCCACGATCCAAAGCCATTGCTTGTAGGACGACAGAGACACGAGTTGGTTATCTGCGAGTCCATCAATAACCAACACGTCCTACATGTAGACCCACGTTCCCTTTCACAGACCGAAAAGAGTCCTACATTGCAAAATCGGATCGTCGTAAGTCGCACAAGATGGAATGTTAAAGGACCGCCAGAGCGGTTGTCAGGCTGGTTGCAGGCACACAGATTTGCAGTGGCGTGGCCTTGTGCTTGTCTTGTAAATAAGTAGAGTTCATATGGCAATGATTGTTTTATTGGCGCGTGACTAGTTGTGTAAATAATTTAATTCACTTGTGAAATCATCACAATTTTTTTGTTGTTGAAAGATGAAGCAAAAGATATATGAATATGGCAGTATGCAAATAGACTGTTTATGCAAAATATAGAATTTGTAATTAAAATAATCTTATTTTAATTTGAAGTTTATATTTGATAAAGTATTAAACTCTAACAAAATGTAAATTTAATTTTCCACCTCCGAATCCGCTTCCGCTAAGCATCAACATCCGCTGAGATCAAGCACTGTACTTCGACATTTGCATCCGCATCCGCAAGGATGATCTCCCTTACAACCCTACTGTAGTCGATGGCTGGTCAGCCCAACCAGCCGAGCTCTTTCAGCTGTTCGACTTGACCTTGTGATTGTGTTGTCCTCTGCTGGACTTGATCTTCACTTTTTTGCCCCCTTCCCATCCCAAAAAACCTACTAATGTCTGAAACCGAGCATATTCACCTTGCTGCACAATTTCTACAAGATCTCCCCTGCCTTTGGCAGCACAAACTACGCACACACAGTACAATCAGAAAATGTTTGTAAAGACCATCCAACGAGGCAGCCACAGGGTCAGTTGTGAGGAATAAATTTGCGAATGATTTTATGACTATGTAGATAATCTCGAGACATACATCCGTTAAGCCAAATCCCTCCTACAGGCAGCCACCAGTGAAATACTTTTTCTGTTCAACAGCGTCCTTGATTCCTTGAATGGCAAACGTAAGAAATTTCCGTTCGAGGTCTTTCAAAAAATACATTCGGAGATTTTGGCGAGTTCTCTGTGCACTGATGGGGATGAAGTCATTAATTTATTCATGGACATCTGTGAAATGCCTGGGACTGTCCACTCTTTCTCATGATCAACACACTTTAAGTTAATACTACAGTATATAATTAACAAAGTATAATTTGGTTGAATGAGCAATATCCTAACAGTGTATCAAGCAGAAAACTTCAGTACAATACAGTATGCTGTTACATATTATAATTAGTTTATTGAAACGGTCTTTGACATCTTATCGTACTTTTAAATTATTAATATGTAATGAAAAGTAAGGAGTAGAGAAACGTTAATTCGTGTGGTATTATTGACATTGTAATAGAATTTCTGTTTCTGTTTTGGTTGTAATTTCAGTTTTATATTTAAAGATAAAACAAAATAGGTTTGAAAGAAGCGAAGATCATGTTAAGGACTGTAGAAAGTAGAAGTAGCAACTTCGAGGTTTTAAAATTGTAGCATCAACCAATGACGTACTAGGAGTCATCGTAAGAATAGGCGACCATGGTCACATTATCTGCCTCGGACGCCATTGCAGCTCATTTTGAAAACATCAACAACGTTTAACCACAGAAACTCAAGTTCGACCTGTACTGGTCGATCAGAAATAATGACCTATTACAGCTGTCTCAGGCCATAACGCCACGAGGGGGCAAGATATTTCCCTTTTGTATTATGAAAGTTGAATCACTCGGATAACACGCGGAGGTTTTTTGTAAGGAATATTTATTGCCTGAGATTTGGTGTGGGTTACATGGGGCTGCTCCCCTCTAAATAGAATAATATAGCGTGGTTTGGCAGTGGAGGAAGGAGGGAGCGAATCTCGGAAGTCTGCTGTCACTGCGAGTTCGGCTCTGTGGTGACGCATGGCGCTGTCAGACGGGACGGCACCAAGTTGGAGGCCTCCTCAATATTGCAGACGCCAGGCCGGTGTTGCGAACTAATTCTTCCACAGCCAGCCCTGCTCGGCAGAGTTGCCGTGACATATTCATAAGCTGGCTGACGTATGCTACGTCCCAAACTCTAGTCAGTGCATGGCATCAACGACAGCTTCGTTAGCGATCTGTTGACATGAACTTTTACCCCGTATTTCTGGGTCAAGCACAGATTTATAACTTTGAGCTTAGTGTACGAAAGAAACAAATATATATTTATCTGATTTTTGGTTCAACCGCTATAATAAAAGCTTATTATACGTTTGTCGATAAACTATTAATTAATAATACAATTGTCCTCCTGAGCACCGTATTCTATATAATAATCACAAACAACAACGTAAAGAGACTTACTAGAATTTGTTTGTGGCCTAGTTGCTGTTACCACAGTTATATTATACTCCAAGCTCTACACACGACTTGTTTGATAAATTCAAATGACTACTTTAAAGGTAATGAGACAAACTGCAACAAGCAATCGTAGAGTTTTTCTACCTTCATTGTAGAATCAATAATTTACGCTTTTGATTGTAATTACACAAACACCTGTCAAAGATTGTTAGACAAGCTGCGCGCATGCGCTTTTGTGCATGCAGTTCGGTGAAGTGATTATCTATATTTAAAATGTCCATTGCACTACGACAGTTAATTTTCGTTGCTGGATTAGCATGACACTTTTACCTTTTCCAAAAAAATTGTTAAATTTTCACATAAATTAAATTTTTTTCATTACTCTATTTTCTCTGAATTTTGGTGTCAGCTCTAATCTTTCTAATGTTAGTAAACTCTGCCTTATTATTATTTAGACTTCTGCATTTTTCTGAAAGAACTCGATTTTTTTCAACTTTCTGACACAAAATTACCAAAGTTCAAGCAAAAATTTCCTTGAAAATCGGTTTGGAATATTGTAATTAGAAATCCGTTCAGTTGGTAATATATCACCTACACTACGGTATTCATCTTTTTTCTCGATCCAGAATGAGTTGAAAACTAAAAGTTATAAATTCCAAATTTGTTTCTGATACTTCCTGTGTGGACTATGCAGATATACTTTCTTCAGTGGCTTGAGATCAAGTTAGTGTAATGTATACACGGTTCTAATGCCGCAAATAAAAGTATTCTGGGAAGATACTAAACCGTATTGTGAAAACTGATTGTTCATTATTTGTTAACATCAGATGTAATGTCACTAAATAAAACATTACATTTACTGCTGACCGAGCGTTGTGGGTGAGCGGTAACGCTCAGGCCTTCAGACGTTTATATGTGCTGGTTAGCTCATGTTTCTAAGTGACTGACTTGCATACAAATATTAACTGTTCGCAGTTTTTCTAGAAATCCCAATCTGTTTTGAGAATAATAAGAAGTAATAGGGTATTGGTGTTATGCGCCCAGTTTTTAATATGAGTTCTTATGGAAAGGTTTTAACTTCCAACCATGGGGAAATGATTAAGCTAATGATGTTGCACTTACTGACTCCAGGTGGTGTCTCACGAGTCGACTCTCCTCCCACTCCTTACCACTTCCCCCAACCACGACTTATCCAGCTTTACTGTTGTCTACAGATTAATTTTCCAGCCCAAATTAATGGGGATATATAAAAAAATAATTTATGCTGTTTTATGGTTTCAAATGTTTCCAAAAACCACAAAAAATGTTAGTTTGTGAAATTTTTTGAACAGGGATATTTTTTTTCCCGATGGGTTCATATGGATCCAGTGGGAAAATGTGATGGATAAAATTTTTAATTGATGAATAAACTGTAAGTAAAATGTAACACAAAAAAACATTTAAAATGTGAAAAACACCATGGAGGAAGTACACATGAGACAATTTGGTTTGGAAACAGTGGAACACGGCTTTTAGATTCCTGCTGCTTACTTTTTGTCAAGTGAATGTTGTGTCACATGGTACAATATACATGTAGGTAAATTGAAATTATTTATTCATTACTGTTAAGATTATAGCGCACAACAACAAAATGATAAACTAAGCATGAATACAATCATTTGTTATCGGACAGTAAGAAACAATTCCCACTTATTATATGTATTATTACATGTATCCCAAAAATTGTTCCATTTTGAAAGAAATAGTATTTAGGCCTACACTGTTTAGTGTTTTTTGAGTAGCATATAAATTTGTTTCTTCAGCAATCTTTGGAAACATATCCGAAAGAAAAAAAACAAAAAACACACAATTTTAAGTACTTTATAGCTGCCATTTGCTCAGAAGGCTCTCTGAAAAACTTGCATTGCATTGTGTGTCAAAGTCAGAGCAATCAAGGTCCCCATTTTTCCACCTTACTGCAACTGCCACCTTTTTCTTCTGAAACCTTTTGTCTAGTGGAACATGATCTAAGTCAGCAGTGTCATTAGAAACATTTGGAGTAGACTCATTCTGCCGTTCAGTTTTTAAATCGTTAGACAATACCTCAGCACAGCTCTCTTTTCAATTATATTGTGTGTTGTTTCCAAGATTTATAAATTTTCAATTTCCTCGTCTGAAAATTCAGAAAATATTTCATCAGGCAGTTCCCCATTCAGAAAGTACTCCAAGATCTCCGCCTTCGACAATTTAGACATCTGAAAGTAAATATTTTTTACACATAACCTCATTTACCATGCAAGCGAACAGCTATCTCCTTCTCCCAGTGGGACCATATGGACCTAACATTTTATAAACGTCTAGCAGAACAATTCAATTTATTATTGTAATAGTGTGGTTTGATATTGCTGTTTCATACAATTCAATAATACATTATTTTAAAACATCAATATTGGTAACTTCCCTCAAAATTAAAATAAATCTTACTCGCCAAACAACTGCCGACCATTCATTACACTACCAACTGTAAAAAAAGCCATAGAAAGCTTTCTACTTATTCTATATATTTGGTGCTGCCATCTGTTGCTGCAGAAAACACATAACAACGTAATGGTCCCTTAGGGAACCAGTAGGAATTCATGATCATGTTCTAAATGTGAAATAAGCTTTGTGGGTCCATTTGGACCCGCTGGGCTGGAAAGGGGTGATGTTGCACTTACTGACTCCACGTGGTGTGTCACGAGTCGCCTCTCCTCCCACTCCTTACCACTTCCCCTAACCACGACTTGTCCAGCTTTACTGTTGTCTACAGGTTGATGAATCGCTTGCAGATGTTTCGTAATCTGTGTCAGAGATCGGCCAAGGTGACAAAAACGCGTTAGTGGCTTACTAAGCTCCCTCTGCACCTGCGTTGTTTCGCCCCGCTGACCCTGTACTGCCCGAACACGCACCCAGTAGCTTTCAAGGGTTCACTGTCTCCTATTCCCTCACACTCCGAGTGATTCTGGTCACACGCTTCTCTACATACACCAACTTTTAAAGAACCTGCGGTTCCATTAAAAATCTTTTACTTCACCGTTTACCGTTTGCTACAAATAAATCTGTAAATATTGTTGGTAGTAGCACGACTCTGCAATACATTCGGTTAAAATATAGATATTTTCAAACGTTTCAACCACATCTTAAAACATTTTCAGTAGTATGTGTTGGAACAGTAAAAGAAATAAATACATTTTGTGACGAAACTGTGAACATTACATATATTTTTTAAGTTGGTAGATGCATGTGAGATCGCAGATATGCTTATAATGTTGAGGCGGAGTTATACACAGTCCAGCGGATCGCGAGGTTACGCTAAGATGGTCGGCGTCGCGAGTGTTAAAAATGTGTGCTGTAATGACTCGCTATCGCGGTGTCATCGTTGTTACATTGAATAAAATATTGTGTGGACAGTGAAGCAGTATTTTGTCGACTTGTGGACACGGCGTATATGCTGGTTTTAAAGAACATGGCTCACTGTAGACTGATTTTGTAACTGTAACGGTACTGCACCATTTATACTGTTTAATTAATAATAACGGGGGGACTACTCACTGTTTCCTACCGGTATATACTCGAAACCTGCATTCTTCGGTGAAGAAATCTAGATATAGTGTCTGGGTGCTTGCTTTTGGATAATGTACTATAAGTGTAATAAAACTTTCGTGTACTGTGAATACTGGCACGTGTATATGTGTTTTGATCTGTTCCATGCGTGTGTTTTTTGACAGTGATTTATTTAATTATCTATATAGCAACGCTAACCAGGCTGGCGACCTGACGACCTTCGAATCTTCTATTAAGATGTGAAAATTGCGGAAATATCGACTCATTTCTACATCGTTTTCATTGTGGTGATGCATACCAAATATGGATGTGGACAAAGCAAGCTATAGCAGCCCTTTTACAGGTGCCACCGATGAATGTAGACACCAGGATAGTAGTACGACCAGAGATCAAGATAGCTCCGCAGGAAAAACGCAACTCGTGCATTTGGATACTGGGCCAAACCATGTTCTATATTCTACAGAGCCAGACGAAGAATTTAGAAGATTATTTGTCCACAGTGAAAATTAAGATGTGGACGTTGAAAAGGTCAACAAAATACAAAGAAAAGTTTGGAGTCTTTTTGGAAAATACTATAACCTCACAAATTACACGATGATAAAATATACAACTCTAATTTACATGTTTGTGCATACACATCAAGGTTAAGGATGAGAGACCAGTATCTTTGACTTATTTGGTAGTCATGTTACTAATGAATTGTAAGTAATTTTATGTACAGTATTATAAATGAAACACTTTATTGTGAAAAATATATATATTGTTAAAAAAAAAGGTAAGAAGCTGTATGTGGAAGTACTGAAAAGTGAGTCACTTAACCTATCTGCACGACTGCCATAACTTCGTATATAATTAAAGCCCCAAACAGTACCGGTAACCTTCCATGGCTTACCGTGATCAGGACTAAATGTATGAGTAATTTCCACCCCGAAATCCTTACAATTTCCAACCCCAACTTAAAAGCAAATATAAACATCTATAATAACTAAGGATTATATGGTACACTATCACTTATACTGACAAAAGGAATTTCGTCTATTGAATAAATTATGTCAAAAAACACAAAAAGAGCAAACGTATCAATTACCACATCGCAGCATTTGTAGATTCATGTTCAATACTTTTAGCTGTTGATACTTTGTTCAATCATGCAGATATTATAGAACGATTAAAACACTTAAGATCATCAAAATAAAATTATTATCTCCTACAACGCAACCACCACCAACAAATATTTTTCTTATATAGGAACGAAGTCTTTCTCGGCGTTTAGAATGGATGTAGTCTTCTCGGGAGACTAGCCGAGTAGAAGATGGCGACGGAGCCTGAGATCGCCGAAATATCGTGTGGAAACACCTTGTTTACTCGGCTAGTCCCCCGAGAAGACTACATCCAAATATTTTACTACTACTTATTACTAGTACTTATTATAAACTGGAATAAACGCTGCCATTAATGACTGAAGAAAATAATAACATCAAAAAATCATTAAAGAAGATAAAGCCGATGATATGTTAATAAACAAACTAAATCAAACAAAATAAAAATATGATGCTATACATCATTTTGAACTGGCTCCAAACATAACGAAAAACGCTATGACGACAGTAGATTAAAATCACTTTTACACTATGACACTGAAGTGAAAACGCAAAAATAAAGAAAAGAGACAGAGTGACAATCCAGTACAGTAAAAGTTTTAAGTAAAGTGCAATATTTATATCCAAATCAGTTTACTAATAAAGTGGTTCTTGCGTAATTAATGCCTGATACACAAAATGCTTATATTTAAATTCGTCAACAGAAATGCTTGTAAGCAAATGACATGTGAACTAAAAAAGTTGTTTTACGTTGCAATTCCATTTTAAATTCACATACAAACGACGTAGCAAGAAGTGAAATTATTATGGTAAAAAGAAATTAACAAGTAAAACCAACGAATATAATACCGGAAATGGCGCGAAATACGTAAGGGAACAGAAAGCAGAATCAAAATCAACGGCACTTTGTTTTTGTTCACCGATGCACATAAAAACTAATGAGCTTTAGTTAACTCACATGAGCCACAACATGCAGTTGGTAAAGATACCGACTTTACCAAATATACCAATATTGCAAGTATGATGAAATTAGAATTACGATAGTAGAAAACCCATAAAAATAATAGGTGTACACGTCAGCTGCACGAAAATTAACAAAGCATGCCACACAAAGGCGGCAAACATTATTAATTCAAACACACTGAATCGAACAATCGCTAGGCATTTAATTCGCACGTGGGATTTTAGTTTTGAATCTGCTGCGATTGTAAAAGTTTAATGGAGGTGTGGCTGCGTAACATAAAAACCACGGAAGAGACAAAAAGAGGCGAAAGGGGGGCAATGTTTCATTGCTGACGGGCGATAAAATAAAAAGGAAGCAAAGAGAACTCGCAGGATAAAAAGTTTCTGCTAAATCCTTTACGCAAATCCAGATGATCAATTAGGGCCTACCGCTGTGCTAACACAACATTTTCGTGGTCGTTTAATCTGCTATCCGACTAGTGTTGAGTCTAATGAATGTTGACTGGTTTTTGATAGCTCTAGCTTTTTCATATCGTTTGTACTGCTGATTGTATTAGATACTGGTAACATGTGGCAGTTTTTATTTTTTTTTATTTTTATTTTTTTATTTTTATTTTTTTTTTGCTGTAGTTATTTGTATGGAAATATCCCAGTTCCAGCTGTAATGGTCGTAAATAAACAATTCCTAGAACAACTCATCCATTTTAAGTACTTTAGAAGTGACGTATCATATGACAATGGTAATGAAAAAAAAACAAATTTTTTTTTCGCCCGTACGGAAGTTTCCTCTCAACGGATGAGCTTATGGAGAAGTTAACCAGAAGAACTGGAGAAGAAAACTTGAAATCAACTGCTTTTGCATATGACCTAATGACCTGATTAAAGAATATGAAATATATTGGCAGTTAGATATAAAGGTAGAAATACTGTAGTCGGACCTTATGGCATTATCTATACTGTACAGTAAAATTGTAAAAGTATGTGTACATCAAATTTATTTTAAAAAATTATAATTTATGTATAAACAACTGATGATACAAATGCCAAACAGTTAAAATTAGGATTTTTTCTGTCTGTTTGCTAATCGCTCAGAAATTAGTAGAAGTGTTTTAAATAAAATTGCATAGTGATAACTTATGTCGACGGTAAGAAAAGAGGATGCTTTTTATCCCGATACGCGACGACGCCGAATCCAAAATTGTAAATTTAGTAATGTTTTTCAGACTGTCCAGGGTTCACGCAAAAACCACTCAATGGATTTCAATGAAACTTCACGTAACAATAACTTATGTCCCCGTTTAGTATACTGTAATGTCCACCATGTCCTTGGTAGAGTGTGTGAACGTTAGTACCTGATTTTACACAGGATCGGAGGATGCGGAGAGATTCCACACACCATTGTTACCAACCGAGTGCCAGGGGACTAAAAAGACTGCGTCAGAAGGACGGACGAAGGATTTAGTGCCTGCAATAGAGTTGCGTGACTAGTGCATTGAATAAAATACGAAGCAGTGCGGGAGCTATGCAGACAAATGGTCTCCCGTTAAGTTGCGAAAAAAAGTGTTGGGCGCGCTTCCTGGGAAAAATGCGAGTTGAGGATTGCCTCCTTGAGACCCCAATGAACCAAAAATTTTGTTTGTGGTTGATGTGGGTTACCTATGGACGAAAAGACGCTGAGCGCGGCCTGCTCTGATTAGCTGGAGCTGCGACGGCGACCAAGAAACGAAGGCAGCCGAGGTCTGCTTTTGGCTAAAAAGACTTCACTTTGGCACGTGGACGCAGCCCGCACAGTGAGCCGCCGCGACAAACAGGCGACTCCGTGGCACAGCTGATTACGGAGGTTCCATAAAGCTCTGTGCTCGACTTCTCTGCCATGCTGCAGTAAAGATGTATAGACGCTCTTGCATCGTTCAGCTCCTTGAGATTCTAACCATGCTCTGAATTGTAACTTTTTCACTAAATGTTATACTTTGTAACTTCCATAAATATTACAATCAGTCAGTTCTGTTCAATAAATTAATCGGTTTAATAATTAAAGGAAATAATATCGGTGTTGTAAACTCTACTTTCAATGAGTTCCTCTCCACAATGTCAGTATGTCATTTGACTAGGCAAAGATGTCTATTTTAATGTAAAAGTAATATAGAATTGGAAAGTCGCTTCACTTGGATAGGGAACGCTCCATTGTTGGCGACTACCCACGATTAATTCTATTAATTATTTTATAAGTTAATTTACCTCGTTAACATGTTCAATTTTAATAACTTCCTCAAATGGGAACACTACAATATGAAATACTTTTTAGCCTGATTAAAATACATTTCCTCATGATATAGAGTTCAAAACCATAAATGTTCCATTTTTTCTAACTTTACGCGTTTCCCGAGAAAACAAATGAACGAATTTTAATAAAAATTTATCATAGTATCAGCTTATATCATCAGTTAATACACATGATACTTTTTATTCCGATTAGTACCGTATTTGGTCCATTATAAAGAGGGTAAAATAAAAAATAATACAAATATTGCTAGGCGAGTGGTCTTGTGGCTCTGTAGGTTAAAGCACGTGACTCTGCTCCTCAGTTCGAATCCCGTTCGAGCGTGGAATTATTACGATTCTTAAACTTTTCCTTCACCACTGGGAAGGAGATGCTGGTGTTTCGGATTCCACGATAAACTGTGAGTTACCTATATCTGAATTGGGGTTACAAGAATTACAAAAAAATAGGAAATTAGGGATACAATGAAAGAGGAATACTTGCAGGAGATGATAAAGAAAGTAGGAATAAAATCGTTAAGAAAATGAAGAGATATAGAACACCAAGAATAATAATGGTAATAAAGATGCAAGGTAAGTGGCCCAGAGGTGAACAGGAGAACGCAAGAGTGTGTGCTATAGAGAGGAGAGGGCGGGAACAAGTAAATGACTATGATTGGTGGTAAGAGAGAGCAAAGTGAAGAGGCTTGTGTGCAGAGTGGACCCGATCAGTGGCTGGAATCAGAGGATGAAAATGATGATATGTAAAACTAAACAGATATCTCAGAAACAAAACAAGAAAACGCGTTAGATATAACTTTTACACAACAACTACAATTCCAATCCTAATGTTTGAAATGAATAACGGTTCGTCAATAAATCCCAAGAAAATAGAAAACAGTTTGCGAAAATGAGTTTAAGATCTATAAAGGAAGTACACTCATAAACAAGAAATGTTAAATCTTTAAATAAGAGCAGAAATGGGATTTTGTCATGTAAAACATCAGACAGATGAAAACACCAAAGGAAACAGAAACTGTCAGAACACGTTAAAATAAACGGGGAGAGGTACGCAGAATAAAAACCAAAAGATAAATGAAGATAGGAAGGTTGAGAGAAAGATAGGACCTGTAAGCGGCAAATGAGTCTGATACACAATGTGAAGAATCATATTCTCTGCAAAGAATTAAAAAAAAAAATAGAATCTTGAGTAGCGGGTGGATATGCTATTTTGAAGACCGTCACGATGGCCACTGAATATTAATAAATGAAATATTAAAAATAATTCAGATAATTATAAAAATGTACTTTTAATAGTGAATCTTTAAAAACTTAATAGTGTAGTATTATAGCCTTTAACGACTTATTTGAATTGTGTTCTGAAAACTTATTTGCACACAGTAAGGTCTTTGATTGGCAAGTTTGAACCTTCCTGAGAGTTATTAATCACTACCGTTAAACCAATAACATTCACCTTTATTCCATTCAGTTGAGAGTACGTTCATTACTCAGGAAAATTTCCAAATTAGTTTAGCGACAAATAAAACAGACTTTACGTCACCTCGGAAGGCTGCCACTAATTAGCTGAAACACTCCGAAGGATTTGAAAGTAAATAATTTATTACCAGTTGAAAGATAACGCCAAAGCAACTGTTTAATTTATTTATTGCTGCGTCGTACGCGTTTCACCTCTCATCGAGGCATCATCAGCGACGAATCTGTGTTACAGTTTTTATATACAGTTTTATACGCACTTTTATCCTATTATTATGTAATTATGAGCATGAGATATTTTTATAGCTATTAGTTACTTACTATTTACATTTTTTAATATGGTATGCAGCTGCGCATCTCCTTTTCCTTATACGAAGCATGTTTTGCCTGTATCTATTTACACTATTGTACGTTTTCATCGTTCTGTCGTCTGTTGGGGCCAGCTGGTTTGTTTATGTCTTTTCTCTGGAGCGCTTTCGCGTCCTTCGGTTGTCTGCTGTGGCAATCTTGTTTGTATATGTCATGTCTCATGCCGATAGCGCGAGTTTTGAAAAGTACTTTTAGAACATGAAAGCGTTATTTACCGAGAGATCTAACATTTAACTACTCACATGATCATTTTACATGCTCGATCATTATGAATTTTCTAGACGACAACGATTTGCTTACACCAAACCAGCATGAATTTAGAAATAAAAAGTCACGTGGAATAAAGCTGGCACTATTTACCCAGGACCTAATGAAAATTATTGATGTAGGTTCACAAGGTGATGCATTTTTATTTTATTTTTATTTTCAAAGAGCCTTAGAATTTGTCAAACAAGCAACCACCTTCAGTGAAGATTCGAGCATGCGGTATATTGGGTCAGCTTTGTGAATGAATAAGAGAGTTTGTAACTGATCTATCGCAGTATATCTTCGTTGATGAGAAAGTCTCTTCCAATCTATGTTACATCGGCGTCCCTTAAGAAAGTGCAATGGGACTACTTCTTTTTTATATATATATTAAAGATCTATGAGACAAAGTGAATAGTTTGAGACTATTCACTAATGATGCGGTCATGTACGAGGGAAGTAAGGAATTCGGGCGAGCGTTTAGAAATTGAGCGCGATCTGGGTGTTATTTTGGCATTGTGCGACTAAATTATAAAAGGTGTAAGCCAAATTGCATAACTAACAAAAATAATCCGTTTGTTCAGATGTATAAAGTAAACAGTTGATATGTTTGATTTCATGAAATATTTGGGAGTTACAATACAAATGTGCATTGGACTTGCACATAACATCAGTCGGTGGTAGAGCTGATTCTAGGCTTCGATTCATAGGTCGATTCTTGGAAAATTGATTGCGCAAGCATAGGAGATAGAGTAAATTAAAAAAAGCTTTTGTGCGTCCACATCTGAAATACTATTGCGCTGTTTTTGGTCCGTTTGATAGGGGATTGATTGACAGTATAGAAAAAGCACAGAGAAGAGTCGCTTGATTTGTGACTGCTTGCTGTCACATAATTGATTGGTAGATTGGGCTGGGATTCTCTGATAGACAGATGACGTAGGTTTCGTTTCAACTTGTTGGCAAACATGCATGTACTCACTTTAATTTACGAGTGCGATGGAACATCCTGTTTGTGTCGCAATTATAGGAGAGATAATATCAGAGAAATTTGATGCCGCACTGTCGCTTATATGAATTATTTTTTCCCTCGTGCCATTCGGAATTGGAATGCACAGGGTAGAGCCACCCATAATTTTGTGAATTGCTGAGTATATGTGTAGATGTAATTGTGTGATTGCTCCTAAAGGTCGCTGGTGAATATTGAGAGACATATTATTGACAGAGTGAGGATACAGGAGCCACAGACCACAAGTGCTAATTCCGCCACAAGCGGATGTCGACTCTGAGCTGGCGCCCTCATGAGTGGGGGCCAGACGCGTTTTATGGGGGAGGCTCCATATTGAGCCGAGTGACTCCATTTGAAGTTTTATGGCACCATCAATAAGGCGTCTGCGGCAGCGCGGCAGCTGTGCGTTGCAGACCACGTCATTACCAGCATACATATAGGCGGGGGACACCACAGACTGATACAGGGGTGCCACAGAGTCTAAATCAAGTATGATAAGATAGCTTCCGGGCAAGGAATGCAATCGTAAAAAAATCAATAAAAACCAAAATATTTGTGCTGTTTTGTGTAAATGATGGGATTGAGCGTGGTGGGTGAGCGGTAACGCTCTTGCCTCGCATTCGGTAGGATGCAGGGTCAAATCCCCGTCAGGCCATCAAGATTTCGGATTTCCATTACTTCCTGGAATCACACCAAGCTAATGCCGGTATGATTCCTTTAAAAGGCCATGGACGAATGTCTTTCAATTCTTTGCTCCCGGTAATTTCCCGCCTCTTGTGACCTCAACGTCAACGAGGCGTAAAACTACAAGGAAAAAAAATTAATAGAACATCAGCTTGAGCTAATTGAAATGTATTTTAAGCTCCAAAAATTTTATGGTGATGACTACGTCGTACACAAAAATCTTTTATTCTTTAATAGCTCACCATAACATATGCTTCATTAATTTTATATAATGTTTTGATCTTAGTTTAGTGATAAATACACTTTAGGCTCCAGGCCGTTTGTAATGGCGAAGATGTGTGAACTGATGATAATGTTTAGTACTGACTGTTCTTTTCGGTTGTAATTGTTTTACCATAATCACGTATGGCATGTAGATCTCTCAGAACCCCCCAATTTCAATTGGAGATCTACAGACACGTTTAGTCTATTGTGCCTAATGATCCCGATTGCTGACCTCACTGCAGAAAGAAAAAGCAAAAAAGAGAAACACAACTTTTTTTAACTTATTCATCTGAATCGTTGAGCATGAAATCACTGGGTACTGATGGGTTCATTGACTGTATTTCATGTATACTGCATTCTTGTTTAATGATATGTTTTTTTGTGTTGGCATGAAATCATCTATTTCAATTTTTAACTTGAATTACTATTATTATTATTATTAATAAAATTATCGTAAACAATTTGGCTGGGATCAATTAATTCACTGTAATAGTATTATTTAATATTTATCCATACATACGACGATATAAATCATATAATGGATGTAAGGAATAACCGAGTGTAATAATTATTCAGCTTCAAGGTAAAAAATAAATATCAAACGAGAATAATGGACAGAAATTTTTCGAGAATGTGCTTAATTGGACACGCCAGATTCCAATCTGAAAAACTTAAAATATTAGCTGTAACGTAGTGTCTCTCTTGATGTTATGTGCTAGCATAAATTTTTGTTTACCTTTAACACATTTTCTGACATGAATCTCGCTAATCGTGATCGAACAACATTAATTCCCTTAATTCTGAATCTTAATTTACCTAAGTTACGAATAGGCTCATAAAATGAGGGTGCTATGAACAAACGTAAGGGTCGCCGTTAATTCCGATATATATTTAATATATAAACTAAAACTTTTAGATGATTCATTTTATCACATGTATCCGAAATTTGAAATAGGAATTGAATCTTTACCGGAATAATGATTTCCAGATAGTTTTCATGAGTGTTTAGCCGGATGTATTCTGCTATACACACCATACACAATGTTTCAACCATCTACTTTGTTGTCTTAATCAGGTAGTGCATCAGAATGAATTCCTTGATAAATTATGGCACCAACTGTGGCTGCTTCGTGATGCGCACTCATATATGCACCGATGGTACTGCATATATACAGAACTCTCTTCGATACACCATTGCACCTGATGAAGACAGTGAAGAAATTTATTGAAACGTCGTGGGCAGAAGAATATATCTGGCCGAACACTCGTTGAAACTGTGTAGCAATGCAGAGTATTATTTTGGACAAAAAGCGGAATTGATAAAAAAGCACTTTTAAGTAAAATTTATTCACATTGAAACGTCTGGACGAAACTAGAGTATTTAAGCAACATGCATAAAAAATAAATCAATTTACGTAGTGGTTAAGTTAAAACAAGTTATTACTTTCTGTTATGATATTGTCGTTGAGCTTCCAGTATTATGTACAAAAAATATATTTATACTTTTTCACACTACCAAATTTGAATACAATGATTAAAGAAAACTGCGAGACTTAAAAAGTGTTAGGATGAGTTTCGAAAAACATCGGCCATACGCACAGAGGCTGAAATATATACCCATATAACACATAAAGTGGAAATGAGTAACAGAAGGTTCCGTGAAATGATAAGATCTATTTGTTTTTCCATTACTACAGTTCTTTGGCGATACTGTAAAATTTAGTTACCTCATGTAGTAAGTAAAGTAGAATAGTTTCAAATTCTTTGAACTTTAGAAAAATATCCCATCTGTCATTCCGGTAGCTATTAAAATAACAGAGTAACTAGTGTAACAGAAATACTTGTAACCGAATCAACAAAAATGGAAGATTACCTCGTTCAATGTGCCATTCCACCAATACATCAGTCCGCATGTGTCTCACACACACGCATGAGAGATAGAGGGCGCAACTTTACCGGCGCGACTGTTACAACCCTTTAGGATTTGTTGATATTTCTAAATTAATCTTATTCACTTTTTTAGTTTTCTCATTTCATCTTGTCCGTAAAAAAGAAAAATGGTATACTGTCATCGATATCATTCCGTTCATCCCTATAACGCCAGCCATTTCTACCCATATTACATTGAGTCAACACGTGCACTAAATAAACAAACTGCAGGTCTCCGCTGGGCGCCCGTAAGTTGTTCCCAATTAGCGACTGGTGCGAGATTCAGCGCACAGTTGTGGTGCCAATTAGAGGAGACGGGCATAGCCAGCCGATAACTCTGGATAACGAGATGGTGAGCTCAGCTGTATACCTCCGGCTCAAGTACGTTGTGAGACAACTACAAAGAAGTGATCACTTCTCTAATGCTACAAACTATATTTTCCGGCACCAGTCAAATTGAAATCTCTTTCCACTGCATTCTGAATGAAACGTCAGTCGACATGAAGTTATAGGTAGCATTTTGCTTCGTTGTAGGAAATCCCTTTTCCGTTCTTCTTAAAGGTTTCCTACCTCTTCACCTTTGATTTACACACTCCAAGAATCCGAATAGGCAGAACAATTTTATGCTAGTTGCTGTATTTATAATTCACATTATCAGGCCTCCTTCGTGCCATTTGTAGTAATGAAGTTACTATCCGGTGGTTTTGCCCATTTATTCTGATACTGATCCTGCCAACTACTTGTTTATATCTCGGGATTCTCCATTCATGAATAAGAAGTTGAGGACAATGTTTAGCATTCAAGGAGATGCTTGTTATCAAGAAAACGTAAAGATTCTTGAATGTAGTTAGTATCACTGTGTATTCCGCCCACCATTTAAGTATAAAATGTGATTAGTGTTTGAAATCTAGACTGACCCCAGTGGGTGAGCTGCAACGCTCGTGATTTCAGACAGACGTGGTTTCAAACTCCCGTCTGGTAATTTCGATTTAGATTTCCCGAAATCGCTCCAGTTGGCTGCTGTAGGGGTATCTTTAAAAGGCTATGGCCGAATTTCTTTCCTTTCCTTGCCGCCAATTCTCTCCCGCCTATAGAACTAGATGTGGGTTAGACGTGAAGCACCAAAAAAAAGAGAGTTTGTAATCTGAACAATCCCAGTTAACTATACAGTTTCCCTACAACTGAAATAAACATAGAACCGTAACCAACCGTACTTTCACCATCGTTGTTTATTCATTCTGTCCATTTCCTTCATTCATAAAAGAAAAACAAAAATTCGTTATCTTAATATTCCTTTCGCTAGCAATCTTATTGAAAATGTGTCTAACCATCTCAAAGTTATTGCAGATACATTATGAAATGTATATTTGTGGACAAAATGCCACATTGGAGAAAAATACTAAGGTTTTTTTTTTTTTTTAAATCATCTCTAAATGGTTTGTACATGGTTGTTCAAAAGAAAAACCAAACATTTGTCTTCAAATTCGGGAGACGATTTGGGAAAAGAAAGGGAAGGAAATCTTTTTCTCTGTGGCTTTCGTCTTTAGAACACTTTAGCCTACTACACAAAATGGACACAATACTTTATTAAAACCATACACGCCTTGGGTCACACTCTAACCAACAACCCCTGTAAAGGGCATCAGCTGTGACCGTTAAGCAAGTACTAATTCGGCATTCATTAGTGGTAATATGGATAAATTATAGGAACAGGACCTTAAAGGGAATCCAACATTGCTAGGCCCGATGGTTACGATTTAGCTTTCACATACGATTGATGTAAATACTACCACATTTTTACACAAATGCATATCAGTCACAATATTTTTTTTTACGGACGAAGCCCAAGAACAGCACGAGAAAGAGTATTTCATATTATTGTTGCGGGAAACGAGTAGTAACTCCGTTTTGGTGGACCGAAGTTTTGATGAACTGCAACGAACACAGTACACAGATATCTTTGACTGGTCCGTCCCAGCAGTAAGTAAAACCAATATAAAAATGAAACAACAGCAAACTGAGAAGTTCAAATGAGAAATGGTGTCTATAAATGATCCGTTAGTAGGTTATAATGTGACCGGACGAAATATGGAAGAACCAAATATCGCAAAAATCTATTAGCCAGTAATGATTATCTACACTTACAAAACGAATCAACGGAATCATTTTTACAACCATTTGCATAGGATGTAATAGTGTCAACATTAAAATAACCCTAGATTCTCTTACATTGCATAGTTGCAAGTAACATACTCATTATTCCTCTTTTACATGGTAAATTAATAAAACAGGAAGTGATTAAAGCTATCTAGTCACCCATTGTAACATGCAACAAGAACAGCAAATTGACACCACACTTATTGCAATTTTTTTTTTTTTTTTTTTTTTTTTTTTTTTTTTTTTTTTTTTTTTTTTTTTTTTTTTACATTTCATTCCTCCCAGCAGAAGGCTGGGAGGCGGGCTGCTGGAGAGGGGACTCTTTTCAGCCAATCTACTACTACGGGGAGGGAAGGGGGATGGAAGGTCGGCCGTGGCCTTGTAGTAGGGCTGTTGATAAAATATCGATATATCGATATTTTTTTTAAAAAATATCGATATTTATGAGTGATATTTTTTAGGACGATATATCGATATTGAAATCTGGATATCGGAGTCCGATATTTTTTTAAAAATAAGTGGTTATTTTCCGTTTTCATGGTAGAATATTCCAAGTTATTATTGGAGGGAAAACGATTACCTGTGTTGCACATGCAATACATTTTCATAGATAGAATTTTAAGAAACAATGAACGATACGAGCACATGGAGAAACAGGGCCGCCGTAAGGGGGCGTGCCAGGCAGCATATTATTTAGCGGGCGAACTCCTTTTTTTTTTAGCTCAACAGCTGCTACGGGCGGTCGGCGGCGACACTGGGGATGTCAACAATGGGGGCGGCAATCTCACAGTTTTTTGACCCGTTTCGGAAATTTCCTAGATCCACCACTGGCTGTAGTTGGACAGGGGGCGGCATAATCGCTATTGCACGCGGGCGCTCAAACAGCTAGCGGCGGGCCTGTGGAGAAGTAAAAAACGAAGGTAAAATAACTCATTCAATATTCATTAGAACAGGGGTCCCCAAAGTGGTCGGTATCGACCCCTGGGGGTCGATAAGAGTTCTCCGGGGGTCGATTAATACCCGGGGGTCGAAAGGGGGTCGATTGATAAAAAGTGGATCAATTAAATTGTTTAGGAAAAAAATGGGAATATTCCAACAAAAATCCAAAATAACTGACTACTTCCGTTATAATTTAAGTTTTACCGAAGCCTGCGTCGCAGCAACGACAAGAGCGAAGAACAAAGCAGCGAAAACAAATAAACCAATTGGATTGTTGCGGTGACTCATACTGGGGCGCAAAGCGGTGAGGTAATAATGAAGCAAAGCTTAGCATTTAAATTGTTTGATTTCGCCGCTTTATTCTTCACTCGCATTGCTGGTTTGCTAGTGGTCATTCCTGTGAGAAACGAATGTAGACCAATTTACGAATTGTGTCTCTTGGACATGAAATTATACATTTTCGAAAAATAGGAAGTTAGCTGAAATTATCAATTAAAAGACAGGCATCTCTCATGTCTGTTTACACCAGAGGTCCCCAAAGTGGTCGGTATCGGGATAAGAAAGAAGTTCAACATCACAATTATTTTATTTTAGCTAAGCTACGTGATGAACTCGACAAGTATTAAAACTTTATTTTTTTATTTACTTCGGGTATTTAACTATTTTATATTCGGGAGGACGCCGGTTCGAATCCCCTCCGGGCAGATGGATTTGGGATTTTCATGGTTTCCCCAAATCACTCAAGGCTAGTGCCGGGATGCTTCCTCCAAAACACCATGGCCGAATTCCTTCCAGTTCCTTGTCCGCAGTTCCATCCCGCCTCTAATGACCAGCAGCACAGCACCAATTACTGCCTTTTCTTAGAGGGCAGGTGGAGGTGGAGGATATTGTCCGTAGACATTGCCTCCAAAAGTATATGGGTGGTGCAAATCTTCACTGTTGGGGTGGCTTCACGGTGGTGTCAATTATTTGATTAAATTTAGTGGTCTCTTGTGACGATCAATTGTTGTATCATAGCGACCGATGTTGTGGACTTCAGGGTTTTTGCTTCTATGAGTACTTTTGTAGAAAATTTCGGCTAGTTGTTTGAACCTGTCGTGAAGATATGGAACTCCAGTGGCTTCATGGAGTGCATAGGTTGGAAAACTGTTTGGAAGATGTAGAGCTCTCTTCAGTGCCCTGTTTTGTATTGTTTGTAATCTGAGTATATGACTGTCGGCAGCGTATGCCCACACTGGACAGGCGTACTCAATAATTGGTCTTACAAGAGTGGTGTATATCTTAATGCCAGTACTTGGGGCTAGATTATTGTTTTTGTTAAGCAGCGAGTATAGGCTGTGAAGCCTCATGCTTGCTTTCCTGCGGATATCATTAATATGGGCTTGCCAGGTGAGTCTCCTGTCTAGCAACACTCCTAGATAGCGTGCAGTAGCTGACCAGGGTATATCGTTACCATGAAGGTGAAGAACAGGGTCCGGTTGCCGTTGCCGACGGGGCCCAAGTCTTTTGCTGATGATTATTGCCTGTGTCTTTGCTGGGTTGATATCAATTCTCCATCTCCGGGCCCAGCTCTCCGTTACCTGGAGGACTTCCTGAAGACGGCGAATGGCTAAAATTTTGCTGCGGCTGGCTGCGAGGTAAGCGGTATCGTCAGCGTATGTTGCGACCAAAACACCATTGGATGTGGGGACATCAGCAGTATATAATGAGTATAAAGTCGGGCCCAGAACTGAGCCTTGGGGAACACCGGCTTTCACTATTCTTACACTTGAGAAGGCTCTGTCGACTCGAACACTGAAAGTGCGATCTGTCAAATATGATCTTATTAATTTCACGTATGGTCCCGGGATACCCTGCTCATATAGCTTAAGTAGGAGGCCCGAGTGCCATACGGAATCAAATGCGCGTGAAATGTCAAGCATCACCATGGCACTGTATTGTTTGTGATTGAATGCTTTTGTAACAGCTTCTGTGACTCTCATCAGCTGCTGTGTAGTTGAGTGGTCGCGCCGAAATCCTAGCTGGTGATTTGGTAAGGCATTTGTGTCCTCAATATGAGTGGACAGTCGTTTTAGCAGTAGCCTTTCGAATACCTTGCTGATGGCTGGTAGAAGGCTAATAGGTCTGTAGTTTTGCGGTTGATGTGCGTCCTTCCCACTCTTGTGTATTCCCACAACCACTGCATGTTTCCATCTGTTAGGGAACTGTTGTCGGCGGAGAATGGTGTTGAAAATTTCTGCGAGGTAGACTGAGGCCTCAGGAGGCAGGTGCTTCAAAGTTCTGTTACAGATCTCGTCACGACCAGGAGCTTTGCGAGGGTGGAGATTCTGCAGGCTGCTGATAACCTCTTCAGGGGTAATATCGTCCATTTGAAATTCATCTTCTGCTTGCAGGTATACCCTCAGCCGACGGTTGACTTCGGCGAGGTGTATGGGGTCTGCGTTTGTTTGCGACGGCCGAAAATTTGTTTCAAAGACATCGGCGAGGGCATTCGCCTTGTCTTCAGGAGTGACAGCTAACCCATGGTTGCCATTGAGAGGAGGAAGGCGCTGTCTTCGTCTGGTAAGCTTTCTTGTTTGTAGCCAGAGTGACCCGTCCTCTGGACTGAGCATGGATACTCTTGCATCCCACTCTCTATTTCGGTGTTGCAGCAGGGAAGCTTTTATTTCCCTCTGTAGTCTGTTGAGCAGCCTTCTCGTTGCTTGGTTTCTCGTCAGCTTCCATTCTTTTGCAACCCTGTTTTTGTATCTTATTTCAGCCATCAGTTGAGGGGGAAGCTGTGGAGTGGGAGCTGACCGAGGTGTCCTAATGGGTGTTGATGCGTCAGTGGCCTCTTTGACTGCTGTCTCAAATATTTCGAGTGCATTGTCGATATTCGTGATTTCAGGTTGGTTCGAAAGTTTGTTTTGGAGGATTTCTTGGAAAAGCCTCCAATTTGTATTTTTGTAGTCCAAAGTAGAGTGCTTCAGGGTCTGCCATGGTCCGATCTCAATTTCCGCTGTAACCGGGCAGTGATCGGAGGATAGCCGGTTTAAGGCTGCAGTGGCGACATAGCCCTGTATGTCCTTACTAATGAAGATGTCTAAAACATCTGGCCGTTGGCCGTTGCTTGGATAATGAGTGGGTACATCTGGTGCCCACACCCCCATATTAAGTCTGTTGGTCAGTCTTCTCAGGGTTACTCCCGCAGCGTTAGTGTATCTGCTGTTCCAGTCGGTGTGTTTGGCATTTATATCTCCTCCAATCAGGAGCTTACCACCGATGGAGGCTAAGGCCGTGAAATCATCCTCGTTGAGCTGACGCCGTGGAGGACGGTAGCAGGAGATGATCGTTAATTTTCCGTTTGAGGTCGCCACTTCGACACCGACGGCTTCCATCTGTTGGAGTGTGGGTATGACAATCTCGTGATGAGGGATGTTTCGTTTGATGTATAGGGCTACTCCTCCGCAGGCGGTAGGCCTATCCCAGCGATAGCAGTTGTAGTTCGGCACAGATGCTCGCAGACCGGGCTTGAGATAGGTCTCGGAGACAAGGCATACATCCACATCATGGTCTCGTAAAAACTGTCGAAATTCAGGTAATTGACTATAAATGCTGTTGGCATTCCAGGCACAGAAAGATAAAGAGTGTAACAGGGGTCTAGCCATGATGGTTGCAGTGGGAGCACTTTGGGGAAGCCAGGGCTTTCGTCACGGCGCTGGTCATCTTCTCCAGCTGTTCTGTAAGGTTGGAGACCATTTTTAGTGCAGACTCTAGCATCCTGGTTAGCCTGTCGATACTCTCCTGTGCTTCGCTGGTTGCGCCCTGATTCTGTCTCTGTTGGAGGGCGCCTTGTAGGTTTGCATGAGAATCCTTTCTCTGCTGTAGCGAGGCATTCTCTGGTGAGCCCATTTCAGGAGTACCACCTGGTAGGGCAGATTGATCCTCATGGGGCCTCTCCTCCACTCCCCTTGGAGGATGATTGTTCCCTGGTTCGCGCAGTGTCCCGGGCTTATTTTTGGGTCTTTTGCGCGGTTTGGACTTCTTCTTCCCATAGTTAGTGAGGGTCTGTTCTTTTTCTGTAACTGTGGTGCTATTTTTCTCCTTGGTAGTAGTGCCATTTGCGCTGTCGACGAGACTTAAAGCCACAGAGAAAAGGGGGGGGGGGGAGGGAGTGAACGCTGCTGGTTCATTATACACAAATTGCACTGTTAAACTCTAGTATGGTTTCACTCTATGTATTGTATATCTAAATGTGGATTTTGTCCTTTACATAGAAAATATCGTAATATACCGAAAACCATTAAATTTAGATCCTTTTTACCTTTTTCCTATCTAATTATATTGAATAGGTTACTTTTAGATGTAATTATTATTCCTTCCAA
This sequence comes from Vandiemenella viatica, assembly GCA_031002005.1. Classification (NCBI taxonomy): domain Eukaryota; kingdom Metazoa; phylum Arthropoda; class Insecta; order Orthoptera; family Morabidae; genus Vandiemenella; species Vandiemenella viatica. Next base: position 148,714,420 of record JARYHS010011408.1, read on the forward strand.
GGCTAGATATCTATTGTTAACAAAAAGTAGCAACAATGCACTCTGAGAAAGAACAGGGAGTTCTTTATATCCCGTGTGGTAATAAGTTGCGTCTCTTACTGCCGCTGTTTTGTTGTGCCGCGATCGTATCGTGTTGTTCATATTATAAATCTGAGTTTAATACCTACAATGTCGTCTACAAGTGCTAAGAAGAAATGCAGACAATATTCACACGAGTATTTGAAATATGGTTTTGTGCAATCTTTTGCTAATTAAACTATTCCTATGTGCTTTTTATGTGAAAAAACTTTCAGAAATGATGCTATGAAGCCGGCGAAAATGAAAGACCACTTGGAAAGGATCCATTGTGATAAAAAAACAAAGAATTTGAGTATTTCAAAATGCTAAAAGAGAAATTGAGAGATCGGCCAAATTTAAGTACTTATTTGAAGTCATATGCTAGTGCTGATAGTGATGGCGGACTGAGGACATTCTGCAGCATCTCTTTTAACATAGCAAAGAAAGGCAAACCTTACACTATTGGTGAAGAGATTATAGTACCAGCTATAAAAGATGCAATTGAAAATGTTATGAAGAAAGACTCTTAACTATTTTTAAAGTGCATACCATTGAGTGCAAATACTGTGCAGCGACATATAGAGGAAATGGCCGATGATGTGGAAAGATCTTTGACGTCTGAGTTCCAGCATTGTAAGTTTGCTATTCAACTTGACGAATCAACTTTCGAAAGTTCAAATCTTCTCATGGCTTATGTTAGGTTCCATAGTCTATTCCTGAATGACACTGTTGATGAATTTCTGTTTGCTAAATATCTTCAAACTGATTCAAAAGGTGAGACAATTTTTTTATGTTTGCAAGATTATTTGAACAAGCATAACATGCCTTTCTGGAATATTACTGCAGTAGCTACTGAAGGTGCACCTGCTATGGTAGGCCGTTATAGAGGATTTTTCGTCTTTCTATGGAAAAAGTTCCTAATGTACGTACCGTTCACTGTGTCTTACACAGGCAGCATCTTGTAGCCAAAAAATTGAGTGGCGAGCTGCATGATACTCTAAAAGTGTGCATTAGGTCAATTAATAAAATTAAAGCTCATCCTCTCAATTCCCGACTGTTTCCGAAGTTATGTGAAGAAAATGATGAACCTTTCAATCAATTACTTTTGCACACTGAGGTAAGGTGGTTGTCAAGAGGTGATAATTTGCAGAGGCTTGTTGATTTGTACGACTCGTCTGCAGAGTTTCTTAAGAATGTGGACCCATTACTATGTGACGAGTTAAAACAGTGCAAGAACCATCTGTTCTATTTGGCAGATCTTTATTCGAAATTTAACGAAGTACAGAAGCGTTTGCAAGGAAAAAATGTTACAATTGTTCAAGCTCGAACAATTATAATGGCCTTTCAACTAAAAATGGACCTGTTAAAATCTTCACTGGCACGTAAAGATTTAAAATATTTTTCAATCTTTCGACTACTAAAAGAAAATGAAGAGATACCCGACAGTGATTTGGAGATATATATTAAACATCTCGATAAATTAAGAGAAGACTTCAAAGCACGTTTCGAAGACTTGGAGAATATGCATGTTCCTGAATGGTTTGCTTCTCCATTTGATGTTAAAATTGATGATGAAGGTAATGAACCTGGCTTAGAAGATGAACTGATTGAAATATGCGAAAATCTGGAAGCTAAAACGTTGTTTAAAAATAAAAACCTCATCGAATTTTGGAGCGATAACAATATTGATACAAAATACCCCAAGCTCAGAGCAGAATCCCAACCTTTCTTTCTTGCGTTCCCAACTTCATACATGGTTGAAGCTGGCTTTAGCCACGCGAACGCTATTTTGACAAGACAGAGAAACAGACTGAACATGGAAAACCGTGGTGATTTGTGACTAAAACTTACCAATTTTCAACCGAACATCAGTAATCTTGTTGCTGCCCTTCAGACCCATCCATCTCACTAATATCAGATACTTTAATAAAAAGGTATGTTAACTTATTTTTAATGTATTCAATAGTAGTCGTAAAATGGCAGATGATATTTTTATCGATTATAATTTATTTAAATTTTCAATTATTATTTTGTGTTTTACATTTTATGACACTTACGGCTATAGGCTAGTTTCCATCTATCTATAATTTTGTTATTATTTTTTACGATTATAATAGCAGTGTAAAATATCTCCTTTTTCTGTTAGTGTTGTTGCTTGGATTTTTTAAGGTGCGAAATACTTTCTTTGGGTTGTTATGCAAGGTTCCTTATTGTTTAACTTTAGAAATGCTAATAATGATTTAAAATTTTCATCATTGGCGGATCCAGGAATTTTTCGAGCTGGGGCAAAAACTGCAGGAATGCCGCCCCTTGCAACATTATTTGCAGCTTCCATTTTTGCTGTCTGACCCCAAGTGTCGCCGCCTGGATTGTCAGCCAAACACATTGTTGTCGCCACGCCGATTGTTGGTCAAACTCATTGTTGTCGCACCCGGTGAACAGTGTACTAGTAGAGCTAAAAAAAGGTTTCCGCGACTTAAATCGCCGACCTTCAAACATGATTTTGCCTCCCCCTTCAAGTTGGCACCCCGGTGTACACCCCCCCCCCCCCAGATCCGGCACTGGTTTTTATTAAACGTTTAATCTGGGGGTCGATGAGAAGACAAATGTTCTATGAGGGGGTCGACGTGATAAAAAGTTTGGGGACCCCTGCATTAGAATTCTTGTCTGGACATTTTGAAAAGTTTTTAAAGTTTGTCTTCAATCAATGCAAAAGTATAAGCATTAACATACTAGTCGTAATGTACCAGGTATGGGTAGGGTTGCCAGATAGCCGGAAAATCCGGGAATGTCCCGGAATTTTGTGTCTGATCTCGTGTTCAAGAATTATGCGTTACTGTCCCGGAATTTGCGTATACTAGTTTTTTTCTCAAACTCAGTTCACCACGGTGGTCATGAGGCCAAGCCAAGTATCCCATGCTTGCAGCGGGAGGATGGAATGTTCCTTAAATCGGAGGAATTGAAACTGACAGGAAAATACTCTTTGAATTTTCTGGGAATTTGAAAATTCTAGATGCAGTTAACATTAACTTCCTTTATACAGAGTTCACATGTCTCAAACGTGTTTTTCAGGTCCTTCCAAAAGACTTTCCAAACGATAAAATCTGGGCCAATTTCTTTAGAACAAGCGTTTTTAATGATTTTGAATATTTTAAAAAAATAGTTGGTTTTGTTTTGTCAATTCCAACAAGCAATGACTTTTACGAGACAAGTTTTAGTCCATTGAATAATTTATGAAATAAGAGTGAAACAGAACGTTCATGGATTCCATCAAAGCTGAACTGCAAACTCAATCAATTTTGAAGACTCTTGCTGAGAAATTTTATCAGTTTTGCAAAGCAGTGACGGAGAAATATTTATGAAAATGGCAAAATCTAGTATTAAATGTTTTAAAAGTAGATGATTAAGATCTATTTGGATTGATGTTGATTTTGATTTAGCAAAATATAGATGCTAATTTTTTATTTGTTGATAAAACCTGACGTTGATTTTCTGCCTAATTTTAATTAATGAGCCTAACAGAAGTGTTCAGTTTTGGTTTAATATTTTTGAGATTTTGATTAATAATACCCGATGTTGATTTTGTACCTAAGTAAAAAATTCCTAACGAGGTGGTGAATTTTTGTTTTAAGTTTAGTATTTTTCCTTTTGATTCATAATACCTGATGTTTACTTTCTACCATAGTTTAATTAATAAAGTTAAAAGAGGTGCAATATATACGTTAGATAACATATTTACCTAAAATATAATTTTTTATTAATTTGCATTTTTGTTCACTCTTTAAACATACCGCTAAAATACTTTTTAGACCCAGAAATGTCCCGGAAATTATAAGCCTGTATCTGTCACTCCACAGTTAAATATTTCGCGCGAATTGGATACGGTTCTTGTTCCATACCAACAGAAGAATTGAGCTCCAAAATTATGTTACAGCCAGTTTTGTTATATCACTTACGAATTTATTAAGATAAGAAATTGAAAAAAAGAATCTACCACTTTTGGATTGCCTTTACAAAGCGCTATGCTAAAAACTTATTATCATAGATTGGTGCATTTAAAAAACATTAACGCCAAGGGAACTGCCTTGACAGTAGCAGCTCTAGTATTTTTCCAAGCCGGAGAAAAACTGAGATTGCCGCCTCTTCAAACATTGTTGCCAGCCTGATCCCGATAATCGCCTCCTTGATTGTTGGCCAAACGCATTGATGTCGCCACTTTAACTGTTTGCCAAACGCATTGTTGGACACGATATTATCGCCCAGAGCAAGTACCCCGGTTTGCCCCCACCCCTCGCCCTAAATCCTGCATTCCACCTAGAATCTCAGCTTTAAAAAATTGTATTATGGTAAAGCGTTACCCATTTGCGAAGCAATATCAAAGAAGGGGAAATTTTCAATTAATGTAGGGAGTTCTCCATTCATAGTAGAAGAAACAACGTGAAAAACATGAGTTCATGCTCTTGAAAAGTATGTCCAATGAAGTTTCTGACATGAGTTTTGGTGCAAAATTTTACTTCATTCACCACCTTAGTTTGGAATTTTTTTTTGGATCTGAAACTCTTTTAAATAACTATGACGTTCTCTCATCATAATTCTATGCAACCTCCAGTTGTCCTAGAAAATGGTAATTTGGTACACATACTTGGTTTCATCCCCATAGTATAAGAAAAGTTCCTGTGTTTTTTCAATGCCAATCTAAAAGCTGAAACGTCTTAGAGAAAATTTGTAGGTTAATTGCTTTCTTCTTGATGAGGCTATATGCCTTGAATTTCAGTTTTGCACAAAGATCAGGAGCATAAAAAACACAATTAATTTTACTTTGTTACTACATTTAATTTGGAAGTTATTGGTAGTCCTACACCGATGGTAACAATGCAGACACGGCGAAGCTCGCACAGAACGAATCGGACTCCAGCCCATTGTTTTACATGAGTGTGCGTTGTCGAGGAAAGTATTTTGATATGGAAATTGGATGCAAGCAGGAATATTGATAAATTCGGATACACAATCTATGCTAAGGTGCAAACATTTGGTCCAAAAAAGTAAGAAGACTTAGAATAAGCTATCAACCTACAAAAAGAAATTAAATTCCACATAAAACAATACTTGTAAAAAAAGTGACTTGGTCATTATGCAAACTCTAATAGAACATCAACATAAATAAATGCCTCTACAATGTTGTATTATTGAGCTTTTAAACTCACAAAAGCCAAGATTTCCCTGGATGCTCTTTCTGGATTCACAAGTCTTCGAGTAAATCATAAACATTCTGCCTTTCCTTTTAGTAACGTAGTAGTATAATGGCTAAATCACAATTTTTTTTTAAAAAAAATATTTTTCCGTGACGTCATGAAAAACTATTTTTTTTTTTGAGAAAATCAAAACTTGATTCAGAAAAATATCTCACATCTCTTCATCATTAAATAGCCACAAGACTACGCCCTTTTTTAAAATGATTTGTTTTTGTAACATTGTTTTTTTTATATAATGGGGTCGATATATCGATACTTTTTCTTCTATATATCGAACCCGATATTAATAATTTTTAAAATATCGATATATCGAAAATCCGATATTTTTTAAAATATCAACAGCCCTACCTTGTAGGGAACCATCCCAGCATTCGCCTAAGTGTCTGAGGGAAACCACGGAAAATCTCAGACAGAATGGCCGAACCGAGTTTAACCACGGTCCTCTCGAATGATAGGTAGGAGGCCAATATTGGTCTCCTCCCATCTCGGTGACTTATTGCAAAAGAAATCACTATACTTAAGTCGCAAGTGTAATATTTTACCTGCGAGTTGAAACTTTCAACAAAAGCCGAGGCACTGGCGCCGAATTTTCTCTGGGTGCGCGCCGTTTGTCTACCCTCCAGGCCTGCCTCACAATTTGCATCGGTGTCGCGAACAGGCGCGCCTCCGCACAGTACATCACCTCGCAACACGGCTGCTGCAAACGCCTTCTCGCATTCAAGAAACTAAATTTCTCAAACAATTTAAATTCAAGTCGTTAGGTTCTCATCAGCGTTTTACGTTGAAAGAACTAAATATAAATTTGGTTAATACTGTGCTATTAACGTTTTTGTATTCGTAGGGATTTAATTTTTATTTTTTGCAAATGCATTGTTAACAAAGATCGCAAACTGTCATTGCCTTACTTGTTTTGTCCCTCAACGAGGTATCACACCGAAGAATCTGCCATTTTACCCTGAGGGATAGTAGTAAACATTCTGCCCTGAATAACAGAGAGTCTGGGCTACTTTACCCAAGCATTTATCAGATATTCTAAATACGCAACAAGTAACAAATTATTGTAAGAGTTTAAAATTTTTGAGATAAACTCATGTAACCGTCTATATTCTGACATGTGCAATACATTACACCTTGTATTTAATAAATTTGTTGATGAAGGGTAAATCTGGTTGAAACTAGGCGGTGTCTTATGATTATCAGAGGTCAGAAACTGTGATAAGCTTTGGATATAAACGGTTAAACGGATGTTATTGTTTCTTGGTGTTGAATGACATTAATTTATGGCGACGTTGTGTTGAAGCAAATACTCTAGCTGTTATGATCAGAGTTTGGAGAATTTTTTTTGTTCCTAGTTTTCGATCTGGTCAAATGTTTATGTTTCTCTATTCGGATTTTTCTTCCATTTTAATTAATTATTGGTGAGCTAATTAATATTAATTAGTGTAGTTAGACATTCATGCTGGTAAGACGAATCAGTATTTCAGTAATAACTTGCATGCAATTCAAGCACTGTTTTAGTATCAGTGTAGGAAAGCTGGTAAGAAATGTTACGTATTGTGGTATTACCAATCTTGGATAAGTGAAAAATGAGCGGTATACCTGTCAATAATATAAGAATTAAAGGGTATTTCACGAGACACGTGACTTGCATACATCTCGACATAAGTGAAAGAACCTTTCCGTCAAAATAACACAGAAGCGTTGAGCCTAGAAACGTGTGAACAGTTACGTAGCGTATAGCGATTACAAGTGTCGCTTTTAACGCAAACTTGCACGAAGGAATTTTATGCAGGAAGCGCAAGAATAGCGGCTTTGGTTCTAAAAGAAGGAACCGCAGCACCAAACGTTAGGTTAGAAAACTTCACTGTTCGTGTAACTGTTTTACAAATTCCACGAGGAGGTTATTTGTGGGTTCAACTGTCGACACTGCAAGCTGATTTCATTTTCGTTAGGCGGAAGAGGAATAGACAATTTTTTTTTTTTTTCTCTTGTGGCCTTACGCGTCGTCAACGTCGAGATCATGAGAGACGGGATGGGACTGGGGACAAGGAGCGAGAAGAAATTCGACCATGCCATTTTTGGAAAGAAGTCTCCAGGCATTCACCAGGAAACCATAAAAAAAATTACAAATCAGGATGCCCGTACGGGGATTCGAACCGGCGTCCTCCCGAATGTGAGTCTAGAGCGTTAGTCACTCAAACATATCACTCGGTATCAGCTGGAGTTGTCGTCGGTTGTTGCATTGGCATTGGCAGTGGTGCTGGTCGCAACAAAGCAATGAGAACGAACCCTTCCTGTCCTGGAATGACAAGACGTTTCATTTGCTGCCTCAGCTGACAACGATTTGGTCCTAATCTCCGCAATAATACTTTGCTCACTACAACGACTGGACCGTCACATACAGGATCAGTTCCAAAAACTAAGTTGAATAAGTCCAGGAAAATAGATTAATTGCAGATAAACTTACAAGCGACAAAAAAATTCTTCGGAACACCGGCTCCAGCGTTTTTTCCAGTCACTGAATGCACCCTGGAATGCATCGACGGGGATCTTCTTCAAGCACTTTGTCGTCGCTTCTTTGACGGCTTCTAAAATCCCGAAATGGTGGCCCTTGAGTTCCTTCTTATCGTCGGGGACAAGAAGAAGTACGGTGATGCCAAGTCGGGGCTTTACGGTGACTGGGGCAGTGTTGCCACATCGCGTTTCTCTAAGTAGTTCAGTCATTTAAGCTTAAATTAGGTAAGAATCTCGGAATTCGAGATACCCAGCTGTAAGTCTGTAAATACATGTATATTGACACCCTAAAAGTTGTCTCAAAGCCTACATATGGTAGGGTGTACGCAACTATTAAATTTCAAGGTCAAAGGTCACAAAAATCGTTTTTTTTTGCGCTTTTTTTTTTGTAAATATCTCATTTCCAATGGGTTTTTTGCTATTTGTATTTCTTATCAATATTGTAGAATACAAAATTCTCTACAAATTTTGTCTAAAAAATTTTTTTTTACGGTGAACCGTTTTCGAGATAGACTTACAGCTGGGTATCTCGAATTCCGAGGTGAACTTACTATAATGACTGGACTAAAGTGCTCCGTGACAATGAAGGCGGTATGCGACGGCGCGTTGTGTTGGTGATCTCCTTCCTGACGCGTTTCACTCTGCTTTGGAATCTTTTCAGGACTTCCAAACCAAAATGACTGTTTATTGTTTGTCCTTGTCTCACAAACTCTGAGTGGACAATGCCTCTTTTGTCGAAACAAACGATTAGCATGGCCTTCACACGGGACCTGCTCATTCTCGCCAGTTTTTGGCGCGGGGAAGCTGCCGTGTGCCGCCCAGCACTTTGTCTTTTGTACTCCGGGTCATATTAGAAAATTTATATGTCGTCACCCGTAATCACATTATCCAAAATATTCGGATCACTTTCACTCTGCTCCAAGAGGTAACTCGAGATGGTTCATGTCTCTGTTCATCGGAAGCACCTTGGTGACCATCTTCGCGCAGATCTCCCACATGCCTAAAGCTCAGGTACTTTTAGGGATATTCCACCCCTCTGCCAGCGTTATAACACTCAGGCGTCGATCAGAGTTCGACATATTCCTCACCTTCTTCACATTTTGGTTGGAATGTGAGCGTTGTCCAGAGCAGTCTTCGTCTTCGGCGTCCTCTGTGCCCTCCCAGAACATCTTGTGCTAACGTAGACCATATTTTTGGACATGGTATTATCGCCATAAGCTTCCCTTTGCATAGGAGCACTCGCGGCGCCCTATTCTTCAGCGCACCACAAAATTATATCGAGTAACCCTGATCTTTGAAACGCGCCATTTTTAAATTCCGACGTGTCACTAAAACAAGGGTTCGAACTAACAGCGATGTGCACTGTGGAACAGCCTGCAGCCAACTGACGGGGATATCGTCGGCTTCCCTAAAACCCCCACCACCTTTTCCGTCATTTGGCGTGCCTTTCTAGCGGCTTGCTTTGGTGGCGAAAGGTCATTCAACTTATTTTTGGGACAGACCCTGTATCCTTTGATTGGCAATGGTTCCAGTAGTAACTTCTCATCCTCTACCAACATTTAATTTGCGACTAGCCTAGAATTAACTGTTGCTGTTGTTTAATTTCAACAAACGGTTATTTTATTTGTTGAAATCAAAGTAAATAACTCCCTGAGAAACTGTTAGTTAATTACATTAAATGAGTTTTTTCTTGTATTCTTTCCTCGACTATACCCCTGCAAATCAGTTTTCAAATCTGTAAAAACTACAACAAGAAGGAATTATCTGATTAATAATAAAATCATCGACGTTTTAGTTTAGTACCGTAGTTACAAGTATCGTTTATAACAAAGAAAACGATTTCAATGCAACATACTCAGCAAACTTTCTGATAATTTTTTTTTTTATGGTCTTCGGCAAGCGATACTATAAAAAGATTCTTTTTAAATCATTCAGATGGAATGGAATACGCCGATAGTGGTAATATGCAGGAATTCCAGGCCTTAATTAATTAGAGTCTTGCTTATACATAACTTTACTGCTGTGTTTAACAGGTTTAAAATTTCAGTTGTATTTTTAATATTCTTTCTTCGCCTCTTAGAGGACTGCATTGCTCTCTATCTGCAGGGGTTAGTAGATTTTGAGCTAATTTTTCTTCAACATCCATTTCCCAGTACAAGCCCAAAGATATACTACGAAAGAAAATCGTACCATTAACGAACGTATTTCTCATCTAGCATTTGTATCTTTGTTTATCTATTCATTAAGTCTTCATGGTAAATAAACATTTACACCTAAATCAGAATTTGGAGTCATTGTCCATGGCGTTCAGCGGGAGAATGTAACATTAGAGTGTTCTTCGACGAAACTTTTTTACTAAGTCTTCATGAATCGTTCACATTACGAGAGATGCTTATGAGGAAATTAACTATACCAGCATTTGTCTGTAGTGATATGAAGAATCTGCGAGAACTGGTATCTAAGTGAACGTACAGAGAATCGAATTCACGTCCTCCCTAATTTCAGGCCAGAATTTTACATATCATATTCACACCGCCTTGAATCTAACGCATAACTTAGGACTTGCTGTAAATATTGTTTCAATATATTATAGGTATTGGAATAAAATATTTTGTAAACGCTAAATTTGAAAATAGTTTAGTATTGGTCAAGAATGTACTGGACATCAAAAACTCCTAAAAATTCATACGCCTCAGCCTGTAATCACGAGCTTCACTATCGCGGAATCTTGTGCTTTCCAGTTTCATTCGATTAAAGTTGAATTAAAGTTATCGTAAGAAGCTATTGTTCTCTTACGAAAAATAGTTATTGATTTTGTTTCACACAATTTAAACTCCAAACAACATTCACCACTGTTTGTGACTTCTGTCTCAGAATTCATAATGATAAAAGGTACAAAGCTTTTTATGTTTTGCTGTTATCATCAGTTTTCTTTCCTTGAGAATCGTTATCTGAAATGGGTGTAAATTAAATGTAAACTATTGTTCATACACATTAAAACTTTTATCTATAAAGTTTGTGTATTTTCTGCCTTTTGACACAAACAAGGTATGTATCTTTACAAACACCATGTACCAAAATACATTTCTTTCTCATACACTGACTAGTATAATAATTCGTGTTTACAGCATGGTTCATCTGCAACATTAAGAAATTTTAAATACAAACCTTAAAGTATTTTCAGATTGATATTTGGTACCATAGATTCTTACATTCCAAGAAATATATTTTCTTATCAAAATAAAATTGCGTTTTTTGGATGTTTACCTTCCAAAAGTTTTGTTACTTTACAATTAGTCCACATTTCCAAAGGTTCTACAACGTTCATATAAAATTTTATAAACTACAATTTTCTTTAAATTTTTTATTGCTACTATATGCTGTGGTTAGTGAACCGTGTTTTACTGTTATTGTGCATAGAAAACATCAGGTTATTCTTTATTCTCATAGTGAAGTTTAGTTATACAAAAGTACTAAGAGCCTACCGAAATGGGACACTTTACAAGGATTTCTAATGTCAATAAATGCAGTCTTTACTCAATGATTGGATCAAATATGTAATAAGTTATTAACAAATTTTTTTCAGATTATCCCACATTGATGAAATAAATAACATCATTGTGTTTTTAATTAAATTCATTAATACGATTATCTTCTTACTGGACACATAATCAACGTCTATAAATTTAATACACTAGAATCTGGGGAATGTCAACAGTTTATTATTACATCGTATACGAAAAACACGCAGATAAAATTATTTCTGTTCCTAATAAATCATGTTGAGCCAATTATTATGGTTTTAATCAAGTGGCAGCATGTCTCATATTCGGAATACTATATAGGGGTTATCAGTACTCAGATCTCCCTAAATGACAACAAAGTTGTGTCTTCGGGGATAAAACTTAACATTTCATAGAGAGAAACATTTCTTATATCTGGTACTTCTTATGTTTGTCATTTCAGTACTTTCAATAACAATGATAACAATAATAATGAGGAGGTAGGGTGCAAGGGAAATTTTCTGACATATGTCTTTATAAACAAGATTATTTTTCAACACGTACAAAATCTGTATCATTAATAGATGCTGTCTTATGACAAGCCAAAGAGTTACATTGATAAAATGTCTCGACTCAAATTAATCACATCACAATACTCATCACAACATCACAATACGCACTGGTAAATTTCTTTTGAAAGTATGTAAAAACTCATTTAGAGTAACAAATCAAACATTTAATTCAATAAATTTTTGGGACTAGGCCTGAATCCATCTTATCAGCAACTACATTAAATAATATGACATGTTTTTGACTTAAACATTTTAGAAAGTTATTTCACAACTTCATAAATTTGCTTGGTATCAGTTAAGCCATTGCTTCTAGATAAAACATTCGGTGAAACACACAACTAATAACGCTTGCGTATTTGGATATGATTCATGCAAAAGAATCTTATTAAGTAATATATATATTTTACTTGCAATAACAAACCAGTATTTGTAACATATTTTTAATACATAATGTCATATTTTCGTGCAGTATGATCTTCTCAAATCAATTCAAGTGTTAAGAATCGAGTAACCTGTTATTAATTCACTGTGCAATTCAACTGAAAATAGTAGTATTTCACTGGTTAACAGGTTTCGTAACAAATCTTCAAGTTGACCACTCAATAATGCAATTGCCTGGACTTTTCTTCGCTTCCAACAACTGTTACACTACACGCGATTGTCATTCTCTTATTTTTATTTTTTACAGATACTCTTAACCAAGACACTTTTATAGCTCTAATGATAGGCACTTTCCTATAATCTTTTTGATAAAAGCTCAGTCACAAGTTACAGATTCTACTTTGCCTTAATATCACAGACACTACTGATTCAGAAAGGAAACAACTTACACTATAGTTGTTTTCCAGATCAGATTTTTTAACGTCATAGTTCTGGTTGGTTGACAAAATACAAAAGTTCCATCATTTCATAAAGGCAAAATGTATGATGTCAATTGGTAACCCACAGTAAGACGTCAGAGTTATTTCTTGATTCCATGAGCTGCTTTTACGTTGATTCAAAGGGATAAAAAGAAAAGAATAAAAACGGAGTTTTTAGTTTGTAATATTATGTGGAAACTTTGTGATATGTATCAAGATTAATATTTTAAATTATTCATTTTCGTCCAAGTATCTTTGATCATACTTGTATTGACGTGAATCTGAAAATAGGGTAGTAACTGTTTCAACGCCGGCAGTACAAATTACGTACATGTAAAGTAAATTTATTTAAGAAGCTGGTTTCATTATTTCCTCTGTAGCGAGGTATGTTCAACACCACTTCTTTTGCGTATAGTTATAATTACTTCATCACTGAACATCTATTTCAGATTTTTACTATGGATTTCCAGGCAACAACACTATGGGTGAAAAACATATCTGTAAAAGCTGTATGTATACAACCCCCTGGTTCAGCTTATAGACTGAACAAAGGTCTTCAGTATGTTGCTGTTATTTTCAACACATTGGTTATTCTAAATATCTTTAATGTTGCTTATTAGAAAGCTCAAGATAGATTGCAGCCCAGTTATCAAATGTTCTCATGCCACTAGGTCTACCGTCACGTGGAAGTACTTCACGACAAAACATTTTTGCATTATCAGTATCATATTTGTGTTCACGAGTATCTGATTCGTGTCAATGAAGGATTGCCGTCGTCTGACATTTCGGGATGACTAGATAGATATTTCATGAGATATTACACCACGTTTCACTCAAGTTTGCGGTTACAGACATAAGTCCCGTTCCTCGTCAACTCAAGCAACCCTCCAATAACAGTTTTTCCTTCGGAATCTGTTGCGTGACCATGAAGACGAGTCGGAGAGTTTCTACGTCATCTTGAGACTGCCGTGCTGGCCACTGGACGTGTTGTGGCTGTATCCCGAGTCGGAGTCGTGGCTGGTGACCACTGGCTGCGGTCTGAAGGTGGTGAAGCTGGTCTCCGCCGATCCCTCGGGAGTGCCCTTGAGCCTGTAGCACGGCGCCGACGCGTAGTGCTGGCTGAGCGGAACACCTTGCTGATGTTGGTGATGTCGCAGCAACGTGTCTACCAGCAGACCCTCGTGGAAGTCGCTTCCCCCACCGCTGCCACCGTGCCTCCTATGGTCCGGTCTGAAGAATCAAAACATTATATGTGTAGTAATTAACTATTTTTATAAGAAAACATGTGAGCTAGAAAAAAGTAAAAGCAGATTAAAACACTAACCGATCAGCTAGGCATTGTTTTGATCTTATCTTCCGTAATAAACCCAACGTGATAGCGTTTTAGTGCTATTAGTTCAACAATGTTAAATTATTAATTCACTGTCCGTTATACATTAAGAAGTTAGGTACATTTGTGCTTGTTCTAAGAAGTATTTTCAACTGATACTATTATTTAAGAAGCTCATTAATCCTTTTCTATAGCTTTTTCATTGCAATATGGTGATATAGTAGTTGTAAACGATGTATATAAAAGTTAATGATCATAACGCATAGAAACAATCCGGTTCATTTTGTCGTATTTCAAAATCAAGAAACGACTTGGGTTCCAAATACAGTTGCTTATTTTATTTACAATTGTAACCCTGTAGATTCTGTGTAAAATCTTCTCCGGCAGAGGACTGAATTAAAACCAGATATTTATTCCATCACTTGCAAATGTGGGCAGACGATATGCACGGTTTTTCATCGCTGTACGGATCAAGCTAGATTTGAACGCCTGGGACCAAGGGCGTATCCAGGATCAGAACTAAAGGGGGGCAGGATTTGAACTAGGGGGGGGGGCAACTCATTTTGGTTTCGAGGAAGTGGGGTGGGGGACTGAAATATGACATTACAAAATCAAACTCAAACCTATTCAGGAAACTATTTTATAATTGATTAATATAGTAACCCAACTACTTAATCTAAGGACCTACTATGTAGTTAATTAAGATCGTAAGTCAGTTAGTTTTTTATGTAAACATTAATTGTCTGAGATTTTCAATTTCAATAATTTTGTTTGTCAATATCTCATGGTGTTCTTTCACGAAATTTCGATGCACACTCATCAGACATAATCCAGTCAATCTTTCTCTCCCAAAGTGCTCCTGAACTAGTTCTTCACTCGTCGAAGCGTACTGAAGGCAACTTAATTTTTCTTCTAGGGGGGGCAGCAGCCCCCCTTTGCCCCTCGCTGGATACGCCCATGCCTGGGACAAGAGACGATGTTGGCTGTGGCTACTCACAGCATATAAGAAAGACACGAATTTGACGTCGAGGTGAGACAGATACTACCTCATGCAAACGGATACTGGAACAGTCTGATTAAAGAGGTTACAGAGATCTGTGAATAGTCATTGTGAACAGAGACAGTCGGTATCCAGTTATTGGTCAGTTATGTGCGCAAAGTCAGAGGCGTAGAGAAGCATTCCGACCTCTAGCTGACCCCTTCCACAGCGCCTCTCGCCCCAATGCCCAACTCGCTCCAACAGGCTTCATAACCCTTCACATCTGCACCGAAAAGCGCTCAGCGCACCTGCCCGTGACATCACCGGTAACCGTTGCCCGGCGCGGGCTATATAAGGGCAGTCATTCCGGGAATCCTACACTTCTCTGGCAGATGAAATGAGGAGAGCAACTTCGAAACGTCGCCTCAAATTGACGCGCTCCACCGGTGGAATGCTCGAAAAGATTTTATGCAGTTGATTTGGCAGGAAAGCCTACATTCATTCATAACTGCATTTTATGTCTCGCAAGTGACTGCGTTCTTTTCTGGTATCACGAAATTACACAAACTTGAATTTAAAAAAATCAGACAAGCCCATTACCAGAACTGTAAAAGAGGTATATGAAACATTTTCTGTAGGCTAGTTATAACGCTGTTCTGTGTATGGCTGGTTTCCCCCCTTATCTCACTTACAGGCAAAACTCGAGGTATATCAGGTGTAGGGAGCCCTTTGGGAAGTACCTGTGGAAGGCCACTGGGGGCGGTGCGGCGGTGGTTGGAGGTGGCGGAGCCCTCCTGTGCGGGACAGCAACTCTTCCCCGCCCCCGGTGCTGCTGGTGTCTCTGGCGGTGGGGATGACGAGGTGGTTGGTGATGGTGGCGGTGTTCGTGCCGCATCTCCGCCACGCTCAGTTCGTCCTCCGCAAAGTCGTCCTCTGACAGCGGCAGCTCACTGCTGTCCAGGTCAGATTCGCCGCCGCGTTCTGTAGACACTGCCGACAGTAACAATCAGGGTTAGTACACAGTGTTCAACACGGACAGCTTCATTCCGATTAAATATAACGCCTTACAATTATTCCTGCTGATTTAGAGTACATAATTTTCAGTAGGAGAATTTAATGTTCCGGTCTGACAGTCCAGTAAAGCAACAAAGCAGTCAAAGAGTGTATGACACTTCAAAACTGGCATTCTATGCTTGCAGACATAGCCAAATGAGGAATGAATGTCTGGTAGAGGGAGTAGCGTGCATTCTAGGACATTAATATTATATTCATGAACTTTTAATACAAAAAATTACTTAGAAAAACAAAAATACCCTTAGAAAAAAAGTGTTCCTCTTTCGGGTATTTTTTGTTACTGATTAGATAAGGGAGCGTGCATAAACCACGTAACTCCATTTTGGCTTCCTGTGAAACCCCCCCCCCCCTACGTAGCCCTACATGGCTTTTGCCTCTACCCCTCCCCTCTCCCCCCCCCACACGTAGCATGTAGATTTTTTTCCCTTTTAATTACAGAAGACATTTTCTACTGTTTTCTCTTGTCAGACGCTTGTAAATTTCATAAGGAGATAATTAACTGATGGAAATAAATATTCACATGCTGTTGTGAGTTCTGTTCTTCATTTTAACTTTGAAAAATGTTATGAAAGGAAAGCTACGTGACCTGGCTCGGAATCCCACCTCCTCCACGTAGCCCAGCGTAGCCTTCCAGTCAACCCCCCCCCCCCCCCGCCCCGGACCAAGCCACGTAGTTTTTGCACGCTCCCTAACAGGATAGAAATCATTTACTTAGTTTTTGCTACTATCATATGTAATCAGAAGTTCGGACAGGGTCATAGAAGAGAGTTGTGCAACGCTGTTTGCGTATTAGGGATTACTTGAAGCATGCGGAACTACGAGTATAATTCTGACACGCAGAATATTAAGTCGTTTCTTTTGGTCCACCCAGTCTTCTCATTGATTATAAGGTGAAAATGAAAACTCAGTCACCAGGTTTGGTATATCTCTTAAATGGCGAGCACTGTATCATCACTAATAAGTCGTTGTAAAAGATTTGTATATCCTATCTGACAAAATTGTAATACGTAGGTCGGAATATTAAGCACTTTTCATTTTTGTCTGCAGTCACACAAACACTATTCATGAAAATGGATTGAAAAGCTGATTTTTAAAATGTGCACGACAACCGCTTCGAAGCCACATCAGACAACACAGGGAAGCTGGTTACATCCTCTCGCTACCAGCTCCAAAAAAAATAATTGTTACTACATTTTTCAAAGCTACAATTTAAGTTGTCTGAAAGTAAAATCACTTATTCTTGCTGACCGGAAAAATGATAACAATACGAAAATTTGGTACAAATCTGATCGATCAGTCCGTAAAGCTGCTAGAGAATTTCATTTTTGCACAAAAACCGTATAACCAGGCTGAAAGAGAATCAAGGGTGTTGATTTACTTACAGCCGTAATGCAGTAAAAATAAGCTTTAAGTCGAATGAATCATAGTATTCATTTACTACAGTAATGGCTCAAATAGTCAAAATCAGTGGAGAATATAGAATTTTTGTTCTTAAAATTTGGTATTTCTAACTTTAAAATATCTTTCTGTATATTGTTAATTTTTTCCGACAACAACTGATTAACTGAGGAAAAATAACTTTTTTTATCGAAAAGTTAATAACACTTGCACTTGTCTCTCACAGAGTCAAAAGATTAATTGTTCAGAATTTTTACATCCTATTTAACCAGTTCATCCCGAAATAAGAAGATATTACAATAATAGAAATTAACGTTCCTTAACTTAAATCCAGAATAGATAAATAAGATAATAAAGCATAAAAGAAATATAAATCAGATAGTAAATTTTTCCTCTCATATAAATAATTTCGTTTAGTTTACTGCGCATTTTTCACTAAAGGTAACGCTAATTTTCTGGTGTATGTGACTTATAATCATTTCATTTTATAATGTAAGGATAGTTACAAACGAGCAATGTACTCCTTTGGCAGGCATACCAACCTGGCGACAATTCCTGGTAGACTGGGTTGTAGAGATCGTCCCGGGAGTAGGGCTCTGAGCAGATGAACACGGTTGGTTCTTCTGGACCGTGGTACCCGTTCGGGTAGGGGACATTTGTCTTCAGGTCCAGCACCTGGAACATCGGTTGGTGATAATGTCATAGTCAACAAATTATACATATAAAATTTTATGTAGTGGAATGAGAATGTTATAAACAAAGAGCGACAGATAAAATTGTTTAGTTTACTGTAAAACTAAAAATCCTTTGAGGTTATCTGACTGTTTTTAATTCGGAATTTATGTATCTTCACCGTTGTGGTTATTAGAGGCGAGAGAGGACTGGATACTACCAGAGTTTTTTGTGAAGGAACCGTCCGTAACTAGGCTTGAGTGACTTTTGGAAACATTGAAAAACCATAATCTGGATTGCCGGATGGCGACTTGAACACGTCTTCTCCAGAATTCCAGGCCCAATCGTAACCGCTCAGCTACCAGAATCTGTAAACTGAACTAAATGTCATTGTACAAAGAGGTGCAACGCCAAAGGACTCAACAGAATTGCACTTATTCATTTCTTCACGACTAGCTCAGGATAACAAGTTAATATTAGACTATTTTATGGGCATGGGCGAAATACGGCGAATCGTGCACTGAAGTTGGACATAACGCATGACTTATGTAATTACATTGATGTTAGATGTATTTCTATGCAGACAATGACAATTATAGAAATTCTTATTATCGTCTTTAGGATGCCGTATGCTTCTGCAACTAGAAAATAATGGTAGCAGTCACTTAAAGAAGCGGTTCTTTCTCAGTGGGGGAGATACCGCATACCGGTGGACATTGAAGAAACCGCCGATCCCCTGCTTTCCGGTATTTAAGTTCTGCATCAAAGAAATTTTTAATTGAACTATCATGACTGTAAGTAGCCAAAAGAGAATTTCGTGAAGTCACCATTTTTTTAGCTAAGGAAAGAAACAGGTTGTCAATAATGGAGTGTGGTAATTTAAGATTGCTGATGACAGCTAAGTCACGAAATATCGAAAAATGAATACGATTATACCGGGCTCAGACTTGCAATTAATAACATTTTTATAATATGCATTGTTAATCAGAATGTGAACAATACATCAATATTGGTAGTATCTTTTAAGAAAGTGATTTTAAATAGTCCATCTGTCCTTGTTTTTCTATGTGCGATATAGTACACGCCACATCATTGAGCAATTGTTTTAAAAAGTCGTCTACGAGCCATAAATCTTGGAGCACTGTAGTTTACATTATTTAATTCAACAAGTGGAGTTGTTTTTTTCCCCTACTGAAAAGGGTATAGACGGTATGCCAAAGAAGGTGAGGAACTGTAAATTTTAAGGTACATGAGAATATGAATAGTCCTACAACAGAAATCAACTTTCCAGTCCAGTGGTTTCAAATTAGTGAAACGCGTGAGGTTGTTTCAAGAGGTACGCCCAGAAATCAATTTGCCGATGTAATCACTAATATAACAATTACGAAAATATTACTATCGCCAAAATACATATTTGTGTGTATGTGTCCATTAAAATTGTATTATTGTAATAAATCTCGAAAAACTAGTTTCATTATTTATTTATCATTTCAGCTATCAGGGATATGCAAGGATAAGCTCTTCCTCTAAGTGGTACTCGGGGAAAACTAAATGAGAACCACTGTTATAGTTCATTAACCGCAGAAACGTTTTTAACTAAATTCCACCAATAACAATTCAGAGCAAAACAAACTAATTTCTTCATAAAGTAAGCTCGTGTGGTCGTATTGACCAGGTGACAGGGTTTTTTAACGGCTGCACAATCTGCCCCTGTCTTAGCCGCCTAGTCTTACCCCGTAAATCAACCGGGTATAGGGAACCTACAGTTTAACGTGAACCACGGAAGCATTCAGGTGTACTTCAAATTACATAACAAGGTATACCAGTGGTGATGGTCGGGTTAGGAGACGATGAAAGTCCCCACCGAGACAGGGATATGAAACCGGAATCTTTCGATATCCAGTCGACGCCTTAACCACTAAGCCACCAGACCACGCACTTTTTTAGTTAGTTGTGTATACTTTGTGATGCAACCGTGAACTCTAGAAATTACGATTTGAAACTTAATGAGTCAGATGACAAGTATGAATGATGGACTGAAGAAGATCAAAACTTACAGAGCTTACCTAGGGGCAACTGTACGCCGAAATATATGACAGCGACGGGACAGGTATTAGTAACGTTTTTTGTCACTAGTGACAAGCGGAATGGGATAGCTATGTGTGAGAGAAATGTGGGCACTGGTTACAACGGCCATACGTCCAGACAAGGATAATCTGCTTGGGAGCGGTAATCTCATTAGCAGCCGTTGCTGGTGTTGAGTTACCTGGGCAGGTGGTCAGTGCGGGCAGGTGTGGGAGGCGTACCGCCCGCATACCGTCCCGTCCTCAGGGCACGGGTTTCTCTGTGCGCGGCAGGTGATACGCATGCGCACCTGCCACTCCCTAATGAGCTCGTAAATAACAGATTTAAAACAATTTCCAGAAAGTCGACCCGAGGCGTGGGCGGGCTGGGTGATCGATGGTTTCCAGCTGCGTCGACACTATCGACAAGGCCGCGCAGCTCGCATCGGCATTCTGCATTTGAGGCCTCTATAGAGTTCACATATTGCTTTCAAGAAGCGATGTTTGACCTGTCGTTATCACCCCACGGGAAATATAACGTGTCGCGTAAACAACTGCCTTACACCAGCAAATAAGGAAGCGTTCATTAGCTACCTGCTCGGTCAAGGGATTGGAGTGGGGCAGGAGTTGGGTAGAAAGCTACTTTGGGCTACGTGGCGAGGGAGGAGGATCTTCGGAGCCAAGCTAAGTAGCTGTTATTTCATGTTATTTGTGAATGTTAAAATAAGGTACTGAAGATTGAGCAGCATATGGGTATTTATTTTCGTCATTTAATTATTATCTCTGCATTTTAGCTATCCTAAATAAACACAGTGCCTGTGTGTGACTTGATATCATAGAGTTCAGGTCACATGGCGTCTACGCATTACGCGCCGAAATAAATAAATAAACAGGTGCTCGGTACAAATGTCAAACTGAAAAAAAAAAAAAAAAAAGCTGTTTTGAGTTCGATTTTCCGTATGTCACCACATAGCTCGTTGATAAAATAATTCTAATTTTGTTCTGCGGAGTGCAACTTTAATTATGATGCTCACTGAAGTGTTATTTAAAAGTTCAAAGTGTGGTGTGAAATGGCGCTGTACAATAAACTTCATGAGGCTTATCGTAAAGATAATGATATCTTTCACGAACAAATATGCCATAATGTTCACTCTTAAGGCAGTAAAATATTATGCAAGTAATCATGTGTTTGTGTATATATTTTTATTTAAAAAATGGAATAATGAAATATTTTCAACATTTGTGTAAGGAATTTGATATAGGGGGCATCCATAAATTACGTGAGGTGAAATACGGGAAGGGGGGTGCGGAGAAATCTCACCAAATCTCACCAAGAAGGGGGGAGGGGGGGGGGGAGTCTACGGAAATCTCACGTGACGTTTTGTAAAAAAATGTTTTTACTGTGGAGTTAAAAAGTAGGCCTACAAATTACGTGAAAGTCGATTAGGGGGGAGTTTTCGTCGAAAAGAGTGGGTTTAATCAGATTTTGAAGGGTGAGACCTAACAAAAAAACAAAAAAAAGTCTCAAAAAGTATCGAGGGCGATTTCTAGGGAGGGTTTCTCACGGCCCAAATCTCACCAGAGGGCGGGGGGGGGGGGGGGTGGCCTGATCTCACCAGAGGGAAGGGGGGGATCCGGAAAAACACCTCACGTAATTTATGGATGCCCCCATAGAGCAGCGGAAGTTTGTCATTAGTAGATGACTTATGTTTTCTCTCTCTCTCTCTCTCTTTTGATTCCAACTGACAATCAAACGGCTCAAAATCTATGTGGAATGGACTATCGAAATTTAGTGTCCTTCGAAAAACATTTCAGTTGAAATACAGGAAATCCTGAGGCCGGATAAGGCACGAAAACACATGCAGCTCTCTGCTTGATGGGAGATGCCATACGTCAGAAACTTGGAAAAAGTTACACCAAATACATTTTCTTTTTTGGAAAATGACTGTATCAATGAAATAGCACTTTATATTTATTTTGCAACATGTTGCTATCTCTTGTCAATGTTGGAGATTTAAGGGCCCCGTGAAGATACCTCGAAAAAGTTCCAAAAGGCAATTTTTTTTATTTTTCTAAGTAACTGTAATAGAATGGTTTTATTCGAAATATCCCACTGACGTAAGACAGACTACAGAGCCTGGAGAACTTCAGACATCACATTGTATTCACCGTCTGAGATTAATGAACGAATAGTGCAAGAGTTCAATGTGAAATTGAAATTTTGGAGAACGTACTTTTATTCAATTTGAAACATATACTAAAGACAAGCGTTATTAATTGAGAAAAACTTGCATGTTCTATATGGGTAGTACCATGTGAGATACGTCCGGAAGAATAACAATGATGGATTGAAGAAGTTACAAATCATGCACGCCGAAATATGTGACAGAGATGGGACGTTTGCTTGCCTCTAAAACAGCACACTTTTTTTAATGTGCTACCGTAAGGAATGAATTAAACACTTTTTACAAACAAAACTTTTCATAACACCACACATGTTTACCCTTCATTGTTTTTACTAAACTGTAGCTGTCCTATATGTATAGGATCGTGCTATGACTATTGAATGGGCGTGCCAGGATGACTGACACGTGGGTTCTAAATGGTTAACCTACGATGCCCTATGACTTGCGCCGACTTTCTTTGTATCTTCTGCTCTTGAACTCTTCTCTCTTGAACCTATCTTCTTCTTCTCTTCCACTAGTAAATAAACATGAACAACGAGGGTAACTTGTAATTAGGAGAGGGAGCGGGCAGCTATGAGCTACTTGAAATGAAACAATGTTTCTGGAAACCTCATTTAATCTGCACTAACCGTAAATCACCTAAAGTTGATGTTGTACAAGATATTGAGGTATTCCGTAACCCGTAATACTGACCCTAGGGATGAAACTTAGCCCTACAGTTCACAACTAGCAGAGTATGGTAAGGTTGGTGCAGCAAATATCTATCACCGAGGCCTAGATGTTATCTTGTAGATCGTCAGTCAAGAAGTGAGAGTGATCAATGTATTCTAGCTTGCTGGAAAAGTATTGGCTTGCATGCTCAGCACTGCACGTGTAGCTTGCAACCTGAACTGTTGATCGGCAGAAATTCGAACAACCGGACGTGCTTACTCGACGTCTGGCTGTAGTGAAACTTAGAAAACTTACATGATTTCGGTATTAAATATTATAATAAATGACGTCCCGTCACAAAACTATCAACATCAAATACACACCACAATTTTCATAAGAAAAGCGAAGTTTTTTTAAAAAAAAATTAACACACTTCATTTAAACTGTTGATGAAATCTTTGTAAATTCCATACATCACACAACAGGATTTCCGCAGGCAGTTATTGGAAGACATACGTAAACGCTAATTTGCTTACGATTTGTTATTTGAATATTTGACCAGCAAAGCCGTACTAATATTAGTTATTCACCAAATCGATTGTACATCCTACAATCACATGTCTTCCTAGTGATATTTGTGACTCAAAATAATCGTTTCGCTTCAGAACTGTCGTATGTTATCGATCCTGGAACGTAAGTGGTAGTAATCATTTAAATAAACAATTCATCCTTCCTACATGCAACTGACGTTTCTATTGTATTTGCACTGAAAACAGAATTAACACTGGACACCATTCCTTATGTTGCAGTGAATAATATCATTATAGCTAAGAATTTATTTTATTGACTGTATAGAAGACGAAGCTCTCTTTCCCACAAGTCCGTTGGAATCAAATGAAATAAAAATATTTATACACGAAATATAACCAGATTTCCTCCACGACGATTATTATTCTCTCATTACCATGATTTTATAATCTTTTAATAATGTTAATCGTTTAATGAGACGTATTGCGATTCAGACGACATGAGGTAAATTTTAATATCCCAATGAGTGTAAAGGAAACGAAATGCTCGCAGTCTTTTATAATGGATATTGAGTGCAGTAGGTACTGACCTCAGGGAGTGGTTGGTTCTGCACTGCAAGATGCGCAGGTCCCAGGCCAAGGTCCTCGAATCCCATGCCCGAGGGATCGACTCCCTGCGGCGGCCCTTTGCAAGGTCGCAGCACACGTGGTTTCCGCTTGTACCTGCAAGCGGAAAATATAACAGCTTACTAAGCAATTTGAATGTGTTGGCCTGCTGGCCTGTGTGTCAAAGTACAGGCATTGATGCAGTGATGGTGGGACGGAGGGAGAACGTATAAAACAACTGTTAAAAAAACATTAAGAGAAGCGGTGTAACCTCTAAGGACACTATATTCACTAGCATGGTTTGTTGCTCGACTTGCACAGCGTGGTGCTCGGTACTTACTTCCAGACGAGCACGGCAGCGATGAGTACGACGGCCGCCAGGAGAGCTGAGCTGACGACAACCACGGCCAGGGGAGGCACAGAGCGACTACCCAGCAGCTCCAGGTCTATCACCTGACAACACACAAGTAGTTTGCTTTACATTCTATAACTGTAATAGGCCTCTTTAACCAAGACGTCAGTCAGCCAAGTGTTGGCTTGCAAGTGTTTGATGTTAGATACACGGATATTTCCAAACCTCCTCTACAAGTTTCTCCACGTCCACCATTCCGAGATCACATCATTACCTCCATAAAGTAAACGAAACTAATCGAGGTCGGAGCGAGTACGGTGCGATGGATGATGCGGTTTTAATGAAACTAACATCAATCAATTTCGTCCACCAACCAATATGAGTCGCAATCAAAGGAAAAATAAGATTAGAGAAATAAGGTGCCTCACTAATTCTTAAATAATATTTTTTTTCCCTCGTACCATTCGGGATTAGAATGCACAGCAAAGATATTAGTTTTCGTGCTGAGCGCCCTCTACCACCCACAATTTTATGAATTGCAGAATATATATGCAGATGGATATGGTTCCTTTAAAAGAGACATGGCTGAATTTCTTTCCATTGCATGTCCCCTACCTCTCCTGTCTTGGTAAAGGATCCTTGTTACCCTATAGTGGCCCGGCTCCTTGACTTCACCCGTGTAGAATGAAAAGTATAAAGGTCGGGCCACACTAGACCGATACTAGTTTGTGTCGTCACCGCACAGACAGCTGTCTTTGTTGGAGCTTACTCGATTGAAGTCAAAACAACACTGCGTGTTGACCGAAACTCCATCGTCATATTTAGTTTGGAAACGGTGCAGTATGGGGCTGGTAGATGTGGAGAACAGTATACAGAAAATTCGGAAATTTCCGGTCCTAACACACCTTGTTTTGATGTTATCGATTGTCTTAAAATAATGTATTTTTCTTCTACCTTACATCTAGTTTCATCGGATGATAGTAAAATGTAGATTGTGACATTCTAAAACACTCGCTAAATTTCTTTTAACTATCCTTCAAATGTTGTAACTAGGGTTGCTTCCAATTTTTTTAGAATAATTAAAGTAGATTTGTATTTTGGAAAATAAAAAATTAAATTATGTTATTTTGTTTTATTACGTATTTTTCATTACTTTCTTCCAACTCACTTTTACAGAAGTTTTTGAAAATTGATTCCGTGAAACAACCACGTGAACTTGTTCAAGGAGACCGAAGACTGAGTAGTAACCCGTCCGTCACATTGATTAACTACGGACAAGTGTGGACGCTAGAAGGGGCGACCGAGCGTGGTGGGTGAGCGGTGGTGGTGATTCTCTGGCCTCGCATACAGGTGGATGCAAGTTAGAACCCCGACCAGGCATCCAGATTTGGGTTTCCATGGTTTCCCCAAATCATGCCAGGATTCTTCCCTCAAAAAAGGCCATGGCTGAAATCCTTCCCATTTCTTGTCCCCAGTCCCTTCCCGTCTCTAATGGCCTCGGCGTCGAAAAGATGTAAAGCTATAAGTAAAGGGGAAAAAAATAGAAGGGGCGAACCGTCACTCGGCTGATTGTCGTTGCGGTGACCGTGCGGACCCGTTACGGGCAAGTGTGGCCCTACCATTATCGGTATACATTCACAACACTCCTTGCTTCTTCATATTTAGCTTAGTGTGTTCAGTATAATTTTACAGTTTAGAAAATATACATATGTACATTCATGCTTTACATTATTTAATAATACCAATGTTAACTAAAAATGTTGCCGTTGGTACGCCGACTATAATGCGAGAATGATTTCGAGTGCAGTTAGTGTGGGCCGCCTTGGCGTACGTGGCGGTGCGGCGGCGAGTTTTCCATTTCCTGCCGCCACGCACACACTTTTCGCCAGTGCTTGCCTGTGGTCGACAGGTCTGTCGGCGGTAGATTTACCGACCTATTTCCTGCCGCCAGCGCAGCGCCAAGGCGTCGGCCGGCGTCGGTCGCGCCTATTTCCGGGCGTCGTACAGTCGATATGCTTGGTGTGTGTGTGTGTGTGATGGGGTGGGGGCACAGGTAGCTGCCCAGCCAGCCGTCAACCGCACGCCACACGACTCGTTAACAATTAACACGCTGCACGCTGGGGCGTTCACCGTTCACCCTGCGGTTGCACGGAAATTCACTTTGTTTTCTGCACAGTTTGCTGTTCAGCAGACCGTAAAAGTACGCAGTATCTAGAAGAATCGTCGGCACAACTTAGTCAATGAAGATTTTGAAAAAGAATGAGCTCTTACATCCCCCGTATTTAAATTATTTATTTTAAGGACCAAGTATATTTATTAAACTAAAATAATATAATACAGTATCAGCAGTGTTGGAATTGTCATCCAAAACGGTTTTTAATGACGGTAGGTGTGCATGACACTCACACATACTAGGAATAGTTTAGGGTTTTCAACAATTTCAGATCTTTTGGTTGACCCCCACCCCTTTTTTTTTAAATTCATCTCTGAGTTTTATGGTTTATTTATTATTGGCAGCTATTATTAATAACAAATAAACTCATTATTGGATCATAAATTTCTTTATAACTTACTTTCGCTGTGTTAAAGTACACTGATGGCTTTCAAAATGTTGTGTATGTTGTCAACAACGAGTGCATCTGGGTAGCCTACTATTAAATGTAAGTCAAATAATCCCTGTCGATAGAAACAATGAGACAGGTATAATACCAAAATTAAATACTAGTCAAATATTTGGACAATTAGGTTCACAAATATTTTTGTAATTATAAGAGTAACGGATAAGATTGTGTTCACTTCTCACTAAACAGTAAAATAATTACATTTTATAAAACAACAATTACCCTTTCTGTAAAATATCAGAACGAACGTTAAGTATACTTCAAAGCAGTCATATCGTTAGTAACAATGTAACAAAAAAATCTACTTTACGTAACTTTGATGTCGTAGTACTCAAGTTATAGATATAAAAGCTATAAGTTTACTTCATTTTACGGCAGTTAAACTTCGCAGTTTTGTAGAAAGAGATAACTCAACAATTTAAAAACATTTTTTGTCAATTGCCCTTGTTTCAAAATCTTTAAAACTTATTCATAAACTGGAAATTTACCATCTTTGTAAGAACAAGGGCAGGAAAAATTTCTTTATAGTATGCAACTTTGTTCTATTTGTTTTGTTTGTTAAACAGCTATCGGCAAAGTAGAACGGGAAAGGTCCCATCCATTACACGGCTATGGAGCAACAGCCCAAAAACTCGAGTCCACAAAAAGATTCCTGCGAACATCAAGGGAACTAATTGGGTCACCTGAAACGGCAAATGCACGGTTGTGGAAAACTAACAGTTGCGGAATGCCCGTCACTTGGTCATACATAAAGTTGGAATCTCTGGAAATCCTTGAATCGATAGCATCCAGAAGTTGGCAGGACAAAAGCTAATCTAGAAAAATGAGGTTATATTAACACTACCAATATTAAGTGTCAATGTGGAAAGGATCAACCAATATGCCATATTCTTCTTTCAAGAAAGAAGAACTGCATCAACAATGCAGAATGCAATTGATGTTGCAAACTACTGGTCGAAATGGGTGTAATATATTTAACTCGTACAAGGATTAGCTGAGATTAATAGGAGAGTAATAATAAATCAGAGCATAGTATAAGAAGAAATTTCAAATAGCAATAGAACAAAATTTCATCGTTTCTTTGAGGCATTGTAAAAGAAACTTGAATATGATTTCAAATCACACTGACATCTGAGAAAATTATTAAACCTTGCAAAGAATTTTTCCCTCAGACATTTTAACTCAAATTACATAAAAGTAGTAGGTGACGTTGAAGAATATAACTTCTTTTAACGAAAAACTGATGGAGAGTTTATGGATCAATCTTGAGGAAGAATTTGTAGAAAGCGATCAACATACTAAAATAAAGAAATAGAATCATTGATAGTTTTTCGGTGATGTTGTTGCTATGAATTCAATCCAAAACGCTGCTATATTAGAATGGAAATTGAAATTAAATCAGAAACTCTTCAAAAGACGCCAAGAACTAATTTCGGAAACAGCATTATTTCTTTATTTACTTTGCATTTGGCTTCCTTTTTGAGTTATGCGTTTTATTCTTACGGAAAGCTTGTTTAAAGTAGTTAAATCCCATTTATCATCGTGATTTAACAATTTATTAAAAATTTGGTTAACATGCAATGCACCTCAGTTTTTATTTTTCAGACTGGTGGGTCTGACTGAAATAACCGAAAGAGTTACTTCCCTCCGTAAAGTAAACGTTTTCTTGTTGTAAATCCAGATCCAATACCTCTAAAATTATTTAGAACGGCATCAAGACCGGCACAGGTTGTCAGCGCTAACAAAAGAAGATTGAAATTATGTAAATAGACCCAAAGTAATCTGGAGCAACAGTCAATAGCAAACAATATTTCCAATACGTAACGTTTCTGACCATACATTTTATGCCTACTATTTTATAGAACTTTGTTATTCAAATTAAATTTGTTTGTAAAGATCACCAATAATAAAGTTTTCAAGAAATTTCGTGTTAGCATTTTACCAGGAGTACAATTATTTGTGATCAAATACCGGAGCTTTCTGTGATCTTGCGCCTATTTAACCATGGTACTGAACAAACTCAAAGTGGCATTACTCCGTAGGTGGTGTATCAGGTGATTTCGGCAG
Source organism: Vandiemenella viatica (assembly GCA_031002005.1). Taxonomy (NCBI): domain Eukaryota; kingdom Metazoa; phylum Arthropoda; class Insecta; order Orthoptera; family Morabidae; genus Vandiemenella; species Vandiemenella viatica. The sequence goes on from JARYHS010011408.1 coordinate 148,743,704, forward strand.
AAAATAAGCTAGTATTTGGAATACATAACGAGACTAGCAAGTGCCAAAGTGATCACCTCTAAATTTTGTCGAAAGCTTGCCAACTGTAATCCATGCATTGAATTGTTGTTACATAAATTACTCAAGGTTGCGTCTGGAAAAATAGGGCGAAACATTTTTTTTATTATTTTTTTTTTTTGTAAGCGTAAGGCCTTTTACTGTGAGATCCCTGTCACGACTGTTAGATCACCTAATGACAGAGCTTTGATTACATAAAAGCTAAATTATTCTTGGCGTTGTGTACCGATCTACTTTTCACTCAATATCTCGGTAATCAAACATCCTGTCACCATCTTGAGACCAAAGTGTTTGCTGGGTGGTAAGGTTCTGATCTCGCAAAAATCGACAACTTCTAATCTTGATATGATATACAGTAAAGTTGAGGTCTTTCAGCTAGTCGGTACTTCACCTGAAGATGGCGACGGAGGAAGTGATCGCTGAAATATTGCGTGATGTTTGTGGAATGTGTAGCTTATGAGAATGTGACGGTGATCGGGAATCGTCCCAGTATTCGCTTCGGTGACTGCACGAAACCGCATGTTTGGATTTTGAACAATTGGCCCGCTGTACCTTATTACTTCATTGTGGTGGCGCTTGAAAGTGCACGGGCACAATGATGTGTAAAAGAAAGTGTGTATGCTTTAGAATATGTCATTAATATAGCTTCTGTAGATGAATCAGATATGGCAATAAAGACATACAGAAAATATTTTCAACGCATTTCTACACATCTGCTTGATTCGGTTTCTCAGATAACATTTAAATAGGCCACCCGTGTTGACATTCTAGCAAGCAAAAAAATAAATGAGTAAGGTGAACGATTACAGATACAAACTCTAGCTTAAAGGTATAAAGCATAGAGTTAAAGTAGGAAATACGGTACCAAACGAGATGGAAATTAATGTGGGACTGCCACTGGGTAGCGTTTTGGAACCACTGCTGTTCTAATGAATGACTTGTTGGGTTGAAGTCGATAGTTGGATTGGTTGAATATAATGGGATTAACAATGGAGAGTATTACAAAGAGCTGCAGGAGGATCTGAACAGGATATCGAGGTGAGTAGTTAAACATAGAATTAAAATAAAATAAACGCCAAGAAGAGCTCATTAGGTGAATTAATAAAGAAATAAAGGTTTTCTATGATTATGGTGTAGGGAAAGAATTGCTTGTGGGAGATCTTATGCCTAAATACCTTTGCATAAACTGTTATGAAAAACGAGCTGGGCTGGGAGTCATTGGATGACAGAATGCGGGTGAAGGGATTGTTTATATTGTGCAAAGCATATAATCGTGATGATGCATCGTAGAAGGATTGTGAGTCGTACATAGAAAGGAAGAGATTACTGTCTACGTAAGAAGACATTTCATTTCGGGAGAAATGGAGATGGATTTCTTTTTTTTTTTCTTTTTTTTTTAAGTTTTGAGAGTAATGGACTGGTATACATTACGAAGGGAAATAACTAACAGTTTACTAAAGTTACTAAAATAGTATTAAGCTGAAGAGCAGAGTGAGGTGGGTAGCGAAAAATCATGACATGGTAAGTGAGGGATGTAGGGACATTGGGATTGGACCTTATGTGCTCCATTGGAACTGAAATTATGTTAAATAAATTAAACATATGAAGTTGTACTTTCCAGATTATGCGTTAACTATCTGTTACAGCGTACTCACAGAGAGGGCATCACAGAAGTCATGCTCGTCGGAGCAGGTGTCGTCGGCCTCCATGAAGGGTGGTCTCGGAGGCGGCGGCACCGAGAAGACGGGGGGCGGCGGAGGGGGCGGGCCAGGCCCCCCGCATTGCCAGCACTCACCGGCGGCCATCGGAGGCAAAGCTCTTCAGGAGCGCAACATCTGAAACAAGGAGGAGACCGGAGAGCGCTCTAGGTGGTGGTGTAGTCAAGAACACCTTTTGGCAGGACCGTGTAGACATCCAGCGATTCGGCATTCGCCAAAAGCTGCGATCGTAAGCATAATAAAGCAGAGGAATTTAGAGGAAGTGGTTCAGTTGGCTGCGACGCCGTGATGGTTCGAGTCCTAGTGATGGAAGAAACTTTTATAAGGGGGCGTTCATTAATTTCTTAAATTTGGTCTCCCCTCCCCCTTGGTGAAATTTGGTGGGATCTGGTGGTATCCGACATTCCTCCAACACGAGATTGACATCGTAATTTTGAAGACTTATTTTTTTTAGTTCTATTGCTCTTTGAAGGGTGGCAATCTGGAATAAAAAGTTTATGTGAGATTTTTATAGCCCCCATCCCCCCCTCCCGATTTTAAGCTCACATAATTAATGGACGCCCTCCATCTTGACTTGGCCGACAGGTAGGCGAGGGGTAGTGCATAATTCCTAATCACCAGATTATGAACCAAAGTCCTGGATTAAATCCCAAACCTCTCTATGGTAATACGGAGTGAAGGCATACGACAATGTTGTTCGTGATTCGTCCGTTGGATGAGGTCGGTGCCTTAAGTTTATTTCGGAAGAGTTGGTTTGAACAGGTCGGAATCGAATTTCACCCTCTCCCAACTTCATCTCTCATTCCCTACTACGTAAACAATATTCTGTACTGACCCACACACAGTCATACACATCTACAATGACAAATACAAACACAAATTGGGGAAGACAATGTGAAATAACCTCAATTATGCTCTTAAAGAGAATCCCAGTGGAAGGGTGCATCCACCATGGCAACCGCCTACATCCAGAATCATAAGAAGAAGAATTTGAAGAAAGTTTATGCAATAGTACTGAGTATGCAGCTGAATTAACTGTGTTTCACACCTGCAACCTGGATAATAAGGCTCGTTGAAAGAGGATTTTCGATTATAAGTTAAGTTTTATGTGGAATGCGGAATCCAAAGCACGAAATTGAATCGAAAACGTTATTCTGTGTAGTAATATCTTTAGTACAAGGCTACAGTATTTGTTCAATATTCTGTTATTTTATAAAATGCTATTTTATTGGAAGTTTAGTCACAGAGTCAAACATTGCGACCGCTGTTTACTATTATTATTTAATTGCTTTCGGCTTCCTGGGCCATTCAGCTATCTGTAGTGTGATTACGATACGAATGATCGAATTTTTAGGTTTCTTTCCGGTGTATATCATTTCCAACTAATTGACAAAATTTTCACACACACAACACTTAGACATCCTTTCCCTCTGCCGGACTCGAAACGGCGACCTTTTGCACGAGGAATCAGTACTCCAGCCCTAACGCTACCGAGGCTGGCTTGCGGTCAGGTTGGCTAGCAAAATCTTGAGCAAGTGCTCTTAATTAGAGCTATATTAGAGAATTTTTACTAAAATCTACGTTCATTTAATTGCGAATTAAATGAATCATTATTTGAATGTTTTTCGTCAAACTGAATTTAAAGGGAATGAAAATAGAATGCCCGCGTAGTAACAGCTGGAACTCGGGGTTAATGATCTGTATGCACTCGATACACACACTAACCCTGCTTCGGAATGCAGGCGACAGTGGCAACAGAACATGACACGTGGATATCTGATCATCGATGTCAAGCAGAAGCTTCTGCTTGAGAACCAACTAAGGAGATACTGGAGCCAACTAAACCATTTCAGAGGAGGTTACCCCTGCTGTGACTGCGGTGGGGAACAGATTGTCGAGCATAGTGTGGAGAATTGTCCAAGTGACCTGCGTCTTCTCAACGCCGCTGCAGATGCCGCAGTCGAACTGATGCACTCTCTCGGCTTCACTGTATAATGTTGTCATTGTTATATCTGTTATGGCAAAGCCATGTTCTAAGACTTGAATTAATACCAAGCACGGTGCTTAAAGGGGAACTGTATTTTATATGGTCATAGGCGCATCATCGAGTGCAGAGGCCACTCGAAGCTATTTCAGAGTTATTCGGCTTCCGCGCCCTATTAAGCTAACTCTTGAAGCTCCTTAATATATAGGGTCATGCTCAGAGATACCCGACGAGTATATAAGAGGAGTCATTATTCAGTCAGGTCTGTCGCTTTGAGTGAAGTTGAAGAGTCAGAAATCAACTCGGCCCGGCCTGAAAGGGGGGGGGGGGGAGGGAAGGGGGTCAAGCCAACGAACAAACCACCTCTGCACCTATCTGCCGTCGCCAGTGTACGGATACCATCCAGCGCTAATGGGCCGTGACTGTTGTAAGGTACTATCAAAGTAGCATTTCTGATCACGTACGATTACTCTGTGTGAGAGTTCAATGTAGATATACTTCCTTATTCCAAAGACTGTTTCATTACTAGTTTCAGCATAAGCTACAATAGACGCGGTGACCCTTCGCTCGGTGCTACCCCTCTCGGATAGCCATATTGTAGCAAGCCAAAATGATCACCCCATCCGATCGGCGTTGACAGTTCTGGTCTCTGGACGTTAGCGACATGCGATCTAGGGACTAGGTCCCTTTGGTTACCATGCTACCAGCAGGTGTTTGCTAAGGCCTTAGTCCGTCGATGCGGCATGAGATCCTACACTAGAATAGGACCACATCATGTCTATTGTAGATTATACACGATAAATAAATAAATACTTGATGATTATTGGTTCCCGAGGAACCGTATTCTTGAGAAAAGCTGGCTCTAAATCAGAAATTACTGTGAGGTTCCGATTCTGTGGAGGAGATTCGCCGAGTGAACCCCGCAGTCGCACTTTGTTAACATGGCGCCACAGCTTTCACTAACCCCGAATGTAATCCCCTCTGGCGGAGTATTTGTAAATAAAAAGAACGCCGGCCTGGCCGAGGGGCGGTAAAACTAATTGCCGCGGCCTTTGTGTCGAAACAAAACGGCAGCGCATGACTTGTACCGCGTCCGACAATAACATCGCCAAAAGAGCTTTGTGCGCGCAGGCGGCCCGGACCGCACGCTGTTTATTCTTCGTCGGATATTCGCTAAAATGTTTTATTCATGTCGGTAAAAGGTTTTCATTCATCGCATGCAGACGAGCATGAAACGTGCATCGGGCTGACATGAAAATTCATGTCTCCAAAAAAAGGTAAAAAAGGGGGGATGCTTGCCACACACATCTTCGATTAGCTGGCTGTTTGTTTTAAGCGAGCAGCTCCAGGTTCAATCAACTACCGGATCAGTAACAATCAAGGGTAAACTCTTTCTGTAACTACCTGCATCACCTTCAAGGGCTTCAAAATCCCAAAGACCTGCAAGCAGATCACAAACCTAAAAGAAGAAGTTATATTTATATGGATAAAAGCACATACCTGGAAATGAAAAAGTAAATCACCTTGCAAAGTGTGCTACAAGAAGAGGTGAGGACCTGAGAAAGGTACCAGGTTTAGATATTACAAACATCCTTAAAAAAAAAAAAAAAAAAAAAAAAAAAAGACTACAGGAAAATGTGGAACTGAGAATGATCTGAGGCATCCCCGTGGCATAAGAAGGGCTCTCCATCAAGAGGACTAATAACTGCAATAGCAAGGTTAAGGTATAACTATGGTTTCTTCCCCTCGCGCTCACAAGTATACAGAATTAATCGCATGAACACGGTGTGAATGTGATACTCAACAACATCACAAATTTTATGAAATCGATTTTACAAGAGGGCATCCAACTACCAGTTAACGTGACACATTTGCTAGCCATTGAATATATTTATGCACATCGCCTAATCCTAGCATTTGTGATAAATAACAACCTTAAAGTTAGAGGCTTCAGGTGTTTAGAAGAATAAGAGGAACTAGACAAACACATGAAGAGTGCAAGCTCCATCGGGCTAACTACGAAGACGACACTTATCAAGTAATGTACTTTATTTTGTATGGCTAAGGTTAAACGGCAATAAATTAAAAAAAACCTTCATAAATTCCAGAGAGTACAGCTCATATTAATTAAGAATGGTCTGTTGATATGAGACGAATTATCTAAAAAAAATTGAAGAAAAGTGTGCATGATGGTCCAGAGAGCAGGTCAATAGAAACCGGGAAGAAAACTGCTGGAGTTGGAAAGTTCTTAAATGTGACTGTGAGAACAAGTGGCGGAATCATAACAAAGCATAGCCGGAAAGGGGGCGGGGGGGGGGCAACTGGGCCGACAGCTTTAGGACGGTGGCAAAATCGTGTTTGAATTTATGTCACAGTAACCTTTCTTTTTTTTTTTTTTTTTTTTTAGCTCCACTATTGCGAAAATGGGAGTAGCAAAATAAGTGTATTTTCGAAGAGGAGGCAACCTCACAGTTTTGTCCCGGGTACGAAAATTCCTAGATCTGCCTTTGTAATGATTTATTAATGCTTTGTGTGATTCACCTTTTCCAGTAAATTTCGTAAAAAAATTTCATATAACATTACTTGTGATGGAATGTGGACGCCAAAAGATGTGTAAGTTACGTCTAGTAAGAATTTCTAAATGTACATATGTGAAGGGAAACTGGGGTTCTCGTAAAATTGACGCAGAATGAAGCAGCACTAAGAAAATGTCTTTTTTATTATTTAACTATTTTTTTGGCTCATGGCTTTACCGCTAATCAACGTCCTCATCATTAGAGATGGAATGGACTGAGGGTAAAAAACGAGATGGAATTTGACCATGGCATTTTGAAGGTAACATCATGGAAAAACCAAATCTGGATGGCTGGTCCGAGATTCTAAGCCACGTCCTCTCGAATGCGAGGCCAGAGGTCTTGATTTAAATACAGTGCTCTTTTTTTAAAATTATAAAGCTAATTCTTCGTATTATAATGTCAATACATATTTCATTCCTGCCCTAGGAATGTTTCTTCCGTTGAGTCAGTGTCCGTGTATCACAGTACAGAACAACTACTGTGGCTATTTGCGACACTTTTTCAAAGTTATTTCAATAATTTGCAGTAATTACATTTTTGTAACAAATTTTAAAATTACAGATATACATTTTAAATAAAAACTATTAAATGTATTATCAGTAACATATAATTATTATATTTAATTACGATGGAGTCAATGGCAATTCCCCTAGTCACCTTATTTATAATTTTTTTTAAAAATTATCTTTTATTATTGAAGTGTTAAATTTCTGCCCCCATTTACTTTTCCAATTTAGAAATTTTAATTTTAAATTTCTTAAGAGTTTTTGGTAAATTATTCATCAGTTCACTTGATTATTTGTTCCAATCCCTGACACCCTTACCAACAAAAGATAATTTTCCCACTTCCTTATGCATGAAATCTAGTGCAAGCTTGTGGTCATGGACGTCTTTCCCCTTCCATGCAGTATTCCTCATTCTTTGACCAATATTCCTCCAAGCCCCATCACCAACATATGACCTGTACATTCCCAACACTCTCCTCACCCACCTCCTGTCCTCCAATTATCCTCAATCCAGCTCTTTGAAATATTAGTTACTGACTGCGTCCTGCTATAATTTTCACAACAAATTTAGCTGTTCTTCTTTGCAAACCCTCCAACTCCTGTATATGATAACCAGAATGAAGGTCCCAAACTACACCACCAAATTCTATCAATTGTCTGACCAATTCCCTAACTTCTCTGCTACATTTTCTTCTCTCCCTCCAAAGTAATTGAAGGATTGTGAAATCTTTTCCTATCACCTGCCCAATGTGCTCTATCCAGTTGAGTTTGTTACCAACCGTTATGCCAAGATATTTATACTTCAAGTCTCCAACAAGAAATTCTGACTCCACCCTACAATTATAATTAATCATTAATTTTCTATTTGTATACCTAATAAGCTGATTGTTCTTGGCATTTATCCTCATTCCTTGCTGACCTACCCGATCCTATTGTATACTATTATATCATCTGCAAAAAACCTAAATTCTGACCGTAACCCATCAACAAAGTCATTCATTAGAATAAAACTCTACCCTGTGGCACTCCCATATTTACTTCCACCTCTTTTGATCATGTACGTATTTCATACTCTAACACTTTGCTTCCTGGCTTTCAAGAATTCCTCTACCGAGTAAAAATTACTTTTTCATCTAATCCAATAAACTTAGAACCGTTTTATCTACTTGATCGAAAGTATAGAGAAAGTGCAGAGAAGAGCCGCTCGATTCGTGATTGCTTGCAACAGTCCTTATGAAAGCGTCACAGAACTGATTAGTATACTAAGCTGGGAGTCTCTGGTAGATAGACGACACACGTTTCGTTTAAACTTATTGGTAAACATGTGTACTCCCACTTTCACTCACGAGTGTAGTGAAATACTTCGTCCACCAACCTATTTGAGCCGGAATGACAGAAACGACAGGAATGACAGGAAAGATAAAATTAGAGAAATAAGGTGTCGCAATGATTCTTATATGAATTCTTTTTTCCCTCGTACCATTAGGGATTGGAATGCACAACAAAGAGATTAGCTTTGGCGCTGAGCACCCTCTGCCACCCACAATTTTGTGAATTGCAGAGTATATATGTAGAAGTAGATGTAGATGTACTCTGTCAAATGCCTTAGAAATCTCTAGTGCCACACTATCAACTTGGCCTCCCTGGTTCCATTCATCTGAAAAATCTTGTTTATAGCCCATCATTTCAGATTCACATGAATATTCTTGCTAAAGACATATTCATATTTAGTTGGAAAACTTGGAATGGGCTTGTTATTTACCAAATTCCACTAAAACTTGTTAATAAATCTGTCCTTACGTTTAAGTTACAGAACACTGTAATTTAAATTAATTAATGTGGGCAGATTTAATAAGGAAAAGGTCATCAGCAAAAGAGAATAAATAGCAGAATACGTAGTAAAATACATGAGACTCAATACCATGATTCTTCAAATTTAATTATACTTTTATAATTAATGTCTTCATGTACTATCAGAGAGAAACCAACGAAGACATCTAACTGAAAACACAAGTATCTACAAAATTATTAAAATCTAATTCTTCATTAGTTTCCTGTTGTGAATGGATGAAGTAGAATTATAATGCAAGCTACGCGGTGTAGATGACTGCAAGAGTCAAAGAGCCGAAAATGTATAATAGAAAACGAAGCTTTCTCCTTACGAGTCATCTGAAAAGGGCTTCTGTGATATTATTTAACATCAGTTCATACCAGATTGTAACCTGTCTGTGATTACACTTCTCTTAACTAAATATTTAGGTATTACCGTCTCCCATACCCTCCTAAAGCTGGACATAATTTCCACCTTTGTGGATATCCTTTTTTACCTCCTTCTTTGTAAAGAGAAACACAACGCCGCTTATGATAGAAATCAAAACGAGCCACAAAGACACTCTTTTCTGAGAAGTGTCCCTGCGGTAGCATATTTCATAACAGTAGAAGACCATTCTCCGCATTGTAAGAATTGATTGGATACGTAGCTTGAAAGTGAATATCTGATGAAGTCTTACGCCTTAAAGAGAATCTGAAATCATAAGAGTGCTGCAGCAATCAGAATCTTAATTGGCGGTCAGACAACGTGATCGATATTGCTGTTCGAGATGGTATCACATTTCTCTCGAAAGGGGGTTTGAATGCGAAGTTTCATATACTGAAACCATTATTTGTAGTTAATGAGTATGTTCCATCAACTTCATGGGTAGAATTGACACCTTAATATCACAAACTTCTATGAAAATCAAAGTGAATATTATACACTAGAAGGAGCAACGGCGCTAGTGTTCCTTCGCAAATTGAACGATGCGCTTGCCGCCATTTTGGGGGCAACCGGTAGCTTTCAGTGTATTCTTTTGTACAGTTGAGACGCGTCGAAGTGATCGAGTGCTCGTATTATTTTGGCTTACAAGTGTTTTCTACCATGATTAAGTATTGCGCTGCATATAAGTGCACGAACCGTGCTACAAGAGGCACAAATTTATCATTTCACAAGTAAGTATGCATTTAAATAAGTTCCGAATCTTCTACTATCTTAATCCCTGGATGTGATCTAACGGTGTTGATCACATGTTTAATATTTTCTTTCGATATAGATTTCCGCTCAGAGATTTGAATAAATTGAGGGAGTGGTTAGCTAAAATACGTCGGGACAATTTTACTCCCACGGAACATAGTGTTATATGTTCCCAACATTTCCAGAAAGAATGTTTCTGGAAAAATAAAAAGATTCTGAAACCTTCTGCAGTACCAACAATTTTCCGCTTTCTAGACAATATATCGAAGGTAAGGACTATAAGCTTTTCAATAATGTATATGCTGGAATATTCTTAGTATCAAAGCTTTATTATTTTAGGTGCGCCATATGTAGAAATATTTGAGGAAATTGTTCCTTCTTTTCTAAATTACTACCATGCTATGTGAAATGCATACTATCAAGAGTATGTAATATTTTTCAGAAGACTGTTGCTCGACCTCTTTCAAAGGAAAGAAATATGCTAGTTCTTTCTGAAAATGTTCTCAAAAAACAAGAGTACTATGTGGAGCATGACCATACTCATGACATAGAAAAATCTGTAAAATCGGTGAGATATGAAGCAGAAATAGACAGAAAAAATACAGCATTACAAAGTACAAGAACAAATATGAAAAGTTGCCAGGAACATAACAAATTGCATGAAAATCGAACCATGTGGCGGTTGGTGCAAGAGTTAAAAAGAAAAGTGTCAAATTACTGGAGATGTGCGCCATAGTTTAGAAAATTATTTTTTTAGTGATTTTAAAAGTTGGTTTCTCTTTCAAAATCTGGTGTAAATGCAGTTACAGCAACAACCTAACAAACATTTGCCCCGGAAATGTCATCAACTATAACCGATCAGGAATTGTTTTCAGAATATACCCTTTCAGATAATTTTTCCAATTAGGCTATATTGAAAATGTAATTGTTTATATTGCAGAATTTGTTGCCGTGAAAGTTGCAAAGACTTTCTCTTGCAACATTTGTACATCTTCTCTGTTCACAGAAAAGAATTTTTCCTCTACTTCTATGTTTATTACTACTAAGGATAATGGGAGACTGCATTATCTTTCAGCAAGAATTGTACATACATACAGAATTTCTGAAAAATGCGTAAGAAATGAATTAATTCACTGTGGTTGAAAGTAATGAAAGGTGATTTAAAACAAAAAATAAAAATAACTATTTTGCAGGGATGTAATTTCAATAGTTTGTTTACTGACTCAGGGATCACATGTTTGAAAATGTTTAACCTGGAAATCATGTTCTACTTTCAAAGAAAATTATTGATATGTTTGTCAGTCTGAGATACTATCAAGTTGCAAAAATACGCAGTGAAAAGCAGAAATTGTCAATCAGACAGAAATTAAACAAAACTTGTGCTGTTTTATATTGAATAAAAGAAGTAAAAACGTTAATTTCTTGTATTTACTTTCCTTATATTCTCATATGAATGTTATGATTGTTATTAATTTTGTAATTTTATTCTCCAGATATTGAATTAATGATTGTATCAAATTAATGTGGACACTGGCACCTTGCCAACTAAACTGGTGATAGTCTCTGGAGTATACAAGTGTGGGAAAAAAAATAGAATGGAAAGTGAATTCAATATCCAAGGTTATAATTTAAAACCAGGGGGTGCACTTGCATTCAAGTAGTATGTAACGTGAAAAATTTATTTTAAAATATTTGTTGGCCTTGGCAAAATTTGATTAGCAAGGAGTATAATGCTTAGATTTCCTGGAGCAATGTGCTCAGTTGTTAAGTCTTCATAAGGGAAAGGTCTTAGTATAACAATTAACAAAAAAAAAAAAGGTAAAAACCTTTTCTTCTCCTGTTGCCTTCTCACTGGAAGAACTGCTCGGTCACATTCTTCATTTCAATTAGTTGAATGTCAGATTCTGTCTTTGAATTGAAAAGAAAATGGTTGCTCAACTTCAGAAGAAAACTAAGTTTGGGCTCAGCCCTCTTAAATTTGTGTATCTGTGTTTCGTCAGTTTTCCTTCAATATATTTATAATCGGTTTCTGTTATAGAAACGTTAACATCTTTCCGGATCAGTTGCATTAGACTGCTTGAAAAGGAGGAAAATCTTAACATTCCTCAGAGTAAAGAAAACAAGTCTGAAAGTTAATATAGATAGTGAAAATTCTGTCATTAGTTTGTGGTTAACTTCATTCGATCTTCTTTGAGCAAGTGAAGACCCTTAACAGTACAAAATTCTCCATTTTGCAGTGGATTGTTATGTGACTATACGAGGGTTTCAAAGTTCCCGCGATTACTTGCCCCTAACATGGCGGCGGCAGCCGTCTTCAAGTTGCTAACAATTCTGGTCGTCTTTGCGATAGGAGGGGCCCGATCAAAATACCTAAAATGAGACCTTTTCTAGAAAAGAAAAAATATTAATCTGATTTACATATAACAAAACAAATACTAAACTGTTAATAGACCCATAATTTTCCTAGCATAATAACCGACTAAAAAGATATTTTTGCACGAATTCTCGGAGATCAAAATCCGCGTAACAATCTTTGGTGTATTTATTCGGATAGTTAACAGGGAGCATCTATTTTAACATGCAACACCAGGAAATACGAAGGTATCTTTCTACGTATTTCCCAGTATTGTATACGCATTTTTTTCGAAAGTATTAGCAGTTTTGTAATTTTTTGATCATAAACACTTGTTGGGATTGTGTGTAGAAAAGATGTAAACCAAATCTTGACCTCTCTGTCATTTTAAACTTTCTACTCATTCCTGATAGTTTTAAAAAGAATGAGAGTTCCATTGCGAAAAATGTTGAAAATAGGGAGGATGTCCAAATCTTTACAGTGTAGTTTAACCACATTCGCTTTTGTAGAAACAGCGGATTGGGATTGCGTATTATCGAACAGCAGCAGTTAGCTGCAAATCGGAATCTCGTGTCATAGTGCTCTGAAGAGTCTGCGGAACAGTAGGCTACTAAAATACAATCATTGTAACGTTTCCAGCAGACACAGGGGATTCCCCGTTACCGGAGACTACTCTCCAGTCTTCACCGAAGAACTTATATCACTTGCACATTTAAGATTCTGTAACTATTGCTTCGATTGTTAGATATTGCCATGATATAAACACACGAAAAAAATACATACCGTTCATTCAGAACTGTTGGCAGTGAAAGCAAATAGTTGAAGGAACTGAAGAAATTGCGTTTACTTAACAATAAAATTTTATACCATATTTCAAACTCATTAATCATGTAGCCACTGGAAAAGTAGTAGTCGTTCTCACAATTTTTTATTTATTTATTTGTTTTTTTTCTTCTTCTCATTTTTTGACACAGTCAATATCTGTTATTAAAGCATAATTTTACCGAATAAATGTTCTTCTGTCTTCAAAGAGAAATCAAAATTCTACTTCTGTTATTCACAATCTACTGGCCTTTTAGGATATTTTGCTCTCATAGAAGACGAAGTTCGAGAGTGGGGAAACACAGTGAAATTTGAAACAAATGTAGGTATCTCTACAAAATTTTCTCACAGTCAAACAATCTAAGGTTCAATTCACATTATTCTCAATCAGTCATGCTTCAATGTTGTGTTTTAGATATCAGAATGTAATTTCGAATTGCGACTTACCTGTCACACTGATGTCCATTCTACTTGTCAAGCTGGGGTGAAATCAGACGGGAATGATGCATGCAGACACGGGCACACAGAAAACCTGCAACAATCAAAACGAAACAGTGTTTAGTATTTTTTGCTAACGTCTAGATCAAGAGAGGATTGGTCGCGAGGAACGGATAGGTATTCTGATATGACTTTTTGAAGGAACCATCTTGAAATTCGCCGGAGTGATTTCTGTTAAAGACGGGAAATCGAAATGAGGATTGATGAACTGGAGATGGAACCCACGTCCTCCATAGTCCTACATCTGAACATTACCTGCTTGGTAACAGTTTTTTGAAGCATAATTGAGGTCCTTGAACCTCCAATTCTCACTGACTTATTCATTTTAATTTTACTTATTTAGTTACTCTCGTACGCAATATAGTAAATGTGCAATTCTTTAGTGGAGGGACCGAGCGTGGAGGGTGAAAGATTAACGCTCTGGCCTCGCATTCGGAAGAACGCGAGTTTTAATCCCCGTCTGAGCATCCAGATTTGGGGTTTCCATGGTTTCTCCAAATCACTCCAGGCGAATGCCGGGATGTTTCCTTCAAAAAGGCAATGGCCGAATTCCTTCCCGTTCCTTGTCCCCAATCCCATCCCGCCTCTAATGACCTTAGCGGTCAACGAGGCGTGAAGCCATTAGTAAAAAAAAAAAAAAAAAAAATCGTTTTGTGGAATGCACGTTTTTGATTAACTACACTTGACGGTTTTATATTAATTTCATTCTGAGTTAAGGCTTTTAACTTCTTGACGTTTGGAAAATTGAACAAATTCAGAATGTACGTAATAACTACTTGATGTTTGGTAAGTGGTACAGATGTAGAATGTATGTAAAGTGTAATTACTATTGTCTATCCCCTAAGTCATCTGTGGGCAATTACTTTTTTCTGAATTGTAGACGAAACCTGACAATGGGGTTAGGACCTCCAGGGATACAAAACAATAGCAATGAGCTTAGTGCAATTTACAGTTTGGTTTCCAAAACCTCGACAGCAATTATTTTCCAAGTTCCATGTTAATCATTTACTTTTTGATTCTAGATGTTTCATTTTTTCTTTAGTTATAAAAAGTTGGCTATACAAAGGCATTTTTGACGTAAAAGGATAATATTTACGAGGAGCATATGCTGTAACTTTTGCACCTTCCAAATAAGTTCTACGTACCTTTTCTTTCGAATCTACTGTTATGGTTAGCTAAGTAGGGACTTCGGGATATCGCTGCAGTGGATCTGGAGTACCTATGTATGACAGGCCCAAACAGAAATGTCACAATCAATGGCCTACCGACTGCTCTGATTGATATTTTGGAAGTTTTTCTGTAAACATAGTGATATTTTGGCATTGTGGACTTCGTTAGGTGATATCATGTGAAGGCTTATATGAAAAATATTTCTTGCAATTACTTCTTTGATTACGTAACACCAAACAGATTGGCTGAGACAAATGAAGTCTCACCATAACTGACCTCGGGAAGAAGACTCAACGCGGATTCATGTAACTCAATCTACGTACCGGAAAGCATAACCATCAAGCGTTTCCCGCAATTGTCTGGCCTTGACGTGATGACTGCTACCATTACGACTCCATCCTATATATGGACAATATTCTGTGCGGTTTGCAGCGGTGTGGGAGATATATTTATGATCACACCAGACCTATATTAATCTCAAACAAATTTACTGAAAATATCATGTTGCTACACATTCATGATAATATATGGGATAAAATACAAGTAGGAAACAAACGTAAAAGGACATGTTTCTTCGTACTTGCGGACATGGTAACATTGTAATAAACACTTTTTACTATGGAGTTGTTTTGCGAATGACAGTTCATTGCTGCAGGTACTGATGTAGACGCCCTCACCGATTTCCAGTGCTTACGTTCATGACAAGTTAAAATGCTAATTATTACAATTCAAAACCCGTAACAGCTACCTACATATTATAATAGTAAGAAAAAAAGAGTTTGCATAAAAATATAGATTACTTGATAGTTGCTTACAGATTTATAATAGTAAGATTTTACCAAATACATACATATGCAATTTTCATCTGTCATAGCCACCTACCCTAATCCTGTAATAGTATTGAATGAATGGGAACTATAGTTAACCTGAAATTCAAACCCCTTAGTATCCTGCAAACATTTTCAAGCAATGCCGGGATCCGAACCGAGGACCTCTTATTGTACATTTATGTAATTTTAAACATCTGGTCCACCAAACCGTCCAAAATCCAGAATCACGGTTTCCTGTTGTAATGCATTTTCTCCTTATTCTAGTAATACATAGTTAATGAAAACGAGTATTACTGCTCATCAGGCCTCAACCATGCTCATGAACCAATTTCTCGTATTTGTAAAGCAAGTTGTAGAATCGTTAAAATTTTCTACCTAAGCTACACAAAACATCAAAACTCCTTACACAGTAATTCGATTTTATTTTCCTTCACACCAAAATATTTATCGATTGTCTGATCATTAGAACTGGATTTGAAATGTTTATGATCAGTCTTTCATTTTAAGTTGGTGTAATTAACTTTTAAACCCGACCTTACCGATATCTGAATCCAGTTTCTCTAAAAAAAAAAAAAAAAAAAAAAAAATTAGAAAATTAGCACAACTCTTTATTTGTTATCGATGAAGACATCTTTCTACACGTTCCGAGTTTCGACTCTTAAATGAACACAATCAAAAGCTGCCGCACAGCACAGTATTAGGCCAACCATCATTTCTTCCTGGCATAGACCGTTAGTGATTGTTAGTTCACGATTTTTTCTGGTCCAGTGATACTTTTAACAGGCGAGCCATTAAAATGTCACTCACTCGCAGTTTCTTTTGTTGTGTTCAGCATATGATGCAGCAGAAATCTGGTATTGGGAACAACCCACCATTGCATTCATTTACGCCAGAAAACGGAATCCAAAAGAGAAACTTTCGCACAGTGGAGAATTTGATTGCGAGGAAGCTCCGCTCGCGTCGTTTGAAAGAGCGATTTCCGTGTGTGCTGCCAAGTCACAGTAATGGTCGCACAGTTGTAACGAGGCCTCCGGTTTGTGGCGTCCGTCGTTATCCGTCGGGCCTTTCGCCGCCACTGCACAGTACTTTGCGTGACGCGACGTGTGCTGTTACTCCTCACACCGTCATTACCACAGCAGAGATGTTCGCCAATCTGGAATATCTCTGCCTCGTCACCTTTCATGCTCCTTTCACTGTAAATTCAGCTTCACTGTACCTCTTTTGAGATGGTGTGGTTTGGGTTTTAAACGTTTTTCCACCAGTTTTCGCTATGTCAGCATGCAGATATCAAGATTATTTAGATATCATTATAATGACACAAAGTAACACATAACCGGTTTCTATTAAACGTGGGATCCCGAATTCTGGTTGGTGAGAATACGATTTGAAGATAAGCTTTGTTAGTAAACACCAGTGCTGAAATGTAAATAACAGAGTTGGTTTCAAACTGGAAACAACAGTTTTAGACGTCATGCGCGAAGCAGATACTTCTCTGTTAGTGATAAAACAAATAATGAAATGTAAACAATGTACTTCTTGCTTCATTATATTTTCCCATTAATCAATAATAATAATAATTCAAGAAATTTACAGTCCGCCAGGAGAATGCATTTGGTATGTGTTTGTTGTGAAAAAAGTGCATTCTTATTTAGGTTATTAAAATTATTAAAGATTCTGTGAACTATCCACATTTAAGTGTAATATTCAAAATTAATTTACACCTATCCTCATTTACAGACTTAATATCGACCGCCCCCCCTCCCCTCGAAATGGTTCAGTTGGCTACCGTACCTTGATGATGTCCAGCGCTGACGCGGCGTTAGCCGTTTCGAGTCCTGGTGATTGAAGAAATTTTCATCATTATTACAGGTTGTGGATCACAATTCCTAATCATCATATTGTGCAACAAGCTCCTGGTTTAAATCGAAACCTCTGCACTGTTGATTATTGTATGATGGGGACGTTAAGCCTGGTGAACCCCTTAGTGTCTTTCGAAAAAATAAGCCTTAATCGTCCGGCACCGGTTTTCACGCTTTCCCTTCTTTCTTCCCTCAATCACAATACAAACTACAGTGACCACACGCACAATTGCAGTCATTCTCCATTTACAGATACTTTCACACTAGGGAAGGTAACGGAAAATCACCACAGATTATCTTAGCAGGAGTAAATATCTTCCATGATAACAGCCAGCGCTCGGTCCCGGGCAAACCGTTCATAAGACGAAGAATGTTGTGTTAGTGATGTTACAACTAGAATATTAAGAGTTATTTAAATGTTACTCATATAGAAACAGTACAAAAAAAAAAAAATAGTTACCGGAACTACTTATCAGCTACTCATCTCTGCAATTCTAAATACACCAGTGTATGTTTATTATTGATAGTGCTTCCGTTTTAAGGACGGGGTCAATTATGGAGAATATGAATTTTAGAACCTGTTTCCAGGAATCTACTAACATATCAGCGCTATGCTTTGATACATATTTCCACCAATCTCATGCATTTTAAGAAGTCTTCTGTAGGCACGCATCGTGTTGACCCAAATTATGTGGTATCACTAGAATTGGGCAGAAATTACTCTGATGAGACCAGAAGCACTGATTTTTACTTGTTTTCTTGACATTTAATGCTAACGTTCTGTAACTGAAAGTAACTTGATTTTTATACTTCCGCGACCGTCTTTGTTAATAATAACTGTATTTCCTGATAATGCTGTGTCATTTGTTAGCATTTTTAAGGATCACTGCAAGCCTTGCCGAACCTTAACCGGGGAGATTGAACGTTTTCATCCATACCAGCTTGCTGGGTGTTTATGAAATCCCATGCAGTTGCAGTGGTGTTTACATCGTGAGACGAGTCACACTGTGGCGTATAGACTTAAAAAAATATATCAACCACTATAAACTAAACAATAGCAATAAATGCACTGTTGTTCGCCATGTCATCAACACTAGGCACGAGATACAATTTGAAGACACGAGACTGCTGTGGAGAGAAAACATGTGGTGACCTCGACGAGTGAAGGAGACAGCAGAAATTTTGACGAAAATGAACAACTTCAACGAAGACTGTGGCCTGATGTTATACGCCACTAGACACCCGTTGCTACGTAGACAAACATAGTAACTCGAGTGAAGGCTGCAGCATGTCAGCCGAAAGCTTAGAAATCGGAATAAATAATGCGCCATTCCCAGAAAATCCATTTAATACTGAAATTAACTTTTTCGATAAAATGTTAACAAAACAATTTTAAATGCTTAATATTTCGCTCTCTTTTTAAATTGAAATCGAGTGAGACAATTGATGTAGATAGATTTGATGCCACTTTATCTATGGTTTATGTTTATTTTACGCACCTGCTAGACACATTTTAATTTGACATAAATCCGATTCATGTACGAATTAGGCCCTACAACCAAAGTTTTATAGCGGAAATGTCTGCATGCAAAATATTAAATATATATAACTAAATAAACTTTTTTATATACCGAGAAAGTATAAAAAAATTACCATTCAAATATTTTCCAAGAATCGATTAACATATAAAACAATTTTTTTTTTTGCAAGCATAAAACGATGATGGAGGTTAATGAATTGAAATTATATGAATGTGACCAAAATCAAAACATTTTTAAAGTAATTATATTTCTTGCGAAAATAAAAAACAAAAAAAGTATATGAATTCATCTGCTGCTTTTTTTATAGCAAATTGTTTGTTATTTGTTGAAGTTATTAAAATATTGAAGTGATCATTTAAAAAACTATGTCGTTAATTTATTGCTTATAACAGGTTAATTAGAGGGTAAAACAGAAATGTAGGTCTTAATGCAATTACAACGGCCATGAGAAAAAAGAATAATGCATTATATCATAGATTTATATAGTCAGCACAGCTCTTTGTTATGGATTGTCGACGTTGATATTATTAGGGCTGTAATACGATTGGGAAGAAGAAATGGGAATGAATTTGGTGACGATCTTTTGAATTAACTATCGCGGAAATCTCCAGAAGCTAATTCGGAAAACAATGGAAAACCGCAATATGGATGGCTGTACGGAGATTCGAGCCCGCGTCCTTCTGAGTACTCGGCTGAACGATAAGCGCTCATCGACCAAACTGGGTGTCAGCATTACTCAGTAACTACTTCCCAAAACTGGTGTCACAATGTTACTAGCGGAAACATTGGAAATATCTTAAAAAGCAGACCGCTTCTGTTGTTTGATTCAATTGCATAGTGCGTGCCACATTCATTCCCGTAAACCACTATAACATTTCGAAAACAAGTTACTCGTATATAACTATGAAAAACATATCCTGATGTTTTTTTATTCCCCCTCATTGTTTCTATCGCGAAACAAATTAGAGAATTATTACAATAAAATTATGTTGTTACCATTTAAGTTTTCTTCTTTTATGAATGCCAAACCGTGTCGGAGTGCAGGCGGTTAACAAGGGAGGGGTTTATCCTCGATGAAAATGTCCAAGGAAGATGAACTGGGGTGTGTTGCTATTACCTTCTCCAGTGTTACAGTATTCGTAATGTGTGTATGACTGTGTGGTGTGTGTGTTCAATGTAAGTGTTGTTTGTGATGTAATGACAGATGAAAGAAGGCAGAGGGTGAAACACAAAACAGGCCCTTAAGGCCTACCCTTCCGAAAGATACTAATAAGGCCGCATGCTTAACATACACATCTGACGGACAAATCACCGTCAACAGTGTAGTATGCCCTCTTCATTCCATATACGCTGAGGAGAGGTTTATCCCGGGACTTCTGATACACAATCTGGTGATTAGGTATTGTGGACTACCACCTCCCTTACCCTGCCGGCTAAGTGAAGATGGTGAATCTTGCCTCCACCACCAGCACTCGAACAAGCTAACCCCGTGTCAACGCTGGACATCAGCACAGTGCCGCAACAAACTGAGCAAACAGCGAGAGCTCGAGTTAATTTGATTTTATTAATTCCAATTGACCTAATAACGCAGCGGCATTGTCGAATTTCATGTAATTTTTGCCTTTTCTTATTTTTTAAACAGAACTTTAAAAGTCCCTAAGTGCGATGTTACCTCACTTCTACTTTTGGTCTTAATGAGTTATAGTTTTTAATTCTTGCATTGTTAGTGGTAAACTGTTCATCTGCGCCCTCAGTAATTTATTCAGATCCCTTTCTCTTTCTACAAAAGCAAATTATTCCCCTCTCATAGGCGTGAAATGAAGCTCCAGATTGTGGTCATGATCACTTCGTCCTTTCCGTGATCTACTATTAAGTCTTCTAGCAATATCCATCCAAGCCTGTTCACCAATATTTACACTTATACACAACCACCACATTCACCACCCACCTCCCCTCTTTCACTGACTAGCAACCCACTTTCTTTATAATATCAGTTACTAATTGTGTTCAGTGATAATTTCTAATTTCTACTAACAAATCTAGTTGCCAAGATCTGCAATCCCCATGTAAGAAATATCATATTTGGATCCTCTTCAAGAAATACGACTTCTTACTAGTATTGTTCTAAATCTTCTTTTATTATAAACTGTATTGCATGTGATTCAGTAATCATTATCATTCACGTAAAAAACATTAATATTTGTTATACGTCAACCGAAGTTCAATGATTAATTTCCACATTGTACCGCGCACTCTCATAATAATGTTCCTCTTTATTTGTCATCTGTATTGTTAACCTCCAAAAACCTATACTCCTAATAAAATGCGAGATTAAAAATTAAGGAAACATTTCTTGGGAGTGGCAAGCCCGTTGCCACACCCCATCCGACTATCACCCGTGGGGGGAGGGGGAGATAATATGAGTCTGGTACCACACCTCCGTAATAAAGTAATTATTTGACTAAAGATTTATAATCCAACTAGCGTTTTCCCGCTGCTTCGCGTGCGTGTGCTTTGGTATATGAAAAATTCTTTACTGATTTTACTCCATTAACAAGTATTGACGTAAACAGGCACAAAAGTAAAACTCTTTCTAAGCATCAGCTTCTTATATTTCGTACAATAATTAACAAAAATAACAGTTTATTCTACTGGTTGTGGTTTGAACAACAGCCAAAATTTTTACACACGTTCCTTGGGAGATATTATCCAGTAAAATTTGCACATTACAGCTACCAAATATATTTTAACCTAGTAAAATCCATCAAAATATGGGCAGTCATTATGCAAGACATCCATATTACTGTATTACCTGCTGATGTTAATGGTAGCTGTTTCTCAGACATCTTTCTTCGAGGAAAAAAAACTGAATTTCGTATCCATTATGACATGTAAGGAAGAAATATCGGCCTGTTACCATATTTTACTGTACAGCGTTTTGTGGAAGACATATTATACCAGAAACAAACTGTTTAACTGTTTACCAAAGACAATGCATGTCTACTACATTAGTAATCTAACGCATTTCAGGTAGCATCTGACCTGTTATGATGAATGTAAATGCTGATTTCTTTTGACTCACGTATTCCGTTGATATTAAAGTACTGCAGTCCAGAAAACTGTATAACAAAGGTAAAGAAAATAAAACGAAATCCTAAGTTTTGTCAGCTTTTTGCGAAAGGAGTGTGCGTCTGAACTACATAATGATCCGAGGCCCACAATTTTCCACATATAAAGGATTTTAATTGTTTCCTCCTTCTCGTGATACATATAAGTCATTAGCTATTTCCGCATATTTTGATTCGGAACATTAGCTATAAAAATTTGAAAACCCCATCCAAATTGCTGCTGCAGCTTTTGCTCTGTTTTCGTTCAAATAAAGAGACACACGTAACTTGCTTGCAGATTTATAACAGTATATAATAGATTAGCTGGTGCCCTCGAATTCATTGGAATTTGTAAAGAATTTTGAGTATAGCTACCGGCATGCAACCACCATAGAGCACGATGGGAGACTCAAAGTAATACCACACACAAACAGAAACGATCTGCACTGGGTATTTATGGCTGAAAAGTTAAATATAGCGTCACATATGTCTTTGCTCGAAATATGAAAATTCCCTAGATCGACCACTTTAAACCACCATATTTCCAACACCCCCACGGCTATCGACATCTAACCACCATAGTGCACGATTGGAGACTCAAGGCCACTACCACACACAAAACACCAGTGATATGTGCTGTCTAGTTGTATTAGAAAAGTGAAATATAAAGACACACACGCCTTTGTCGAAATAACAAAATACCCACCGTCAACCATTTTTCACCACCATATCTCCCACATCCCAACAGCTTCCGAGATGCAACCACCACAGTGCATGATGGGAGACGTAAGGCTACTACCACCCACAAACACCAGTGGTCTACGCTTTGTACTTGCGGCTGCAAGATGAAATATACGGACAAACAAGTTTTCGGTAGAAACAGGAAAATGGCCTAGGTCGACCACTTTCAACCACCATGACTCCCACACCCCCATAGCTACCGACATCTAACCACCATGGAAGACTCGATGCCACTGCCAATCACTGGTCGTCTGCGCTATACTGTTGTGGCAGTATGTTTTTGGTCGAAATACGAAAATGTCCCAGATCGACAACTTTCAACCTCCATATCTCCCACATCCCCACAGTTACCGGCAATCGGTCAACGTTGTGCACGATGGGAAACTCTATGCTACTACCACGCACATACACCAGTATTCTGCGGTAGATAGTGATGGCTGTAGAGTGATATATATATAATATTTCAGGTAAATCAATACTTCTTATAAATGAATAATTTTTTAGTTATTTATTATTTTGAACTAAATATTTTAATGTTTTCCGTTGTTAAGGTGTGTTTGTTGTGTACCTACAAGCAGCAAGTTTCGCTGGGGCTGGTGGCGCCGTAATTCCGGCGCAGAGCGTCGCATTTTGGCTGTGCGCGCTGCGTGAAGTGGCTGGGGGAGCGACCCTCCAGTGGCTGTATGCGGGTCGATTGTCCCGCCTCACACGCGGCTCAAGGGCAAATCAAAACAGCCGTTCTCGCCTCCTGAATGGGCGACGAGTGTTTTCGGAAAACCTTTGTCACTCTTCACACGTGTTCACAGCAATCGTCAACGTTCGACCGATTGACCGGTATTATGCGGGCATCTCTCTGACTCATCCCGTAATTTCTCAAACGCATGTACAGCTTAGAATAAATTGCTTTTCAGGCAATTATCTGCTTTTAGGCAATAATATTACCCTCAGATGTAATTAATTATTACATTTTCCAGTTATTCTATTACTCTTCCTAAAAAAAAAATAATCTCTGCTAGAGCTACTGTTCATTGATTTTCCACGATGACAGTCCAAAGGCGCACTTCTTGGTTCTTTTATCCAAGGGTTATGAATGATACGAAAACTAGTGACAGTCTGTTTCAAGTAATTACTATGAGAATCATCTCTTTACATAAAATGATGGAACCTAAAATTTACAAAGCTAAATCGATATTTGAAGCCAGAACTCTTCGAAATTTTAGTCCAGCAACACAGGTGTTGTTCAAATTCGGTAGGTGTTAAACTTACAGCTCTTCTGGACTGACAATATAGGTTTCAACCATCAATTTGCACCGCCAGATTTGAAAGGGAAATTTTATATAAGAGAATAAAGTTAGTCTATTAAAATAATTATGATAAACAAATAAAGGTTTGAACGCAGTGTCCTGGCAGCACAATTGTTATTAAATAACGCACATAACCTTAAAAATTATGCAATGTGTCAGATATTTGTTAGTTTATTTTACAGTGATATCTGTGAGCCAGACATCTTCATCAGCTGAATATAAATAAAAAACAATCTAATAATTAATATGTTAATTTAACGCAATACATACTTTATTTATAGTGGCCTGGTAATCCTTTTTTCGCTTAACTAAATAGAACCCAGAATATCAATTTTACAATATCACTCACCGCAACTAGTCCGGTAACGAAGGCCGCGTGCGTTTTCGGACAAAGTGACCAAAATTATCATTTGTGCTCACGGTAACAACAGATTTATTTATCGCATTTTTTCAATATTGATCTCCTAAACTTGAAACGGGTTTCTACTGTAGGATTAGTTTCCTCATCATCTTGTTACATTCTTCAGGAACTTCACGATGCAATACATACTTTATTTATAGTGGCCTGGTAATCCTTTTTTTCGCTTAACTAAATAGAACCTCAATTTTACAATATCACTCACCGCAACTAGTCCGGTAACGAAGGCCGCGTGCGTTTTCGGACAAAGTGACCAAAATCGTCTATCATGTGGGTAGATTGTGCTCACGGTAACAACAGATTTATTTATCGCATTTTTTTCAATATTGATCTCCTAAACTTGAAACGGGTTTCTACTGTAGGATTAGTTTCCTCATCATCTTGTTACATTCTTCAGGAACTTCACGATATACCTCCTCTGACGAATTGGTCGTACTTCATAGCCTGTGGCATTACTCCGAAATACGGTATATTAAAAACTTGTTAAAGTGCCACCATATTGGACTCAAAATGGTGTCCAGCTTCAAACGTCGAGTCAATATGCTGATCAGGACTTGTAGGTGGTTTTGCGTAATCAACTATGTACGTTATAACTGGGAAGATTAAAAACAGAAAAAAGCGGAAATTAATTTTTTTGTTGAATATTGCTTTCTATAACGTATCAGTCAGAATGATTCAGCTAAATTATAACAGGTAATGTTCGTTGCTTGATAGTAAAGATAAATTTGACATTATTTCTGCTTGTATATGACAGATGACTGAATATTTATTTTTCAGCTACATGTTATTATTAATACAGAATATGTCATTTTACTACCGTCGCTAGCCTTATGAAGACATATTAACATAAGAACTTCAAGTTTCAGGTAACCCTTTATAAACTTACTCTGTAAAATAGAATCCAATTAAAAAAAGTTGTTTGATATAATATTTCGAACCATTCATTTCAAGTCGTCTTATTACATATATATCTGAAGAAACAACAACCTCTTCAACTAAATTTATGTGAAATTAATGACCAATTTCGTTAGTATTAAATATATATTATACGTTTTTCAGTACTTCCAATAATAGGATAAAAATGTTATTGTATCTCCTATTTACTGTAGTGAATTTTCTGATGTATTCAAATCTGTCTAGTGAATCTTATCACTATCAATCAGAGTTGAAACATTATGTGCATTGTAACACAAACAAAATAATTAATTAAAATCATTCCACTACACCTTTAGAACCTTGGAAAGTGGGTCCAGCAATAGGCTGCTAGGAATACGATTTTCAAGTCGTAAAAAAGTTGATTCAGCGGTAAAATAACACAGAAAAGTGGTTTTCACACTCATGATATAAATGTTTTGAGTAGCGTAATTTTACTTTGTCCGAAAGACTAGATCACATTCTCTTCTTGGCCCCACAATTTTGGAGACACTTTTCAGTTGAAAATAGTGTGATTATCTGAGAATATTTAACATTTAGAACCAGTTAGTCATTCAAATTAATGAAGGTCTTTTCATGCTTACTGTCTAAAGGCCCGGAGAACAGGAGGAAGATGTGACAAGGAACGGTAAGGGATTTAACTACGGACTCTTGGAGACAGCACACCACCATTCATCTGGAGCGATTTGAGGAAACCTCTGGCAATCAAAATCATGATGGCTGAACGGGAACGAACTCACATTTTTTCCTCATGGATTTACGCCTCGTCGACGTCGAGGTCATTAGAGACGAGAAATAACTGGAGGCAATGAATTTATTCATTTCGGAAAACCATTGAAATCCGAAATCTGGTTGGTTGGACGGGGATTCCAAACCGTGGTCGGTGCACGACGTGAAAATAGCCACAGAGCAACTTCTTGAGTATTCCTGAATTCAATCCAGTGTTGTGTTTACCCCCGCTTTGTCAACATGAAGTCAAAACATAAAATTATATTTGTAGGTAAATACAAAAATGTTCTCGAATGAAACTGCAGTAAAATGAATATATGATATAATGTTACAGTCATATGGTGAAGTATATTAACAGTTGATATTTAATTTAAGTGTTCACTTATTGGTCAACACATAGTCACTGACTATGAAGGTTGAAAGTTTTCTAATCTAGAACATATTAAGTCAAATGTTCCAGTTACTTTGATTCACAAAGTATGTTGTTCTCTGTGCTCAAGTGAACTCGACAGGCGGTATGTGCTGATGTACTTCTATGTCGGCGTCTTCGTAATAAAATAAATCAAACGAATACTACTAAGAACATTATTATGCATGACAAAAGCAGTTTCAAAACTCTGCTGAACAGATAATGCACACGGAACTTCCTAAACTGTCTCGTCACTGCGTAAGGTAAGATGTGAAGAGAGGCTGCATGGCCTATGTGTAAAATTATTGATTTTTTCTTTACATACACCAACGGCAACTTAATTATGACTCATTCAAAAAATACGTTGGAGGTACAAGTTAATTCTGTAATATGAAAACTGGGCAGAACAATCCTTTCGCTATTTGCGATCGGCGAAGCATTACAGCCCTCATCTAGGCAGACCTGATTGGAGCGCAAACTCAGCAGACAAAGCGACTAATTAGTTGACGAACGTACTCAGGTACCGCGCCAAACTTTCCGCTCCTTAATTAAGAAAATCTGAGAACTTACCTTACGAATGAAATCCCAGCACTGATTGGTCGAATTGTTTTTGCGCTCGCGAGAGATTTCCGTCTCAAAGTTTTTCCTCTTCTACTTAGGACCTAGTGTTCGGAAGTTTAATGCTGCCTGAAGTTTCTTTACTCGTAATGTTGGGAGTGAGGGGAGAATTCCGAGTGTTCACACGAACGAAACCGAACTTCGTACATCTGCAGAACTCAGCATTTTAGGACTGACCTTTGATTTGACATCAGCTTTCCCTGGAAGAATAATCGAGATGGATAAGAAAGTTTCTTAAATTTTATCGGAGCATTCCTTTTCCGCGTCAGGGCTGTAATGTTAATCTGCTCCATTGTTCACGATACAAGATCTGTCCAATATTTTCATGTAACCGCTGAATGTGGAATTAGGATTATATTAGAAATTGTTTGTCTACTTTTATAGCAGACTATAACTAATGAAATTTGCTAACAAAATTATCATTTTATGCAGGCTTTGAAATTGTTTGGTTTACGATTCATGACGTTTAATTTGGATTTCTGACTAAAAGTTTCACAACATGTGCGCTGCAGACTTGAAAGTTAAGATAAAGGTAAATATTAAAGTATTTCAAATCAAACACAAGACATTGGAAGCAAGAATGAAGTAAAAAGGTGCCGCTGGCATTGCATTAACATGAAATGAGATAGTTTTAGAATATATTCCCCTATTAGTAAATGGTGTTTCAAAATCATGTAGTTTTCTTGTAGCTTCTTCATTAAGCTAAAAAAAAAAAAAAAAAAAAAAAAAAAAAAAAAAAAAAATCTCGTTAACCATGATAGTTATGAGCAAGAACAATTACTTTTTTTGACATTTTATGAACATGGCCTTCTTCCTTCGAATTTTCCATATAAAGTTTGGCGTGTTAATATTACTGCATTACTTGCTTTAGGCACATGAGTTTGGTTATTACACTCTCAAGTCGTATCATGGATCGATTCGTTCCAGTGAACTTGTCCGACGATTATTTGTTCAATTCGACAGCTCAAATTATTTAGTGATATGATCTGCTCGATGTGCGATTGAACCTCAAGCATATTCTTCCACGCGACTACTCCCAAGTTAATTTTATTCTACATTCGAACAGTATTCTGTTCACCCATCCAGGAGCTAGAAATTCATATGAAGATTTGATGCTTCTAGCACCGAAGGGTATCATGTAATCATTGTCAAGAAAAGTTTCAAAAATTAAATTTGTATTACATTTATTTAGGTCTGGTGGCTCAGTGGTTAATGCGGGCACTTTCAAAAATTCGTGGTGTGGTCCCGGGTTCAAATTCCGTGGAAACGGGGGGAGGGAGGTCATAAATTTGTAAGAGTTGTGCTTGAACATGTGAGCCGCTCCAGTACGTTTCGTGGTTCCAATTTCACGTTAAGCTATAGGTCCAGCCACGAAAGTGGTGGAATGCTATGCGAATCCCAGGAGGATCTGCCGGCCAAAAATGTCAATCGCGTTTACTATATTATGACTCATAGTCAAACAATTAAATTAAAAGTAAGAAGTAAGGGATGCTCAAAACTTTCCCACCAACAACGAGAGATTTAGGCCAGCGGTAAGAGAGCGCCGCACGTGTCTCATTTTTGGGAACGGCGAAGGTGAAACGCGTATCGACTTTGCGGTGTCAGGCAACGCCTGAGCTGGGGGAGACGAGTGCGTCGCGACGCTTACGAGTGGTGCTCGACGCTCGCAGCAAGACGCAGGAAGGCGCAGGGGCGGGGCCGGGCCCTCGGCTGTCACGGTCGCCAGCCTGCGATTAACGCGGTGTCGGGTTACCTTGCACACGTCACAGTCACCTATCCGAGTTCCCAACAACTCCATATCCGATGTAAAGCAGTTTGAGTGCTTGTCTTGACAGAGAATCTTTCCCATCAATCTAACCAAATCAGAATTTTACTCCTGTATACCTCTCCTTGGTTACCATAATGGGGGGACTGGTGGTGATGAAATTTTGTGATCTGGACTGCAGAATGATAGTGACGTTTTAAGTTTCGCGGTCAGCGTGGGGTTGTATTGCAGTTATATGGTTCTCCCAGTAGTACAGATTCAAAATATTTTCTAAATAATTTGATTTATATCCCTCAGGATAAATAATGCAGTACACCGTCAAGTCAATTAATTACAAACAAGTTTAATAATTTAAGGAAGCAAAGCTAAGCTCAGGAACTTTGCATGGAAGCAATTTAAATCTTCGCCATTTGTATCATAGGAAGAAAATTTCTTAGAATTCTGTACAGACATACTCATCTGCACGTTGCTGTACTGAGTTTACGCTAATTTTATTATTATTGCGCCATTTACACTATGCAACCAAAGAACGATCTGGTGGCTCTGTGGTTAGGGCATTTTATTGGGAATCAAAAGGTGGCCCGTTGGAATCCCGGTCTTGGCTGGGATTTAAATTGCCCTTAATCCGAGCTTCAACTATGGTACAGCTTGCTGTGCAGTGTGAAATAGACCAGATTCTAGTTGAGCAGCAAGTATCATATAACGGGTAAGATTACCGGGTTAGGATAGTTAGCTACGACAAATGAACATTACTCAATGAATCCAGAACTCTGTCCCTTTACGGCCAAACAATCTTTCGGAATCTCAAGGTCAACAATGCCATACTATGATTTGATTTGCCTGTGCAACCAAACTCGACATTCTAACAACAGAATGATGGAGACATTTATATTTAATTCTAAGTTAGGTAATTTTATCAAATACTAGCGGAGTTCCCGGCATTGCCCGGTATAGTTGGCGTAGATTTAACCCTACTCTATTTTTATTCCCTCAAAACATTTGTACAAAGTTTCATAAAATACGCACCACTTTTTTCGGAACTAAAACAAACCTACATTCACCCGCCCCCTATCAAGAAACTGGTGTGCTGAAGTTAATTTGCACGTATACTATTTTCATTCGTCCGAAAAGAATCATGTATATCAAGCTTCAATAATTTAGTTAAGAAATTTCATTACTATATTATTAAAAAACCCTATATTATGTTAAAAACTCACATTTGATTCAATTGCGAAGTGAATGGATATATTTGTGGCTCGAAATGCCAGATCCTTTAGCTCTGCATATAAAATATCAAAAGTGAATCCGGAATAATATTATCGTAAACAGAAGATTAATGCTGAAGGCCAGAGATATTGCTTAAAGAAAATCTCTGCTGTTTTTACTGCTATGTCGTTTAAAATTGATATCCAGAATTAAAGGAAAGAATACTTAAAGTTTTGTTTAGTGTGCAAAATAGTTATTACTATAAGTTATCTTATTGCTTTATTTAAATGCTATGGTCAGAGACATTGTGTTGTGTGTTTAGTGCGGAGTATGCGGCATCTAGTGATTCCTCCTGTGGAATTTCTCACCATACGTTCAGAATTTCCTACATTATTTAACGTTGAAACATAAGACATGCCAGACAAGTGAATTAAGATTCTAAGCTTTAAAACGGTGAAAACTCCATCGAAATCTGCCCCGTAGTTTCCGAGTTTTTATACGACCAATATGTCCGGTTTTCGTTTTATAGATATAGATAGATAATAATTTAAAAACGATAGTTGTTTTCTGTTTGGTGATATATTTCTAAAGCGTTATCACACGTTGTATGCACTCTATCCATCCAAGAATTTGGTATAAAACAAATTGGAAAAATTAAGATACGTGTGGGTAATTTTCACAAGCTTACCGTTTTCGAAGGAAAACCATAGAAAACGGTAATAATATTCGTGGCACAGTTTACTGAAACTTAGAGTTAGCTCTTTCTCAGTGACGCGTCGGGCAATAGCTTCAGTCAAGATGCTGCTATATTTTCAGCATGACATATTCCAGAAGTAATCAAATACAGATTGCTGCGCTGTTGGCTTCCAAGATGGCTGCCGTTGTTTTCCCAGGAACACTTCCGGCCCGAAACCAGCAGCCCAGAAAGAGAAACCGCCCCGTGTGGTTAGTTGGGGGAGGGGGGGGGGAGTGGTAGGGGAAGTGGGTGGGCAGTAGTGGAATGAAAACAGCCGCCGGCGTCATCAACGCCCGTCAGCAGCCTGAGGAAACGCAGGCAACTTGCGGCGGTATGAAAGATACGCGGAGAGCGCTCAGCTGTCCAGATACCACACAGCAAACACTCCGCGGCCTCAAGATACAGCGTGGGTTGTCAACTACTGGACACAGCGCTATGTCTTTTATTTCATAGCTCCGATTAATTTTTTATCGCTGTTGTGAGGGAATTGTTTGAAAGAGATAGAACTAAATGTTTTTGTCGATATTTTTCTTTGAGAATTAAAGTTGTTTTACCTTTGGATGAAGTATAGCAGAAATAATCGCTGGGCCCCAAGTCAGCGATTTTGTGGTGTTACTGAAAAAAACCATATGAACTTCAGTTTTGTAAATCGACCTTCGTCTCTGACATAATCATATTTTGTTCATGGGAAATACGTTAGGACGTTACGTGGTTGGGATTCTACCCAAAGGGATAGATTCCACGTTAGGTAAGCACAAAAAAGACAGAGATTAAATGAAACTGTCTGTTAGGCGGAGGTGTTACACTTTAGTGTATCCCGGCAAAAAGTATCAAATGTGTTTACTTTTTAATTCTCACACCAAGTAATAAAAATATAATGACGATTGATTTAAGTGAGCGAAACTCCCCCCCCCCCCCCCCCAAAAAAATGTCTTATCTCCATAAAAATCTTCACGAACATGTATTAGGGATTTTTTAAAATAACCATATGGAATAAGCTAATGATACTCATGCTGCTTTTTCCTTTCGCAATCCAGCAGTATTGAGTCACTGGTCTCTAAAAAATCATTGGAGCAAGCTTTCATCTGAAATCAAAACACAATACTAGCTTAGTAAATCATATGTATACTATGAACACTCTGTAATTGGAAGTGCGTCTTCTTCTGTAAATACAACCACGACGAAGGTTGAATGACAGCAATGTTATAATTCTGTCACTGAGTTTTAAAATCAGGAAATCAATTTCTCACGAGACAGTCAACAGTTTGGTTGCGGGCATGAGAGGACACCAAAATGTACTTCCAGAAATGGAGGGAAATTCCATCGTTGGAGATAATGGCCTCTCTCATTACATTCTTTAAGCTTATTTTCCGGAATTATCTAGGTGATGACGTGAGATCATCACAAATTTCACCGTCAGAAATACCAGATTAAACTATTTAATAAAAAAAACCTCTATGTATAGCGAATGTTATAAATGGTTGGCAACAGGTACCAGCAGGCCTTTCTCTTGCTTGGCAAACATCGTTTGGGGGCATCCACAAATTACGTGAGGTGTTTTTCCGGATTTCTGGACCTCCCCTTCCCCCTGGTGAGATTTCGTGAGATCCCCCCCCCCCCCTCTGGTGGGATCTGGTCCGTGAGAACCCCCCCCCCCCCTACAAATCGCCCTGGAAACTTTTGTAGACTTTTTTTTTTTAGGTCACACCCTAACTTTTTTGACGAAATACCCTCCTAAAATCGACTTTGGCGCAAATTGTAGACCTTTTTTTGGCTCTACTGTCCCCAAATTTTTAACAAAATCTCACGTGAGATTTCCGTAGACCCCCTCCCCCCTGGTGAGATTTCGCCGCCCCCCCCCCCCTATTTCACCTCACGTAATTAATGGATGTCCCCTTTACAATCACCACGGATGAGAATGACTTCACCTTAGAAAACTCAATGATTCCAAAGTTCACTAAGCTGAGCCGTTCCATCAAACTTAATACACTAAACGTAATCACATTAAAGGTTGACGATAGGAATGGCCGAAAAATAACTTCGCATCTACAATCACAACGTGGCCGGAAAGTCCAAGTGACAAAAAGTACCTTTGACAGAATCTGAACGTGACGGAGTAACGTTCATGTGACAACATTTAAGGCGCAAACTGCGATCTGCAGAGAATCATGGTTTTAACAGAAAGTAGCAGTAAGCTAAAGGAAGACGTTACTCACAACTCAGTCACATTCACGCCAAATGTGATATCGTTTGGCACGAAGACTGAATTCTGATTTGTAAAGTAGACCAAAATGTCAGTATTGTACCAGTAGTTAGCAGTGTTATCCTCGTTCGCAGCAAAAAAAGTGAATCAACTTAGAAGAAAAATAGACTAAAGCCTTCTTGGTCCATTTAAACTTAATGACAAAGCAAGGTTACCTTTGAAACAGATGTAACTAAACATTTACTTAAAAAATGATCAAATTCACAGCTTTTTATCATTTAATACAGGTTCATTGGACTGAAAGGAAATTTGGTAAATATTTATTTTAAGAAATTGGTCTATTTTCATCCATAATAACTTGTACAGTGTGACAGTGCAAACAAGATATTAAATAATTGTACCATCAGTCTTGTTAAGTAGCTGGAAATTTTTTTTGTAAATTCCATATTTTTAGGATTTAGATGGACCATAATACAAGTGATCTATCATCACATTTGTGTGAGAAATTTCCTTCAACAATAGGGATTGTGATTTGACAGGATAATTTCTGAACATAATAAGAAATCTTTGCAATGTTCTGATTCACATTTTCAGAGTATTTCATAGCAGTATGGGTCCAGCATAACTCATTGATTATGAGGTTCAGTCATATAACCAGTACATCATTTGGTAGCTACTGACATGTTTGTAGATATATCATTGTTGTGTTGGAAATATGTTTGTATTCAGTTATTTTTTGATCATATAAATGGTAATCATTTTTATAATGTATACAAACAGTGAAACCATTTCTGCAAATCAGGCATTCTAAATTAATATATCCTATGCA
This sequence comes from Vandiemenella viatica, assembly GCA_031002005.1. NCBI lineage: Eukaryota > Metazoa > Arthropoda > Insecta > Orthoptera > Morabidae > Vandiemenella > Vandiemenella viatica. The sequence goes on from JARYHS010011408.1 coordinate 148,777,626, forward strand.
ACACTTGTCACAAATATTCATCTATTATAGAATTTATCTATCTAGCTCTTTTTTCTGTAATCATTTCTCTGAATATCTCCCCCCTTGATTACCCTGCAGTCTTGCATACCTCAAAATGCATCCAGTCAAAATGACTTTGTCTCACATCAATTTTATTCAGCACCTCCCCACACTTTCTTGTATTTTGGGCGATAGAAATTTCAGATGTTAAATGAAAAAGTCATATCACACCAAAAACTGGAATATTTAATCCAAAAGAGGATAGATTGATTAGATCCCTGTTCAAATAATATTCAGTCAGAAACTGTTTGGATAAAAATAATGCAATGTCTGCGACAATTTTTTTTTTTTTTGGTTGTAATTTTTTAGGAATATAAAATTATATTGAAAACTAATACTAGACCTAAAGGTTGATTGGATCAATACGAAGAAGGCATATTAGGCCATTGTGTCCGGAGTGAACGCTCAGTTCCATTTTTCTCTGAGACCTACATTTTAACGTGGAATCCGAACCACAATTACCTTTGTCTAAAACCACTGATGGGGAAGCAAGTAGTTCTGGCAGTATCGTATATCTAAATATTGCCCATTCTATCACGGTATCAGTAATTATGTTAACTTGTAAATAGAGTTGTAGTAATCAGAAGTCTGTGTAAAGAATAATATTAAAGGAAGACCATATTCTACGTTTCAATTTGTGACTTGTAGCCATATCATTTATTTGCAGATAGTTTAGAAGTATGACTAACTGTTGAATATTACACCTGAAAACTAAATACAGCTTGCAAAACAGGAAGGTTAATCAGACATTGGACATTTAGCCACAACTCTTTTTATTTTGATCAGGATATTATTTGAAATCTCAATTTTTATTTCACTACCATAACAACAGGAGATGGGCCCATTTAAAATATCAGTATTGGCTAACATTTTCTTAAATGATGCATACATATTTACATTAGCTTTATACACGTAATGTAACGCATATCTTCAAAATTAAGCCTAATATTGATAAAAGAAAATTGTCCACTAACTGCTTACTTTTCAGACTAATAAACGTTGTTAGTTAAGAGTGGATGTAACATGAAATTAATATATGGAACAAAAATTTGTTATTCATCTTGATGAATTATAATTTGGAGTTTAGCATTACGAAAAACTCCTGAAAGTAGATTTTAAGCAATGTGCTGATTTTTAAAGGATAAAACTCGTGTACAATGATTACTTACAGAAAGGCATTTTCTTTTAGGACTACTGTGTCCATTCTTTAGCATTTAGAGATTTGAAAATCTCTGTAAACATATTTAGCTGAATAGCAAATACCAGACGGCAGAGAATTTATGAAGAATCTGAGGGTGATGTTTTTCTAATGAATGAAAAATTCGTAATTATCAGTGCAGAAATTACATTTTTTAATATTTTGAGAGTAATTTATGGGAGCTACTGTAGTTGAATTTTGAAATAAAGAAATTATAACTGCTCCTATTAGACACTTTACATTACACCAGTAATGTCAGAAAAATTGTAAAAAGTTATGTATAACTCATCTTGAAAAATTATTTGGATAGTATTAATTTAACATATTTGAAGAATTACGGTAAATATATCGGATTTTTCAGGGTAACTATATTTTCTCTCCACTGGAAAAAAATTCGAATTGCACTAATTCCACACGTTCTCAATTAACACAAAAATCGTAGGCTGACGGTATTTTGTTTTTATTTATGAAAGGAAAATGAAAACATGCACCGCTGCAGGAAGTATTAACTATTTCTTGTTTAATACAAATTAGAAAGCACACACTCAGTCGTCTGAATAAACTCTAAACGCGATTTTTTGCTGTTCTGTTTCACTGTGACAGCCATTTCCTATGTGTTACCACCTGGTGGTTGGTGCCAGAACTATTCTACAGTCACAGCTAGCGTCATTTACATACTAAACGCGACTGTTTGTTAGGGATGCTCGATATACATCGATGTATCGAAAACATCGATGTTTAGTATTCGATGCATCGAATCAATCCGATGCAACGTTTACTTTCGATGTTTAACGATGCATCGATGTTTTTCATTCGATACATCGAAAGAACACATGCGTTTCTTCGACGCGATGAAATCGGTTTTAAAGCAAAACAAAAACCGAGAATTGTATTACTATACGTTATTTTTGTTATCTAAAATATCAAATTACATTTTTTTTTACTTGAATAAAAAAACAAATACATATGCAACACGATTATAATTAAGGCAAAACAAAAACTGGAAAATTGTATCGCTACACGTTATTTTTGTCACCTACAAAATCTCATTAAATTTTTTCTTTTAACTTGCATAAAACAAGAAAAAACTACGCGATATGATTGGTTTTAAATCAAAACAAAAAAACAGGAACTTGTATCACTATACGATATTTTGTCACCTACAAAATCTCATTATTTTTTTTTAACTTGGACAAAACTAAAAAAAAAAAAAAAAAAAAAAAACTACGTTATATGATTGGTTTTAAAGCATAACAAAAAAAAAACAGGAAATTGTATTGCTATATCTTATTTTGTCACCTACAAAACACATCAAATTTTTCTTTTAATTTAATTTTGATAAAACAATAAAAAATTACAGATGACATGAAATTTTTCCGACAGTGCAGGGCGGAGTAACACCTTAGGGCAAGGCTAGAAGTACCTAGTAGGCTTCAAAAATTTGCTCAAAGTTACTGCTCCTCATTATGAAATAACCAGCAGAGCAACTGTGACACGGTGGCTTGATGACAAGTATGACGTCTTGGAAACATTAATCAAATCAAAACTCTCAAATGTTGAACACCTCACATTAACAAGTGATATATGGTCAGACATGCAGATGCGCAGCTTTTTGGGTGTCACAGCGCATTTTGGTCTAGACACGGTGTTCGAATCAATAACATTAGGAGTTTATCAACTCAATGAAAGTCATTCATCGGAATATATAGCAGACATGCTCCTTATGACCTGCAACGATTGGGGATTTCATACGGACAAAGTTTCTGCGGTCATTACTGATAACGCCCCAAATATGGTAAAAGCTGTGGAATTAGTATTTGGAAAGAAGAAGCATATCCCTTGTTTCGCTCACACACTTAATTTAGTTTCTCAAAATATTCTAAAATACCTTTAGAAAATATATTGTCAAAAATAAAGACTATTGTTACTTTCTTTAAACACAGTTGTTTGGCAAGAGACGATTTGAGAAAGTCAGTAAGCGCTGAAATAAAGTTAATACAAGGCCTGCCAAAATGCTGGAACAGCACATATTATATGATTCAAAGCTTTTTGGAGCTTAAAAATGTTGTAAGTGATATATTGTTTTGCCATAAAACAACACCTCCAATGCTGACTGGTTTAGAATTAAATATCGCCTCATTTCTTCTTAACATACTACGCCCACTTGAAGCAGCAACTAAAGAAATATGCACTGCATGCTTTCAAAACTCAAATCAGTTGAGACTGATGAACCTTTAGTGATGGAAGTACATAAGCTCGTCCTAAAAGAAATCAACAAACGGATGGGTGCTATCAAACAAGATTCGTCTTTAGCTATCGCGACCTTATTGGACCCACGGGTCAAAAAACTACATTTTGAAGACCCGATGGCTTGTGCAAATGCTATTCAAAAGATCAAAGATGTGATGAAGAGGGAGCTGAAAGAATCTGATTCAGATAGTTCAGACAAATCATCGAAAGATTTCAGTCTTTGGACCGATCATCACAAACTAGCTCAAAGAAACTGGAAATCAAACAAGATCAAAGAAAGTGTTCCCGACTAGCTGTCTGTCTACTTGAGAACTCCGGTTGGCCGGCTTAGCGAAAATCCGTTAGTAGTATGGTCCGACTATAAACAACAGTTTCAAAAATTGTACAATATAGCTTATAAATATTTAACTTTGGTAGCCAGCTCAGTGCCATCAGAAAGATTTTTTTCAAAAGCTGCACAAGTTTTAAATCAACAACGAAACAGAATTCAAGGAAAGCGGGTTAATAAAATTTTTAGAGAGAAGATATTGGGATTTATAAATTCCAATTAGATTAGAATCCCAACACTGCCTCTCTTTCAGCGTTCCTCGCTTTACTTTTGTCCTATCTTTCTATTCAAATTTCTAAATCCCATTAATTTCAAATTGCCTTTGTAAAAGACTAATTAAAAATATAATTCAAATAAAAACTTCATTTTGCTAGTTTCCTAATCTTTGTCTCATTTTTAAGCTTTCCTAACCTTTATTAACCGATATATATATATATATATATATCGATGTTTTTATTCGATGCATCGAAAACATCGATGTTTTTATTCGATGCATCACATCGAAAAAAACATCGATGTATTTTCTGAATGAGCATCACTACTGTTTGTCGTTACATTTCACCGTCCCAGTGATTTCGTACAAGTTGCCAACTGGTAGAAGCTATTAGCGCTATTGTTTCGACGTGAAAGAGTAACAGTTAAAATCACTCTGACTTTCAAGTCACTAAAACGTATGTCGCAGTGACAGGAAAGTAGTAGTTTATCCCATTCCTAGTTGAAGAAGCTATAAGAATCATGTCTATAAAAGAGTTTTGTACTTCCAACAGAACATAGATCAATCAAGAACCCAATTAAAAACAAAACAATGAAACATATGAGTTATCAACAATCGGTTAAAAGGAAACGTTATAACAAGAAGAGAGTACATAAAACAGCTGCGAGAGAAATTGAGCCTGCTCTGCAGCTGTTTAAAACAGAGTTTAATTTAGAAACAAATAAAAACTCGTGTCTAATCATCATTTTCTTTTCTGCCAGAGAGTATTAAACCGTGAGATCAAGAAATTTTTATAGTCGTTGTGAAGTGGTAGGCACAGCGATTAATGCAACATTACAAAGAATTCACAAAATATAGTAAAAGGTAGTGGCGGTACTTGAAGTGTCTTAAAAGATTATTTGCAAAGCAGTGATGGTAAAGAGGCTAAAAGAATTAAATTAGGAATTTCTCAACGAAACCATGCAAAGAAATAGCTCAAATCATGGCTGCACAACAAAAATGTAAAAGTTTGTTATCTGAAAATCTCCGTAAAGATATAAAGTGGAATAGCAAATATCAGACGGCAGAGAATTTATGATGCATCTGAGAGTGCCGTTTTTCTAATAAAAAAAATTCGTAATTATCAGTGCAGAAATTACATTTTTTTAATATGCAGAGACTATACCGTAAAGTTTTGAATTTTTGTCTGTCTGTACATGCATCTCATAAACACTAGTGGATGAATTTCAATGATACTACACACTAAGTTAACCTATTACCAAGGTCAAATATAGGATACTTTTTATCCAGCTAAGTTACGAAGATTCCCATGGACTGAACAAAATATTTAGTTATGGAATTTTTGTCTGTTTGTGCACCCATCGTGAAACTAACATACTAATTTCATGGAAACTATTCACAGTGATAGCTAATGCCATCTTTAATGTACACCATACTTTTTATCTCCATAAAATACATAGTACCCGATAATACAGAGGTAAAACCGTAAATATTGGAATTATTGTCCCTACACGCAATAAATAATAAATGAATTTCAACGAAACTATTCATAGTGACAACTTATGTTGTACGTTAACATACAGGATATTTCTTGAAGAAAGTCATACACTGACGGCTTATATACTTAGTCGCCAGACTAATTATTGTAGAATCTATGCAACCAAAGAAATAAGTAAGTGCGTACAGTTATCTTACTGCTAAATATATGGAATATAATGAGATAAAGCATAATGATAATTTATATATCGTACATACATACTAATAAATTCATCAGAAAATCTATGCAAGTAAAGGGAAACGTAGTCGTTGTATTTATGTGTAATATGAACCGTGAACAGTTCACTGCAGATTTTTTGTTTGTTTAGTACACAATTTCTCTTTCTGATATACCTTTTGATTTATAATGTCTACAAGCTCACCTAGTTCCAGGCTGCAATCACTTTGTTAATGCAGGTATCCGGATGATTATTAAATCGTTTCTATCCTAATATGACCACTTGTCTCACAAGTGGCTTCTATCTTACACCATGAAGGGCACAGAGCAATCAATATACCAACCGACAAAGCTCGTTCCAGATCGCAAGAATGTCAAAACGGATAATAGAATTTGAAGTTAATTTTTAATTATTTTTATGAAAAACGCTAATAAAGTTAATAGTTTCGATAACCAGTTGACACAGACATTGTGGGAAACTGGATATAGTATCCTCGTGTTACGGAGAACAGTAAGAATTTTAATCAGGAAGTTTCTGTGTTCCCTGTATTCCTTGGGCAACTATCGACAGTGTTTTCTTCTTATCGTTCACTCTTGTATCGTAACCAAATACTAATTTTGTACTGTGTTCTATTTTATAAGTTTCCGTTGCTAAATCATCATTTGCACCTCTTTTCGAACTGCTATATATTTTTCCGTTCCAAAATCCACTGCTCCACAATCGAACTGTAAAGGAAAATATATGCTCATGGAGGGAAATGATATCTATATATGGATGTATACCTTGAAACCTTTGTTTTAATGTGCTTCTCTTATACGGTTTACAAAACACGTGTACATGAGGCACCATGCTTTCTGCATCTGCCTACAATGTTAGAAAAATCTACGTAAAAGCATTATCATATTTGCCCGTACGTCAACAGCAGGAATCCAGCTTGCACCAGACGTAATTCGTCATTAATTATATGGCGGTGCCTTAAGAATCTCAAAAATTACTGGGTAAATCCGCATATGTTTGTTTAACTGAACAAATGTATAGAAGAGATAAACTACTATAATTGTAATACCCTACTTCCTTTCATTTTTCTTTTATTAATGGAGTAAAATATTTTTTTCCTTCCCCTTCTGACTTGAATGATATAAATGAGTATAAAAATCCCTACGAAACAAACAAAATAAGAGACGATCAGGGCTAAAACGTGGTGTTGACGGTCAGTGAACATTGTGTCATACTTTATAGTTACACAGGATAGTAGTGAGCGGGATACCAGGTACCATTCCATCATTTGCCGAGATTTTTAAGACAATGTCCCAGAAATTGTTAATGCTGAAATCCATCAGACTTATGAAAGTGGTAAATACTAAGAGCTAAAACCATCATCAAACCTCCTGTGATATAGTTTTTTTTAAAATATATATATATATATATATATGAAGAAAATATATTTGGAAAAGACTGCGTAAAATATTTTTGACAAATGATGCCAGTTCTTAATGTGATTGAATTCCTGAACATAGTATTCTACATCTTCATTTTTAATTATTTAAAGACCCGAAAGTTGGTTATGTTATCCAAGGAGAAGACCGTTTTTAAAATTTAGGTCCTCGGTTCAACGTGGAATCCAAAACACGAAATGATTTGACCATATGTCTTGCATGTAAAACAAAGCTTTGACGGGAGTAATGGCCAGAATAGAAGCCTAAAAAAAGTCAGGCCCATACCGAGAATCGAACCCCAAGACTTCAACTTTTGAAAATAACACACCTACCATTTCAAAAATAAAAAAAAATAAAAATAATAAAAAGAAGGGAAAAAAGGAAGAAAAAAAACTATATCCACAAAACGAAAAAAAAATCTACAGAAAGTAGTATTTTACATCGAGCCTAAACTTTTGAATCAAATGTCGTCGTCTTCCTATTCCGACTCCACTTTCTTCTCCTGCTTTCTCTTTCATTGGGGCAGCAGCAGCTGCCGCCACTCCCCTGACAGCTGCAGATGAAGCAGCAACAGTTTCCTGGTTGGAAAGAAATAACCTGAATGAATTACTAGAGGTATCTCCCATTCCTTTCAACCTCACCCCATCGATTTTATTACCGTTAATTGGAGATCTAATAACTGCCAGCTCGTCCCGTCTACAGCTAAATTACATAGTAATTTGTTCGCACTTCACAGACTTTTATTTATACTGAAATTACGTGTTAAATTCTTTATTACGCAATTCTCTAATATTATCATTGTCATTGATTAATTGCTATACAACATACGCCTTATTAGGAAGTTCCCTATTCATGTGCTTTTATATGAAACGAATTTTCGCTAAAAACCTAAATGTTTGAGAGAACTTATTCAGCATATACCTCGATAATTTATTCCTCTCCCTGACAAGTTTTGTTCACATGAACCTGGTTTCGCAAATGGTATAAGACGAACTTCTAGCAATTTCCAGCCTTATCATGACAAAAACTATGCCCAAATTTCAGATATTCATTTACACTATACTGGCTCTCTCACGTTAAAGCACGTTATAATTTGCCAGAAAGAGACAGAGAAATTACCAACGTGCAGCAGAAGTAACATGTAGCAAGTTGTATCCGAATCCAAATTTACTTTAAAATTGTTTCTTTTCACCCCCTAACTTCCCTGCATAATGACTTCGCGAGTGAGGCTCATTTTCTTAAAAATTTATCGTTTTCAATAGCTGTAGTTGGCGAGATAGAAGTCGGGAGTCGTGCGGATTAATGACTGCTTTTTTTTGTTACTTGCGTATGGCTTTACGCCCCGTCGACGTGGAGGTCAATACAGGCGGGAATGGATTGAGGGCAAGGAACGGGAAGAAGTTCGTCCATGTCATTTTAATGGAAGCATTCCAGCATTTGCCTGGAGTGATTTGAGGAAGCAATTGAAAACCCGTCTCCCTACTTCTCTCAGAAACTATGGCATTACCCGCGTGGGGTTTTATTTATTTTTAGAGCTTACTCAAGAGTTATTGATTTGATCTTTTCCAATACCTTGTTAGGTTTTTTGCAAGCTCCTTCTGATGTTGAATCTCCTCAAGATGCTGGATCTTTTGCTGGAAATTTACGGCTCATGTTTGTTGCTTTTTTTATCTAAATGTTCCTACTCATTTGATATTTATAAAGATTAAGTTTCTGTTACAATATCGCGTAGGCAGATATGCTGACAGACTAATCATGTAGATTATATCATACAAATGTTAATTATTTTCTATTTTTTATCTGTTTTCGTGTTGTTTGGAGGCACGTCTTTCTGGTGTGATAGTTCTCTTGTCCAAAAAAAAAAATATAGTATTGAAGAGTGGGATTGCTCTTCAAATTGAAGTGAATACAATAGTGTAGGTGCTAAAGAAATGTTCTGGAACAGGATATAGATTAAATGTTTGTAACAAATCGGCCAAGATCCCATAAGGTATCAAAAAGCGGCAATACTCAGACTGGGAAGATATATAAAGCAAAAGAATAAAGTTGGTATTGGTATCTTGCAAGTAATAAAAACATCTTTTGCACCAGATGTTCAACACAAAATTTTTCCGATAGGCAATGGCATCTTTAGAAGAGTTATATTGTCTTAGCGCGATAAGAATTTGCTGTATAGGTGCTTCGTTAACTGTAAAGCATTCTGTTTAATTACTCTGATCATTCAACCAGCTGATACCAGTTTTGAAACAATGTTTGTGTCACTGAAAGCTACAGATATCAGTGATTTTTTTTTTTTTACTATGGTGGCTCTGAAGTATTAGAGTTATCTTCTAGAATATTCGATTTGTTATAAAATTTAACATGTTTTTTTGTTACTTCGTGTTCATATGAAAATTTCATTTGAAGTTTTATATCTTTTGCGAAACGTAATTTTTATTACGGGTTTCTTTCCAATCTTACTTTACAGCATTTTAGTACTTGTTGTTCTGAAGAATTCAAAAATAAATCTATTAGTTTTGAAATAATGTTGGATGTCACTGAAAGTAACTGCTATCAGTGAAGTTTATTATGTGTAATGACTGAAATATTGGAGTTATTTTCTAGAAGATTCGATTTGTTACAAAGCTAAACGTATTTTTTTTCCTGGTGTGCAGATGAAAAATTTAAACGAAATTTTAGATCCTTTGTGAAACGTGATATTTATTAGGGATTTTCTTTCCAATCTTACTTTACAGTCTCTTAGTATTTGTTATTCTGAACAATTCAAAAATAATTCTAAATTTAATGCAGAGAAGTGAATGATAATATGGTGAAGATCAGTTGTAACACCAACTCTAATTCAATATAAGTTTGCAAGGTTGTAGTGTAAATCTTTAACAGTGGCTGCAAATAACGGTTCTCTCCAATACCCGTTTTTTTAAGGTCAGTTTTCTAATAATGGAGATACAGCCAAATGACAGGCTTACTTGATTGCGATTTGTAATGTTTTCAGACTGTTCCCTGAGCAGGAAAAATAAAATGCAGAAAGCGGCTATCGCTAGAGCGTTATTAAGATCTTTCAAATTATGTTTTCGTCGAGCACAGCAGCGTTCCAGAACTGGCAGGCCGCGTTAAAAAGCGAGGTTTATATAAACCGGTGAATGCTTCTAGAAGCAAACCTGACCTATTGCGAAAGGCGGTTTAGTACCACATAACGCTGTGATGAGTGATGCTCTATCTTCCGGCCGGTTCGTGACTCAGTTTACTTTACGAGATTGCGAGCAGACCAGACCGGTTGCTCTCTATTAAACTCGAGTTCTTGATGTTCAAACAATAGTAGTAACCGCTACCTCGAAATTGCAAAATGACAGTGACCGAAATAAAAACGATCTTCGAGAGTGTGTGAGAGCTAAGGTAATTTTTAGTTTCATAAACGAAACTGGAACACTAACCCATATAGAATTTTAATGATAACATAGGTTTCTGAAAGAAGGTAGATATCAATACTAATAAAACGCTAAGGTCGGTCATTGTGTCATAATGTCTGTAACGCTATGACGTCATGCTTCCAGACTTCGTTGCCAATTAAAGAAGGGCAGAGATGTTACTGGTAAATTGAGGTTTTGCGAGTTACTTAATAACTATACTATTGCAAATAGATGATTGCTAGAATACAGGAAGTAAAGTAGGTATTTCAATTAAATCAGTACATTAATTATTAGTTGTTTTTAATTATTTATATTCGTTCGCTGTATATTATTTCGTTATATTCCCTGAACGCTTCTATAATAAGCTACGAAATATAGGATCAACTTTATATCGCGATGCAAAGAATGAGTTAATGGGAGTGCAATGTATGATTTCATGTTAGAGCAGAAATATTAGCAATCATCGTTACAGCAGATGTAAACAGTTATTTAATTCTCTTAAAAAAAAAATTGAATGGAGGCTTTCCTGCTGTATCAACAGTGTTCTCGGGCCTCCCCAGGTGAGAAGCCCCGAGAGCATTTTATTATATAGATTGAAGTTGCTTTCAAAAGTTCTATGATATTGAAATCATGAGTTCGCTTGATTCGAATCAGTTCCACACTGATCGCCGGTATAACGTAAGTTGTTAAGATTTTATTTCCTTTATCTTCACACGCATCATATTACTGAGGTCATTAATTCAGCCTCACGTAAGTAAGTTAGTCAGTTGTTCAGACGTTGTAGCAGTGGCGGCCGAAGTGATTTGCTCAGGTAGTGACAAAAACAAAATGTTTCTAGTGGTGGATCCAGGATTTTGGTTTGATTTGGGGGGGTGCAGGATTTGGTTTGGGGGGCTCATTACTCCAGAATGCCGCCCTTATAAGAACAGCAAAAAAAAAAAAAAGGTTCCTAAAATCCATGACGTCGGGGGCGACCTTGGTGCTTTTGGAGGCGGGGGCGCCTCAGTCCCCTAGCCCTCTCCTTCCCTGGATCCGGCACTGAATGTTTCCGCGGCTTACTGATCATCATTGAAGTGAAAGGTAAGCTCAGAGTAAAAATCTCGCTATATAAAGTTGTGTAACGTGTGAAAGTCTCATTACCTGCAATTACTGCCGGATTAATTAAATGATTTTGAAATTAATCAATGATAAATGTTTTCAAATTTACCAAACGGTAAACATTTAGTGATTAGCCAAAAACCGACAACTTGATCTACAAGCAGTGTTGGATTACCCAAAAGGTAGGACTAGGCAGTAGCCTGGAGCCCCTGATTTTTATAGGCTCCCTGAAAGTTCACGTTTTTCACTAAATAAAAATAATAAAAATTAAAATCATCCAGAATAAAACAATAAAAATAATATTAAAAGCATGGAAATTAATTTTTTTGTTTCATAGTAGTGTACGATAAATAAAAGTAATTTTCAAAATATGATAAATTGTAAAATTCGTTTGTTAATTGAATAAAAATATGATAAATTCTATTAGTCATCTACTAAACCTTTACATATAATTAATTTCAAAAACAGAGGGAATCAAAATTTTTGAGAGTATCTAGGACCCCGTACTTTCTTATCCGGCACTGCCTTCGATGACCACGACGGCAGTGGTACACATTTCTCTTGAGAATCGTTTCCTGTTACGTGCATTCATAAACTTATGTAATTCTCCTTCAGAGAATCTAAGAAAAAACAATATTTCCTGCTCGCATTGACAAAGCTTCTACGGCAGGGTATCCACACCTTTTTCAACCCGAGGACCAGTAAATTTTCATAAATAATGCTGTAGGCCACTAACTCAAACAGGCCTATTTTTTTTTATTTTTTTTTTTTTTTCCTTTTCATTTCAGTCGACTATGGACGACGATGACGCAACTTCATTTTCCTCTTCTGAGTTTCCTTCCTCCGTCGCCAGTTACCTCCGCAATTTTTCCTCTGTCTTTTTTAATGTGTTCCACCCTGGACCTAATTTTATTTTGTTGTTATTAAAATGTACCGTTATAACATAATAAATCTAAAACCAAGTTTTGAATCCTATGATAACGCAGATATAAAACTGCATGTTGTCGCGCTACTGGGTTATAATTATAAATATAACTCAGTTCTACGCTTTTAACAGATTAACATTTATTGTTCCCAATTCTTATTCTTCTAGGAACTACATCGGTCTTAAAGTATCCGAAGAATGCAAAGTTCTTAAGCAGTGAACTGGTAACAAAGCAACCGTTCGGTCTGTACGTCGCTAACCTCTAGCTATCTCTTGATCTCTTATCGCCATGGCAACTTACTTTTCCTTGCTAAAGGAGTAAATATATCATTTTTGTTTAATTTCATTTCACAAAAATATGATTTTCTTATGAAATTATCCTGTTCTGTCACATGCCTCCTCAAGTTCACCATGTCTTTGCTTAAAAGACATTGGTAAACTTAAGAAAATAACCTTGCATCCCGCGATACTCTTTCCTCTGTTCCTATTAGAATTTTTTACAAAACATTTTACAAAATATTCTCTTCTTAATACTAACAATATACAGAAATGAACTAAAAAAACCATGTATTCTCTTAATGAAAACATATATACATACAGCATTCTAGCTTAACACCACACAAATGCAAGTCCTGTCGCGGTATTGTCTTGATATATCTATTAATGTAAATATACATACATACAGCATTCTAGCTTAACATCATATTACCATGACATCAAAATAAAATGTAACTGACTACATCTTTCCAAGTCAAAGCTACACTTTCTGATCTAAGTAGTTTCATTTATTTTAAACTATTGATCAGGCAATCTTTTGGGGCAAAAATAAAAATTATTAATCATTTTCCCATGAATATAACAATTTCTACTGTCTGTTTCAACCACATTTGTGTACGTTTGTGAAAACAGATTAACTATTTGGAAGTAGTTACTCCATAAGGAAAAAGGTACCTGGACCAAAAAATTATTTCTATAGCATGAAACTATTGGACATGCTTCATTTTTATTTTATTTCTTCAGTACATTACATTATATTCTCCCCATAAGTAATAACTTCTCTCCACTTTACTTCATCTTGAATATTCATATCTAGGCTATGAGATGTAACAACAGAGTCATTTGAAGGTTCTACCTGGACCTCAGCTATGCCTGTGTTAACCAAATCCTGAACCTTTCGGTATCATTTAAAGGCAATGCCTAGATAGTGGCCTTATTTACAGGAACTGAGTCTTGACTGTGCTGCTGTACCCTCTCTATATGATATTTTACTTCTTAATTCATAACACATTTCTAACAACAGAGTAGATACCTGGACTTTGAAAATTATTTTTATAGCATTAAACTATTGGACATGCTTCGCTGCCCCCTTTTTTTTTTTTTTTGTAAAAAGTTGTTTTGAACTTAACTTTTTTCCTGTTCAAGTAGTGGGTTGGTGAGTACATCATTATTTTCTTTCTCACTTTTTTCCTGTTCAAGTAGTGGGGTTGTGAATAAATCATTTTCCTTCTCACTTTTTTCCTGTTCAAGTAGTGGGTTTCTGAGTAAATCATCATTTTCTTTCTCACTTTTTTCCTTCGCAGGAAGTCAATTCTTGGTTCTTTATAAAATTCTTTTTTACCATGCGGTATCTGCTGCACCAATTTGGCCTGCATCAGTTTCACCTCATGTGGTGGTAATGTGTATTTAACTGTATTCACCTCAGATCCTTTACTAGTAAGTTTTACTGCTGTCACTCCTATCTGAGAAACTATAGGGGTTAACGATTCAGAAGAGTCATTTTCTGGTATGTAGCTAGTATTGGATAATAATGATGTGGTTGTATTATATGTACTAATTGTTAGTGGCAAAATGGAGTCCTTGGTATCAATTGTCATTTGTATTGGTTTACTATCTCCTAATGTTCCCTCAAACTTAGTGTGAACATCAGATAGTTGTAATGAAGTTGGTTGCTCAATATGAGCAATACCAGGCAATGTGATTGAAATTGTCTGCCTTTTATCAATAACTTCTTTCCCACTGTTTATTTTTTCTCCAAGGGTATTTTCTACATACAAAATTTGTGAAGTTTGGCTGTCATTTAATTCTGAAAGAAGTGTGGTTTGAGTTTGTAACTGTGCAGTTAGACTGTCCGTTAGGTCCTTTATCTGTGTAGTGAAACTGTCTTTTAGGTCCTTTATCAGTGCATTTCGACTATCTAGTTTTGAAATTTGGTCCTTTATCTGTGCATTGCAACTATCCATTTTTGAAGTTTGGTCCTTTATCTGTGCAATTAATAGGACAAGCAGCTCATCTGTGGAAGGTTTGGTGGTATGTGTGCTGGTACAGGGTGTTTGTTCAAGCCTTTCATTTGGCTGAGATTGACTAGAAAACCCCAGAAAATCTTCTCCAGGAGTGGATGTAGAAAATTGAGTCACGTTCAAAGAATCCCTATCCGGACTATTCAGCATAATACTGTTGGTGGGAAGGTTTATATCTGACATTGTGTTAGTAGTAAGATTGGATTCTGTATGTGAGATGACCTCTTTTACCGGCGATAATTCACCAGTTAATCCTGTCTCCATGTTGAAGAACCAGAGAGACAGGTAGATTAATATTCAGGAACTGATAACAGTTGCTGCGAAAAAATAAATAAGTAATTCTCGTAATTACAACAGGAAGATTACAAGAAGAAAGTACGATCTTAGTCAGAGAGTTACCCACTATTTGATAAATAGTACCGTTTGAATAAGCCCGCGAGTGTTCAGTATAATTAAAACCTACCAAACAAGCAAGAAATGAAATGATTTAACAAGTTCTATTCAACTCCAAAGTTCGTAAATATTCCGACTTCAAAATGAAACCATAAAATTAACTACAAAGCTTCACTCTTGGAAGGTATTTTATAGTCATTTACGTCAGGACGCTCCACTGGTAACGCCTCATAAACATATACTTAACTTAAAAGAAAGATTCGTGAACAAATCTCGCCGACAGCAGACATATGTTTACTCCAAAGACTGTGGCTTCGTCGTGTCTGTTATCCGCGACCAGATGTTCGTCGTAGATATGCTTCAACAGCCAGAGATGAAAATAATTATATCAATCGTTCTCGTCGTCGTAAATTCCAGCGATTCTTCTCGCGGCGTTGTCGAATCTTTGTCGTAACTGTTAACTGCTTTTCCTTCCGTAGCCAAGTTGCTGTTGTTGATACACTTTTTTCACTGCCGAGTCATCTACACGTCGCCATGTCGCGCTACTGGTTATAATTATAAATAAATATAACTCAGTTCTACGCTTTTAACAGATTAACATTTATTGTTCCCAATTCTTATTCTTCTAGGAACTACATTGGTCTTAAAATATCCGAAGATTGCAAGGTTCGAGTCCTGTCACGGTCGCCATGTCGCGCTACTGGTTATAATTATAAATAACTCAGTTCTACGCTTTTAACAGATTAACATTTATTGTTCCCAATTCTTATTCTTCTAGGAACTACATCGATCTTAAAGTATCCGAAGAATGCAAAGTTCTTAAGCAGTGAACTGGTAACAAAGCAACCGTTCGGTCTATACGTCGCTAACCTCTAGCTATCTCTTGATCTCTTATCGCCATGGCAACTTACTTTTCCTTGCTAAAGGAGTAAATATATCATTTTTGTTTAATTTCATTTCACAAAAATATGATTTTCTTATGAAATTATCCTGTTCTGTCACAATGTGAACTACTAAAAGCTAATTACATGTTAATCAGACCAAACCAGATAATAATGTTAATAATCAGATAAATAATAAAGTTACTACAGGATGGGCGCTACACTATTCCACCGGCCTACATACATAAACCAAAATAAAAGACGCTAGACCGTATGCCTTTTATTTTTATTTACTTCACCACTCGCATTACCAATCTTATCAACTACCGTGGTTCCTCATACCCACTTAAAACCCTTAGTAAACCGTCATGTATTTAATCTCTAGACGCCACATGGAAGTGAATAAACTGTTGTAGAAACAGTGCTGTTCTATCTCATCCTGGAAATGCCACATTTTTGCCGTGTCATTGAAATATTCAAGGCTTTTAAATGTTGGGCATACAGCCTTATAAAGTACGAATATGGCACCAGAATTTATGATATTATGCCTGTGGAACTCCTGAACTATGTTCGCAGACCACCAATAATCAGCGAACAGGCTGAAGCACTGTTCCAGTGGGTATTTAGTTGAATGCTACGAAAATGGCAGCTGCTGCACTTTGCAGGCAGTAATACTAACTTTATCGAGCTGCAGTGTGTGACAGAAAGAAGTTGTCTCCATTTCCCATTAACAAAGCGAACCTCCGACCTTGAATATTTCCACGAAAACGCTAGAGCGAATGCGCGATCTGTGCCATCCAAGAATTATCTTCACGACAGCGAAACAGTTCACTGATGTGGCCAACAGATGGAGTTCAAAACATTCCCTAGCTGTAGAGAATGCCGCATTTATAAATATTTATTTTTCTTTCACTGCATTTGTTTTTTAATTTATTTATTCATGATTAGAGGTAGTGGCATGTCACAGTGGCACTACGTCTAGAGCCGCCACTGCGTTGTAGTATGTATATGAATCACGTATAACGAAAAAGAAAAACGTAAGTACCATGAAGATGTTGGGTCAAGTTTATTTTGTGATGTATTATGTGACTAACGTGCGACACAGTGAATGTATTAATGACCGTTTGAATGAAACTTTGATTTTCTAGTGGCAATATTAGCGGAGTTTGTGGTTAGGTTGAATTCCATCTAGACCAGGGATGACAACTGAAACTATTTGCAGCAACGCAGGCACAAGGAATTGCGTTGAGATTTTCTTTATAACAATTCTGTTTAGATAGGCAACTGCAAAGAAATCACATGCCAGAAAACTCCGTTAAACCCATCATTTCTGTCGAGCTTAGAAGCTAGTCTATATCTATAAAACGAAAACCAGATAAATTTGTGATGTTTGAATCTCAATTCAGTTGTTTGGCATGTCTAATGTTTCAACGTTACATAACGCAGGAGTATTAAATGAAATTCTGATCGTCTAGTGACTAATCCCAAAGATGGGCGGATTAGATGTTGCATACTTAGCACTAAACACGCAGGATATTCAGTTTTTAAATTCCATGGAGGGCCATGTTGAATGCGAGAAAAAACAAGTATGCGAAAAAACAGCAGAGATTGTCTTTGATCACAATCACTGTCAGCACAACTACAATGTCTCTGGAAATCGTTTTTAGCGTTCTGTTCACAATAAAATGGCGCCGCAATTTGCAAATCCCTGTAACAAATTGAAGTAAAGAATATTTTTACATGTACGGAATATATTTTAATTTTGAGCCAGATGAAGTAGTATAATGATAAAATTTTTAGCTCCACCGGCAGATGAGTAAGCATAATGAGACATATCTAATGTTTCATAATGAGAAAACGACGTCAAAATCGATTCAACAGTTTTCAGGTAATACTAGATTATTTATAAAATAAGTCTTAAGACTACGTTAGACTTAACTTTACTAAAATCCATTCAAAATTTGTATTTTCTGTGCGATGCCGGAATAAACAGACTCATTCCAGATACATTTATAATTTTTATGTATGTGATATGTATGCGCGTACGGTCCGTGTTTCGATTTCCGAGCAGCAACATTATCTGAAATTAGGTTGAAATGTAAACTGGACTAAAATGAAAACTGACATTCCGTATCATGCATCCAAAACATCCCATTCTTAGAACTGTGCTGTAAAACCACCGTTTAGATTAGTACCGGATATGGTGATACGAAATCAATGAAGCTTGGTATGCGTGCCTCTTTTTGGACGAATAAAAATAGTGTACAGGTAAATCAACTTCAACCCAATCCTTTCATGGTAAGGTGCAAGTGAATCTAGGTTTGTTTTAATTCCGGAAATGGATGGCGCGAATTGTATGAAACTTTGTACAAAAATAGTGCATTGGTAAATTAACGCCAACTCTACCGGGAAATGCCGGGAACTCTGCTACTATATAAATAAAAGAGCATTTGAATCTTTTAGTCCAGAATAATGTCCTCCTTTCATTATACATTTTTGTTGAGAAATAGATTAAAAATATTATGAATAAATTTTCAGTCACGTATTAAGAAGAAAATTCAAATATTTATAGCCTTTAACAACAGAGATATTTTCTGTTCCTGTTAAACACAGAATACATACTATCACCTATGACAATGAAACATTGGTATCAAACGTTCATTTTTAAAAAAAAAAAAAAAAAAAAAAAAAATGTTGCAAGACGCAGAGTATTTGGAATTTTAGTTGGTTTTAAAAATTAGTTTTTCATGAAGTAACTCTTCATTTTCTACACTGAGGAAGTTGCCGTTTATTATAAACTGCTGGTCACTCTTCATGCTTAAAGTTATCGAATTTTTTTTTTATAATTCACACTCACGCCACTGCGTTCGAATCATTGTTTTTAATAGAGTAGATATACAGTTGGTAAGTGTAACCATATTTCATCATTACTACTTTTGTTGATAATTGCAATGCAACTTCTGATATGGCGGCATAGTGGCTAATGCTTTATCCTTATTTTTACCTTAAACTAGCCATTGTTCCAAGCATGTTGCTCCTCACCTCAATTCCTTACTTCCTTACCTACAAATGACAGCATTTCTGATCCGTTTTCCTTGGGATCAATTGCAACTTTATGGACACACTCTTCTCTTCCTTTCCACCTATTACCCCTAATTATTCATCTAATATCCACCCAGTACTCATCGCCAAAGTATGACCCTTACATAACTTAAAAATGGGTTACTTGAATCTTGTTTTGTAAATTTTAACCAAACATGGCTACTGGAAGTACCGGTGCCAAAAACTTTCATCATTTACATAACCTGATTAAAGCATTTTCAACTACAGAATTGAAGTATTTATCGTCCGAATAGACTACGGGAAATTGATATCTCATCTATGAGTGGTCATAATATGATATAATATTTTAATATAATACTAAAGGAACTTCACCAACAAGAATTTTTTGCTTTTTAAGGCTTTCATAACTTTTGTTCTATTGGGATACGACTAATTTTGTAAAAAGAAATATAGTCAACTTTTGGTGCTAATGATACAAACACCGGGGAAAGTTAAAATTCTATGATTTTAAAAACTTTATTTTCAATATATATTTACAGAAATACAATCAAAAAATTATCATTAAAGTGTGAGGATAATGGTTAACTCCGTTTTTGTAATAGTATTTCAAATAATTTTTATCTAACCATTTGAATTGTTATTTTGAAAATTTATAACATAGTGTTTGACTAGCTCAATAGTGTGGATTGAAATATTCATTTCCATCTTTTCTATCTTGAACAAATAGTCCTATCTCACAAAATGATGATCTGTTGCTTCATGGATGTGAGTTGATCGATAATATTGATCAGTTGCGAGCATATTAATTACTGGAGCACTATTGTCTTACAAACTATTTTATATTCTAAGTGTACCATATTTTTTCGATTTATTATGATATATGAAAATGTTATCTGTATTTGTGGTAATGTGTAATACACAATAGTTTTGTCAGGTAAGTGTATTTCTAAACAGTATTCAAAATATTTGTTCAAGTTCACAGGTTATGTCATAGAGTTTTCCATTTTCTACACAAATATGATGCTTCCTTATTTCCATTTAGTGTGAAAAAGTATATTTCTGCATTTGTTCAAATATTTTTTTTTTTTTTATGAAACCAAGAAGTTTAAATTTTTATAAAGAAAATTTTGTACATTTTGTTCAGAGATAATCATAATCATTCTAATTCTCCTAATTTTTGACGTGAAAGATCTCATTTTAGAGGAGCGAACCTCTTTTTTGACAATTTCATAGCAATGGCCGTCTCTTAAATTGTATTTCCTACCGTTTCTATTTTATTTTTATAAATTTATTTTTTGTTAAAAAAAAGAAACATACTTCTTCCTGAAAACAAACATAAACGATGAATTTAACTATTAAGAAACATACTTCGTCCTGAAAACAACTCCGTGCTTATTTGATGGTACGGACTCTAAATTGCGTTAACTTCTGTTTACTCAACGTAAATCCCCGTATAAGACTCGTTAGTCAAAAACTTGCGTTTCTTGTTCAGTTGACTAAAAACAGGATCGAAATCTATCTGTTCTCACTGTTCTATATTTAGATTCCACGTTTGTTAATGGTATCCAAAAAGGTTAATGGATTCCACATTCGTTTATGACTATAGCTTCTTCAACAGAATAATAGAAGTCCCTGGAAAACTTATTTTCTTAAGTCGCACAATAACTGATACATTCTCCTGTTTGAGACCTTTTCTATCTGAAAAAATTATTTCAAGAAAATTCAAACTTAGGCTTTACGCGCATCTACTTTTTTTAAATTACAAAAATTAATCTACATGCATTAAGTTTATCCTGCGCGGATAGCTAATGGCATTATAAGCTCTTTAAGGGACTAATATTTACTGAGCGATATTTGGAAATATCTAGCAAATTCTCGCTATTCTTCTTTAATTTTAAGCCATGTCTATTGATTTTATTTCACTAAGTTAAAAATAACCTCTTATGCAACTGACTGCTTAATTACCTGAATAACAGTTGGTAAATATCTGAAAGACTGAACGTTAAAAAGGATTTTGCTAATGTTTTTCCACAGCTTCAAAATTACCTAAATTGTTCGAAGTGTGAACACATGAAGGAATTTGTTTAAATGTCTTTAGTGGAAACAAAGCTTAGTTCGCTTCAAGAGAACAGAAATTTTTATTGTGTCGACAAGTTGGCGCAGCGTCGAGACAAACGGCCGGGTCCCCACCTAATCGGGCCCATTAAAGCCTCAACCGAGTTGGGAACAACTTGGACGAGGAAGGTAAGGCGGGCACAGACTCACGTTTCACGGTTCACAAGTTTGGAACCGACTCGTGTACAACCACAAAGCTAACTTGTGCATTAACAACGGCTCCGAATTCACGGAACCGTTAATACTCTTTGTTTCACTGCTTTAATCAACACATCGGTTGGGTCCCGTAAACTTAGTACAGAAGGTAGGAGCTGATCCGATTACAGATATTTTCCCTAGAAATGGACAAAGAACAGGAATAATAAGATAAAACAATTTCAAACTTGGATAGAATGAAGAGACTACTGGATTTTCATACTTTTACAAAAGCTATGATTAATGTGTAATAAATGCTTTTATAACTTTCAAATTATCTGTCTAATATTTTAAGATGTGGTATATAATAATATCACAGACATTAAATGCAAAATGGCAGTTTAGTCCTATCCCAACATTTTCCAGCTGTTGCAGATTTTAATATAGGTGTCTAAAACCGTAGATGATTTGGTATATAAATATTATAGCCATCTACATCCTAATATAATCATAATAATTCCGAGTGGTTGTAGTGACCTGGTGACAGGCTTTCTATTGGCTGCACATTTGCCTAAACCGGTAATCCTACCGGATATAGGGGACCTGTAGTTTAACGTGGATTCTGAACCACGGAAGTGTTCTGGTGTACTTCACACTACATAGCAAGCTGTACCACAGGTAAAGGTCGGGTTAAGGGCCTATGAAAATCCCGACCGAGACAGGGATTCGAACCGGGGACCATTCGATCTACAGTCAGATGCCATATATGGTACACTGAGCCAATAGACCGCTCACTTACACCCTAATCAATGACCACTCTTTTCTTTTCGCAAACTGCAATAACTAAATATGACTGTTATTCTTTGAGTTCTTGTATCTAGCAGTTATCTACACACATATGAGAACACTTTGACTTGCTACCGTACATACATTTCACCGCCCGAAATTTGTGATGGTTTATTTCATTTTTTTATTTTTTTTGGCTACCATAAAGCAACAATTCAAAAGTGAAACTTTCATTTACCTGTATGTCCTATAGTTCGATGCTCTCATTTAATTATATTAAGTTTAGGTTATTGTTGAATTAAATTGCCTGCATTTGAGCCAAGTTACTATAGATGAAAGAGAGAAAAAAATGCGTCCTTATTTGAATAAGGTATACCAAATCAGATAGTGATCTCATAATTAAGCAATTTGATTAATAATGTCAGGTAAAAAAAGAATTTTGTTTCAATATGCCACCAACAATTCAACTCAGGTGTTTGAAGGGCAACTCTCCTTCAACAGATGGTTTATCTGTAAGTAATAAAAAGTTGTTTTGAGCAGTATAGTTCTTAGTAGGTTGCATAGTGAGTTCGATGTCAGTAGTTAACTGAATCCTTTAACAGAGCTCGCAACAGTTCCATTTTTAAAGTCTGTAGGTTCGTTGCTGAGTGCGGCCAGCACTCTTCCACTTCAGCGCTACTTTCATCGGCTACCATCAGTGTACCAACAGTTGGCACCTGTGACACAAAACAGCTTTGCTGGGAAAGCGATAAACCATCATGCCCAATATTTTCTTAAATCCAGCAACCTAATCAATTTTATTAATTACGTGCTTGCTAGGTGTAGGTCTTGCCCTGTTTTGAGTACTGTCTTGGTGTCTTGAATAGTTTCCAGATAACGAATTTAATACTGTATTACACAAAGTAGTAATAAATAGACAACTTTTAAGATCGCCAAGCAAAAATAAATTGCGCAGACTCTTAAACAGACAAAAATTGAGCATTTTGGTAAACAAATCATCTGGTTGAAGTACGTACTTGTCCTGAATTTGAACCCAAGCGTTTGTTCTACGAAATATGAAAAAATTATGTACGAAGTATAACGTCACGCTAATTAGCAAACCTAGTAACCCAGTTTTTTTAAATATTTTTTTTTGCTTGTAAACCTCTTAAGGTCTTAAATAAATTCATTTTCTGTGAAAGGTGGAAAAAGTGTAAAAATTAAATATGTATTGCATCAATGATTACTAAAAATCAAATTTGCTAATTAGTACGACGTAAGATAAATTATTCGTAGGCATTTTGCGAATCCAAGTAGTTGTAGTTTGAGACATGTCTGAGACTATGAAAAAGGTTACCTTGAGTCAGTTACATAGTACGGAGATATATTCGCAGGTTCTATTCATAACGCGGTGTTCTAAATAGAAACCACCCCATATTGGAGTGTTTTCTATTTAGTTTTTTTCAGGGGTCTGTTTCTCGTTGAGATCATAGTCACTGTAGATGATAGAGTATGAAACGGAAGGAAGAGGATAAAGTCGGCCATGGACCTTTCAAGGATCCATACTAGCATTACCATTGAGTGATTTCTGAAATCAACGAAACCACCGTTTTAGTTATGCGGATCAGTGTTCGAACCCACGTCCTCCAGAAAGCAGGCTTAACCGTTGACCTCTCACCCACTAGGCCTATTGCCGATAAAGACCACATGGAATTATTACTTAGAGCACCGTTAACCATGAAAATATGTAATATCAAACAATATTACGGTATACAAGTTCTTCTACGAATTGGTTAGAAGTTTGATCTGTATCGTCAAAATTATGAAATAGAATACTCTTGTGCGAAATGTTTAGATATTTACAACCCGATTTTAAAATCTTACGCAAGAGGGACTAATGGGTAGAGGATGGGAATGGCGAAGACTTGAGTTCTGTGTAAAATTTTAAAACCTGTGCATTGGGTGGTAAGTGTCAATCGGTGATTATCTTAGCCAAGTCCCAGCAGTATTATATTGTGCAATTTGCGACTATTTATTGGAGCACTAATTGTTTTTTAGCCGGCCTTGGTAGCGTAGGGGCTAGAGTACTGGCCCCCGAGTGCCAAAGGTTGCCGGTTCATGGATGTTTAAGTGCTGTGTGTATATGTGAATGTCCTGTCCGTCCTGTGGTGTCTATACTTAGAAGCTGCAATATATATACTGGATGACTGATTCAATGGACGCTATGAAAATCACATTGAGCTAGCTGTATGGCTTCAGTTTCCGAATGCCATTAAAAAAAAAAAAAAAATCCCTCGTAGATTCATCATAGTACATACGGTCCAAGACAAACACAACATTAAATTAAAATCACCCAAGCTCGACGACTTATTTGAACCGACGACTCCTGCAATTTGAGGCTAACACGCTATTCACTAAGCTACCGGGATCAGCAGGATGATTTTGTTTGCACTGATGAAACTATTTAGACAAAAGATATAATCGTACCTATATCAAACTGCTGCTTCAGGTGGACATGATTCTATCCACACAAGGTAGTTTGCAATTTTTATGTAGAAACTATGCAGCTTTCTCAAATTCACACATGGATGTCATGCTCGGATAAATTTAACTGCTCTGTACTTTGAAATAGTTTATATGTTTTCTTGAGAATCGGTAACCTTGTTGATATCGAGAAAATATATATTTATAGATCTACATATGTATACAGATATTGACCTCCCCATACCACCCTTCATCTCCTCTCGCCGTTGCTACATTCCCCCCCCCCCCCGCACTCCCCACCACTCCCGCCCCTACAAACACACATCAGAAGAAGGATAGCTGGAGAAAATTAAAGGCGAAAATAAGAAGGAGACCGTAGGCATTCAATATTTGGATGCGTATTCAAACCCTTGAGGCTCAAATCAGAAATAAACTACTTTAATACGACAGCGACTTCATTACCACCTAAAAAACACTGAGTAGAACTTTGGCTAAATCTGGCAGCAGGAAAAACAGGCCATAATGAAATGGAGAAATCTGCAGCAGAATATGATCTTCCGTACTCGACCTGGAAAACGCTAAATAGACTTAAAACCTGTGTATCTCGATGCAAAGAAAATCTGTAGAAAGGGCGTTAAATCTGAGACGACAAGCTCGGTGACTGTGGGGAAGTGCAGGATCGAAAACACCTGCTGATCTGCAACAAACTAGACGAGTTCTGTACTCTTTACGACCTGTTTGCTGCTGATGACATGGCCTGTTTGCTGGGGGTATAACAGGTGACCAATCCTGGCTACACGACGGAACTGTGTTTTGTAATATTATTTAATTGTGTGTTAGGTTTATTTACTTAAATTCTATTAAAGTAGTGTATTGGATACGAATGAATAATGCAAGATTTTCCATACATTCCTTGCGGTACGTGGAAACCAAATTTATCGCCGCTGGAGACCGAGCCCCGTTGATACGTACGCTCATGGCCCTGGATTCGGCTGAAGCCCACGGATCAGTGGCTATCCCGCTCAGCACGGATCAGTGGCTGGCCAGACTTCCCACGAGATCGTTCCGGGCTGGTTGGCTCCCTCCGAGCGAATCGCCCAATATTAGCGTCTTGGTGTCGGCGGCAGCGGAGAATAAAGCAGCGGCTCGTGACCCGGCCTTTCGACACGCCAGCTGCTGCTGAGAGACTGGCACTGGCCAAGTGTGCCACGCCACCACAGTACAGGGCTACATTACTATACCGCCAAAACGCTAAGCGCAAAAACAATATGCTGCGACCGCTTAAAAAAAAAATAACCTAATTACGGAATCTCACAGGATCAAGTTCCAATCCACCAATCAATATTGTGGTTGACCCTGGTTTTTGGAAACTGGATCGAGTTAATAGATCAATGTTATCAATAGCATTCAGCGTTATGCGCTTCGCAGACAAGGAGAGAGGAAATTTTTAAATTTACTGGAGGTTGAAATTAAAAGTAGGTACTGTGCATATCCGCAGGTAGCTCGCGACTGTTTTCTTTCTATTTTCTAATTCTCGCTGATAAATAACTTTTTTTAACTGCTTAAGGTCTCTTAACAGCGAGGTCTTTAGAACGGGAAAGGATGGGGGGCAAGGAATGGGAAGGAATTTGGCCATGGCCTTTTGAAGGAAGCATGCCAGCATTTGCCTGGAGTGATTAGGGGAAACCATGGAAAACCCAAATCTGGATGCCCGGACTGGGATTCGAACCACCGTCCTCCCGAATATGAGGCCAGAACGCTAACCGTTACACCACCACTCTCGGTGATAAATAACAACACACTGACAATCTATTCAACCAGCGCTGTTTCTCTTACCTCCTAATTAACGTATGCTGACGTAGTAAAAAGTAGATTTTAAAATTCTGATTTGTATTGAAGACGTTTAAGTTGCAAGCAATGTAGAACGTTGATGCTATATCTAAATTGTATAATGCTTAATTGTTATTTTTTACTTTATGTGGTTTGTGAAATGTGTATGTCTGTTGTGAAATAGAGATTTCATTTAAAATATAGAAAAATACCAAAATTACAATTGCTGGTGTGACTGCTGTAGGATCTGGATCCGTATCACTTTCAATTGTTCCTTTCCCACTGTAATGTCACTTTAAAGCACTCAATTATGATGACTGAGTTGATTACAGAAAAACCTCTAATTAAAGATAGGTGGTGAGCCGAATCTTCACCTACGCGACTTTCTATTGTTCATTTCCATTTGAAGTATTGCATCAACACACCTCTTTACTATGGATTATAAGTAATCCGGACAAGGTCACCTCATAGTGCAAACATCTCGGTGAAGCTTGTACTGTTTTGGTCGAAAAGACAATCTTTTATTTCGTGATGTAACTAATTCTCCGATTATAAATATTATGTACTATTTACTTTGGTTTTAGGGAGCGGTCATAAACTACCTGGATTGATCTAGGGAGAGGAGGTTGACTTCAAGGCTACGCTGCGCTACGTTGGGGGCGGGGGGAGGGGGTAGGGGGTTCCGAGCCACGCCACGTAGCTTTCCAATCATATCATTTTTTTTCACAGTTAAAATGAGGTACAGAACACGCAAAAGCATGTGAATATTTATTTTCTTCATTTAATTATCTCTGTATGTAATTTACAATAGTCTGACAAGACAAAACAGTACAAAATGTCTTCTGGAATCAAAAGGAGATAAAGGTACGTTCTACGTGGGGAGGATGTGATAGAGGCAAAAGCCGCGTCGGGTTACGTTGGGGGGGTGGGGGGTGGTAACAGGAGGCCAAAATGGAGCTACGTTGTTTATGGACGCTCCATTACGTGTGTTGATAAGGTAATTCTGATCACAAGCCATTGGGTAACGTAATGGAAGTGATACTTTGGTGGCAAACATGTTATTAGATTTCAGAATTGTTATTTTCAAAGTAAACTCCGAAGTATATGACAGGTGAAATGACGTAGAGTGATCTAGAATGTTCTCTTTGTAAACTAACATTCGTCTTGAATACCACCTTAACTAAAAGCGTTGACGAATTGTTATAAACTGCTAGTCATCCCCCCGCTCTGATAATTTTTTGTTTAAATTGAATGATTTCACACTTTACCACCGAATATACTTCGAACGCCGCACAATCATTAGGAAAAGCACAGTATAATTGTTGTATCGAAGGGTGGAACTAAGGTTACAGGTTTAATTTTGTGGTCGAATAACCTATTTCCTGCTTCTTTGATGTATTAGATGCCGTTTCAGGTAGGTCGAGGTGGTGACCCACTAATGCATTAAGTTCCACTGGTCGAATTCCTTGTTTAATTCAATCTCAAGTATTCCTGCTTTCGAAGCACAGGACAACATTTTTTTTTTTTTTAAAAAAAAAAAAAGCCTGATGCCTGGCTTATTATAACTAATTCTAAGGTAATTTTAGCTGGTAATTTTTCTCTATCAGGTATATCTTTTTTACTGTACTCATTTTCATTTGACTCTCCATCACACTGTAAAACATTTTTCCAAGAATTTACGTGGGCTAGGGTTAGTGTGTTTTGGGGGAATTGAAAAAAGTATGTTTCTTTAGTAAATTTATTTTATTAGTATAAAATACAAAGAATCTTAAGTGATAAAGTGGGCGTTACTCATAAACAAAACACTAACAAGTATTCAAAATTGAAAGATTTTGCCAAAAAATTAAATGAATAAATTTACCTTTCTTTCAGCGCCATGAATGTTGAACAACAGGTTTACCTCCTTTTAAACACCAACAATGGTCTACAATCATCACAGTAGCCCTTTCTATCCGGTTTCCATCTCTTTGACATCCTGAGGGAATGGTTCACCTTGTCCGTTGCTGAAATCTCCGAGATTTTCAGGAAAGAAGAAGCATTTTGATCCTCATGTTTAAGCCAATTTCACGAAAAGTTGACACCATGTTGCTTCGTAATTTTCACTTTCGTATTTCACAATTGTGTACGACTTCTACTAAGGTTCGCCAAGTTAATGTTTCATTCTTGAGCATCGTTTTAACGAAATTTGTGTACCTTATGCGCTTACCGATCATTGGTACATACACAGACGGAAAAAAAAATCCCAACACCAAGAAAAAATTATTGTAGAGTAATGAAATTTGGACAATGCATTTGTCAAGTTAACATGTTTAATTGATTAAATTTTCAAGATCACAGGTTAATTTAAGCTCAAGAAAATGCATTTCAAATGTGAAATACTGTTAAATTAATAGCCGGTGTAACCTCCAGAATTTTGAATGCAAGCCTGCAAACGTGAATGCATTGTGTCATACAGGTTTCGAATGTCACTTTGTGGTATGGAGTTCCATGCTTGTTGTACTTGTGCTGTCAATACTGGGACGGTCAGTGCTGGCTGTGGATGATGCTGGAGTTGTCGTCCAATGATATCCCATACGTGTTCAATTGGAGACAGATCTGGTGATCTCGCAGGCCAAGGTAACATGTCGACACTCTGTAGAGCACGTTGCGAGACAACAGCGGTATGAGGGCGAGCGTTATCCTGTTGAAAAACTCCCCCTTGAATGCTGTTCATGAATGGCAGCATTACAGGTTGAATTACCAGACTGACGTACAAATTTGCAGTCAGTGTGTTTGGTATAACCACAAGAGTGCTCCTGCTGTCATAGGAAATTGCTCCCCAGACCATGACTCCAGGTGTAGGTCCAGTGTGTCTAGGCCGCAGACAGTTTGGTTGCAGGCGTTCCCCTGGCCTCCTTCTGACCAACACTCGGCCATCACTGGCACCAAGGCAGAACCTGCTTTCATCAGAAAACACAACAGATCTCCACTCCGTCCTCCAATGAGCTCTGGCTTGACACCACTGGAGTCGCAAACGGCGATGGCTTGTAGTCAGTGGAATGCACGCTACAGGGCTGGAATCATGGTCTGGGGAGCAATTTCCTATGACAGCAGGAGCACTCTTGTGGTTATACCAAACACACTGACTGCAAATTTGTACGTCAGTCTGGTAATTCAACCTGTAGTGCTGCCATTCATGAACAGCATTCAAGGGGGAGTTTTTCAACAGGATAACGCTCGCCCTCATACCGCTGTTGTCTCGCAACGTGCTCTACAGAGTGTCGACATGTTACCTTGGCCTGCGAGATCACCAGATCTGTCTCCAATTGAACACGTATGGGATATCATTGGACGACAACTCCAGCATCATCCACAGCCAGCACTGACCGTCCCAGTATTGACAGCACAAGTACAACAAGCATGGAACTCCATACCACAAAGTGACATTCGAAACCTGTATGACACAATGCATTCACGTTTGCAGGCTTGCATTCAAAATTCTGGAGGTTACACCGGCTATTAATTTAACAGTATTTCACATTTGAAATGCATTTTCTTGAGCTTAAATTAACCTGTGATCTTGAAAATTTAATCAATTAAACATGTTAACTTGACAAATGCATTGTCCAAATTTCATTACTCTACAATAATTTTTTCTTGGTGTTGGGATTTTTTTTTCCGTCTGTGTATATCAAATATCGCCGTTTGAAGATTTTCTACCGTCTTGTCTTGAAACACACTGTAGATATACCTGAAGCACTCCTCATGTTTTTCCAAAGCTTCGACAAATTGTTTTATCAATCCGAGTTTGATGTGCAAACGTGGGAACATGATTTTTTTTTCTCGCTCAAATAAAGGTTGTTCTAATGTATTGGCAACTCTACAAGGAGTCACATTTAGATAGTGATTGTCACAGTCCCTACTATCTCACATGCAAAGGATTTTTTTTATTTATAGCTTTACGCCTCTTCTTCGTCGAGGTCACTAGAGACGGGAAAGGACTGGGGACAAGCAACGGGAAGGAATTTGGAGGAATTCGAATCGCAGTTCTCCCGAATGCAATGCCAGAGCGTTAACCGCTCGCCCACCACTCTCGGTCACTTGCAAAGAAAGTATGGGTATTTAGTATAACCCGATCGCTGTCCTAAGAGATAACTAAACAATTGTAATGAAGCGGTTATAATAAATTAAAATTAGAATAAGATGACAAATCAATGGAGTAGGCGTACATACAGACATACAAATGACCTTAAAAACAAATGGAATGTGAGTGAGTGAGCTTCGTAGCTTTGGACAGAGACAGCTTAAACACGGCATCTGCAATAAATCATTAGGAAATATGAATTCCAAAACATACAGTGAAATTAAACACGACGCCAATCAAACATCACGCGTACTATTTATTCATGTTTGAAAAGAAACATGTGACCTATTGCTCACATGCACTCACTTATAAACATCATTCATTTTTTCTAATACCTATTACATAACAGAGCTTAAAATCTATAATTGATATGTCAAAACGAAGTCCATAATTAGAATCAAGGGATCAATTTTGTATAGGAATGGTGTTTATTTCCTAAGCACCAAAATCGTTGTTTGAAGATCTCTCCGGCATGCGGTCGGATCAATTGATCGTTATTCAACAAATTTTTGACAGCGTAACGTGCCATCATCTTGAGGTTACGTCTGCTGACGAAGAGGAGGAACGTGAGGAGAACTGTCGAAAATTTGTTTAACAACGAACAATTGATCCGGCCGCATGCCAGAGAGATCTTCAAGCAGCAGATTCGCCGGGAAATCCTACGAATACATGCTAAAATCTTTGTTGCCCTGTGTTACATGTTGTATTAGTACTATTGTGTTGGTGTTCGTTCTGAGTAGCCATACAGTGTCAATAATGTATAACACCTTAACTGTGGAAGGTCCTTATTGTGACCAACTAAACATAAAATTTTAATCTTAGCAAAAGAATAAGAGTTTTCAAATTTAGTCACATTTTGATTTTATTTTAAAAAAATCACTACCTGCGCTCGATTTATGTTACGAAAATCAATAAATTAAGAAATTAATTATATAAGTTAGTATTTTTGATTTTAAAAATTACACTAAATGTTTGAAGTGTAGGCCTATCTCGCTAATTGAATATTAAGGCATCTTTTCACGTGCAATGTGATTAATAACCTTACTGTCCCATTAGAGTGGAAGTCAACCAGTGCGAACATTTAAAATATTAATTAATGTTTTCATCTGTAGAAATAACATGACATAAGACGAACGCAGGTGGTGAATAAAGAATTAATGAAAATTTAATCAAAACATGAAAACTGACACACTTTACTTAGGCCAAATTTTGTATTTGATAGTTCACGATAAATCCGATAAATCTTTGCGACTGTTAAAGTGTTTCCATTAATTACCGGATATTCTGTATAATTATTATTTTTACACAATCCTCCGTTTCTCCAAGAACCTTGCAAATATAATATCCCTACATCTATAAGAGCCTATAGTCTACTGCACATCTCCAGTCTTTACCCTGCTCTGATTCATACAAGCTGACTCCTACAATACCCTAATCCTACACAACGGCGATTACTCTGGAGTATGGTACTCCTTGATACTAAAATCCAGAGAAATTTTTGGCTCTGAGGACGTTTCCTTTCACCTATTTGCTAGAAACACCATTCTTCCCTTTTTTTCTCTTTTTAGTTGGGGTTTATGTCGCGTTGGGAGTTTGTTATCATTAAGAGTGGAATCTATGAAAGCGTTCTGAACAAGAGGGTTGATAATAGAAAGCCATCATAATACTGTGATTACTATCGTTTGACGCTCCAGATGCTTTTCTCTTCATTGAATCAATCAATGATTAAATAAGAACTCAAAATATTTTTAAAAAATACATCGAATAAGTGACTTAGTATACAGTGATGTATTTACTAATAAATGCCTGTCGATGTGTATAATAGTTATAGATCATGTACACATATATATTTTTTTTAGGAGTGAACTGAAGTGTTATATTAGTGAAAAAAACAACAGCAACTTTCAGATAATACATTCAAGTCTAATGTTTTGTCTCGATTGGTACTACCACAAACGAAAAGTTGATGAGCATCGGCAGCCAGAAGAAAAATTGTGTCAGGCCACAGGCTACCCCTTTCCCGGCAGGTCATGAGATTAATAAATAAGTGGTAAACCATGGGAATTGAAATATTCTGCCATTGGTCTCACTAGCTTGTAATTAATATTCTTTCCTAGCGTAGCCAAGTAATAAGATCATGTGCGATTAAAAAAGAAAAACAGTATAAGATTCGTTGAGCAGTTGTAAGCAGAGACCATTTATATCAAATGGAAATGGAAAAAAACTTTATTATTTACACTTAGCCTTGGAGCCTATAGCAAACGAAAGGAAAAGCTCCTTAGTAAGAGACTGGCAGAGTGTGCTAGCTGGAGGTAATGAAGAGGTGTCTGCTTTGGCGAACGGGCCTCACAGCAGTGTGTGACGTACGACCCGAGCGCTGCCTTTGATCTCGCCGCCGGGCACCACACTTTGTCATCATTACCAGGGACCATCATTTACAAGGATTAAAGAACGCATAAATTAGGCAGGCACAGGGCACCCTGAATTAGCTTCGTGTCGCCAAGCCCGCTCTTGAGTGACAAAGTGGACTGTGACACTGTTTTAATTGAGGTAATAATTTTATTAATAATTCTCTTAACTATATACAATTTATATGCTACAACTAGACCATCTAACTTTGAAAACAGTGTTGTATTGTTATATTTTGAATTAAAGAAACTTAACAAATATTCACATTCTGCAATTCATTAGTACTGCCTTAATCACGTATGGTACAGTTATGTATTTATTAGCTGTTACCCGCGACTTCGTACACGTGAACTTCAAATTTTATTGCTATTGTTGGATATAGAAAGCTATTGGTTACATAAAAGGGGTCCCACAAACTAAACGCTAGAGAAATAAAGCCTGAGCAACCGATATAACATTATTGATATTTACACACGCTATTACAATAATACGTTATTTATCCAGAAGAAAAGTATTCTGTCCTTCCTAATGATATACAGTATTTCCTAGTCAAATATCACAAGGTATGTTTAGCTGTTTAGTCGTGAAATCATAACAAACAGACAAAGAGATAGTTAAAATATCAGTGTAGATACGAGTTTTGTTAACATTAGTCAAAAAAAGCAATGACAGTTTTGTGGCCTTTGTGAACTTAAAAAAAAGTTTCCAGCAACATTATACTGGAAAAGTATTTCAAAACTCAAAAAAAAAGAGGGGACTAAATTTTTGAGATACGACAGTATTTTTTATACTATGTATGAATTAAGTGGCTGTTATAAAGGTAGAGAATCAACAGATACAGCCATCATATAAAAATGGTGTGAAGTAATGTGGTAGACTATTCCCACTAATATTCAACTTACATGTAGTGGACGCAATTATCAACGTAAAAGAAGAATTAGGATGTGGCTTAAGTATTGTAGGCGAGACAATCACTATTCTCTAATTTGTTGACGACATTGTAATGTTAGTAGACAAATGATGATATTGAAAAGTTACTATATGGAATGAACAAAATACTGGGATATAATTTTGGACAAAATATAAACCAAAGAAAGAGAAAATTTTATGGAATGTAACAATAATTATAGAAATAACTGTAGACTAAATACAAAAATAGAATCAGATGTAAAAGTATACGTAAGTGAATTCTGTTATTTAGGAAGTAAAATTATAACGGAATGCTGAACGAAGAACGACGTCAAAAACTGAACAGCACTACCAAAGAGCCGTCTCTAAAAGTATAAATCGGTAAGTTTCATATACTGATGTAGGACTCAGGAGCATGAACTTATTATATAAAGCTTGAGCTTTAGGAATATTAGATAGAAGGAAAACTGAATCATTCGAAAACAGCGACTTATAAAAATTTGACAGAAATTTGATTTACTTTAGTGCTTTCTACAAGGAACAAAGATGTCTCAGGTGTGGATAAGTGGCACAATATTAAGAGGAAATTACGGCGATCGCAGGTTTATTTTGTAGTGCATCTTATCTTGGAAGTGCACATAGCAACTTAAACTATAATTCCTGACCATTTACTACATCATTTTTGTTGTTCAGTGTTTCCAGTTATTTATTGGAGAAAGTTTCAAGTATTCTTCGAGAGATTAACTAATTGCTTTTTGTTTAAATCCAGTTCCAAGATTTTCTTTGGTCTATATTAGGCGGGTTATACGGTGGTAGTAGACAATCAGAAAGTTTTTATCAATAAGTGAGTGAGATAACGTGGTGAGCCATAGAGGAATTCTATTTTTAAATCCCCCAGTTTTGGACCAGTGTCGTCCACATAGTAAATGTTTAATCGATCGAATTACTGTCGTTTACTAATCAAAGACGTTTCGTCCTCGCGGGATACTCAAATTTTGCCTTTTAGCGTTGTGTGGATTCAACAATGTGTATAAGTGTAGAACTGTAGGTGCAGTAATCTACATAAAAGTACGACAATATACATTGCTTTCAAATACTGTCTTCTGGTTGAATTTGAATCTTTTGGAGGTGTTTGATTTGACCTAATCTTGTTGACTGGATATAGAATTATTTTTAATAAGCCATCATTGTTTAATCAACAATCAATATTATTTAAACAAAGACCCTTAACGTTTAGTTTAGAAACTATTTTCTAGAGAAGTAATTTTAGTGAGAACCGACATTATAAAGAATTCGTGAACAAGTTTTGGTAAAAATGTTTACATGAAGACTTAGGTTGATTTCTTTATTTTACAGCCAATGTTAATTACCAACCCAACAGAGCGGTTAGTTATCGGTTATTTTGTTACTGAGGGGAAATGTAGAGAAAGGCAAAGATTAGAAATGTGAAGCAGGTAATTGAGAATTTAGGTGGCATATTTAGATGAATGTGTTTGCTTAAGATATAAAGAGATGGAGAATTACATTAATGTAGTCGAGATACAGTATAAAAAAGTACGTTGGGGAACATTGTAGGACAAAGCGTCTATCTGGAGTAATTCAGCACCACATAATCTTGATCGCATCAGATTTCCTTTAACACAATGCCTTACGGAACAGATAATTAATAGCCTTCTCTGTTTTAAGCTCCACCGTTTTCTTTCATAGTTCTAGCGAAATGCAAAAGAAATTCCAACTTCACAGTAATAACAGAAAAGCATGTACTGATTTCCTGTGACATAAGATCGTATTTATTACGGGTGTTATTAATCCTTTCACTTCAGAATTCTAATTTTATTCTGGAAACAATTATTGTCAGATAAGCCAGTGCATACAAATAAAACTGGATCATAAAAATGTGACTTTAATGATAATCAGGCAAGAATGTTTGTATCGCATCGGACAACCCATTTAGTGGGCATACTTGTTTGGATTTGTTTAAGTTAAAAAATACAGTTGAAGTATGAATTCAATATGCGTGTTTTGAAGGAGGTCGTATAACTTTACTACGTTCCATGAAACTAATAGTAGTAGTGAGAAGGCTCTTTTTGAAACGTAATGGTTGTGGATGATTAAAATAAGCACCATAATGTCCAAGAAAAAAATTAACAAAATTAACCGGAAGGTTGGTTGGATGCTCCAGAAGGAAGAGTCCTATGACTTGTATGTTAGAGGTTGGACGAACGGTTCCTTTCTTCCGGACCCACAGTTTAACGTAGAATCTGAACTACGGCTAATATGAGCAAAGCAAAGCTCGTGGAAATTCCTGGTAGTGTCAAGATTTAAAACCAGGACAATGAACTTTGACGGTGTACACCTTAGCTAGCGAGCTAACTGATTATTCAGAAAAATACTAAAAACTTTTTTCTGAAAAAAAGAAAGTAAATATACAGTAGAACTGATACAAAGGAATTTTGTGACATCCACAATAATACCTGTACTTTTCAGCTGGGAAAAATAAGGAAAAATATAAATACTTTTTACAAGATAACCATTATAAAGTTAAAATGTTTCCGACCCTCCACATGTAATGGTTATTACATATGGTAATGAATGAATTATTAATAATTGTAATTCTACCAATAAAAGTAGGAAAATAACAATCGTGGAATGGCTTCAAATGTTATGGTCTTTACAAGAAATATTAAGTATTGGTTTGTTCCCTTTATGCGGTTCGTGATCGTAAACCTGAACTTGGACCGCTTTTTCGTTTATCACACTTATCTGATGCTGGATCCTTTTTCAGTGCTCCAATTTTCCTGGACTTGATCTTTACAGACGTTCGATTCTTTCAATAGATACTACTATTTTAGGATTATCAGCCAAACACTCTTATCAGCAAAGCGTATTAACGGTCAGGTGCAGGTGGTTTCTGCTTATACTTTGAACACAATTATGACGGACACAGTGAATTTTACGCGTAAGATTCCGTACAGCTGCTACAATTTTATTATAAGGTTTTCTTCAGTTGACACTCACCGTGACAGAGGACCGTAAAGTATTGCACACTGTCTGGCTCCTGGCACAAGCTTAGCTGATTGGACATTGGTCGAAAATTTTTATCACTTAGTCCCTCGCAGGAGCATAGCAAATCACCAGATTGTGTGCCTAGGTTAAATACCAAACCTCTCTGCAGTTACGACATAATACTCCGTTGCTGCTGTTTAATCTGTCGATTGGTGACATAAAACTCGGAGCCCGCTTTATTACCCTTCCGAAGTGTAGATACGAATACGGTGACACCGAGGATAATCCTCTTCCTTGTTTCGTATAAGACACAAAAAAAACCACACCACACATACCATCTCTATATACAGTAATACGTGGTAAAACGATTCTGTCTAGTGAAGCCAAAAAGAAGCGCGTCGTCATTAAAATTTTCGAGGATGTTCCGTAGAGTTGTGCTGTCCTTCCTCTTCCAACGTGACCGCCTCATCCTGAGTCAACTTTTTATAACCATACCTCGTTGTTTCATTTGACAATTTTTTTTTCCCATGTTCCGCAGTAATTGATCAAGGAAGTTAGTAAAATATTATAGGAGACAATTTCCGGAATAAAGACGAATCTTCAAGTTAACAAATTCACTTCCCACTTGATGAAACATAATTTTTGCGCCAACCTGACATTATGATCCTCGGAAAATAGACGAAATTCGAAATTTACAACCATCTGATGTCACTATGACACTTCGCGATTTATTAACGGATGCACACTGACCCAATCAAATACTGTGTGACTTTCAGTCAACTTAAAAAGCAACTTTCAGCACTATGATGGTGAAATTTTTCTATAAAGGGACAGAGTAATAATTTATGTAAGTGTTGATCAAAGTCGTGTCTCAATTAAATGACATGAGAGAAACCAGTGGCAATTGTTTTTGTTAATATACCAGTATAAGACCATAACAGTGTTGTGGATACTGTCTCGGGTCTAGAATAGTTCCAGTTTTTAGGGTCATAGGTCATAACAGGTTGACCTTACATGGCTAAAATTCTAAGCTAACCTTTGTTTCAACCTAAGGGCTTCCCTCTGTAAACATTTTTTAAAAAAATATCTTGACTTTGAAGAGACTCAGAAACAATAATAGAAGCATTAAAGTCGAACACAGATGATTTTGATAAATAACATAGCAGAGTAAATGCCGCAGTGACCCAGCTTCAGTAAAGAAACACTCATCGCGAAAAACAAAGTAGGCCTAAACGCTGTAAAGAATCACCCACGGTTTTACTATCAATAGTCTTAACATTATTACTAAAGATGACCAAGCAGCATGAATGTAGCGATTGAAAAATGGCAATGACAGAAAAGATTTCATTCAATTAAAAAGTACAACTTAACGACATTTTTTTTTCAGCCCTAATTTTGTACCATATTTTTTTTTCATAGTAAATTTATCTATTTAATTTAAAATGAAGCACTACAAAAAACTAACATAATTAAAGTATTTTGGCAATTCGTTTCTTCGCTTTAGCTTGACTATTAAATTGCGCTGATAACCTCAAATTTCTGGTAATATTTCTGGCCGCTGTTAATTTGCAAACGAAGGTGCGGTAGTGTTACGTCAGCACCAGCCAGTAGCTATTGAACCTCGTATATAGTAGATATACATCTAGCAATTGTGTTTTATATATATACATTTATTCCACTGCTTCAGTGTGGCAGCCTACTTTACTGATGGAATCTTTATATAAGCATTTTAAAAAGTCTATTGTGTAGGATGAAGTTCTCTCTCTTTAGTTATAACTGTCATAACTCAAAATCAATATGGGTATCACAGAGCTAGATTACATTTTGGAAAAAAATTGGATAGACTGAATTTTTCTTCTCAGAAGTAGAAAATTTTCAAATTTTAGTAAATATGGATTTTGTTTATGCAGATTTCTGCCTAACATGATTCGGGAAAAGATACTAAAACTGCTATTATTCGTTTCTAGAAAGAAAATATTGAAAACATGTCTTTTGTTTACTGATATCTGTCAACGTTACACTCCACTAATCATTATTATTTTCCATAATTAATCCTTTATAATTAATTGGTTATAAATAATTGTACTAAAGTATGTAAATTAATTTCTCGTATGGTAGGATTCCACAGTCAGTAATGTGATGGGGGATAGAATAAGTTAGTATCGATAAGTAGTGTTTCTGGCGGTTGCGATTGTAAGCTGCAAAGTCGAGCGGGAATTATACCATCGCAGTCTTGTGTGTCAGAAGCTCTGTAGTATGGAGATAGTAAAAAGAGATAGTAAAAAGAATATAATGTGTGTCTGTAATAAATTAAGAAGTGATGTTATGCATGATGAAATATTTATTTTGCTATTGGATACAGTTACAGAGTAAATAGAGTCTTTCGGAACAGTGATTTTAATTCCTTCATAACAATAGTTCCTGTTATTTTCAGCTTACGAAGTTAATTGACAGTGTTCTGATTTGAAAATTAAACGAGCCTCAGCTTAAATGTGTTCGAGATTAGATGGGCCTTCCCACCATAACACGCTGCAGTTTCCCAAAGAGTGGAAATGTTAATACATCATTTGATTCTTCCATGGCTGGGCTGGTTGTTGAAGTCACCTAATTAATCACTCTAATTAGAAAAGATCAAAACTTAAAACCGAAATGGGTATCCCATATCTGAAAACATTTTTGAAAAACTAATTTTAGCTCAGACCTTCGTCAAAATGATCCCATTATGAGAAATTAATGCTAGCAGTAAAGGATAGCGTGTTGGCTGGGTAGCACGCAGAGAAACAGAAAGCAGACGCAGAAAGCAGAGGCTGGAGTTCGCACGTGTCTGGTGAGATTCCTCTGCTCTAGCAGGTAGATAGCCTTTGATGCGCCGGCGACGCTTCCGACGCCGGACCAAACGCCGCCTGATAGATGGCGGTCGCGTGCGACGCCTCTTCCAGCTGTCGATTATAAATACTGCTGGCTGCTCGGCCACTCCTCCTTCGCATTAATATCGCTTTGTGTGGCTGTGCCAGGTGCCAGCTACCCCACCAGACGCTATTCCCGCTCACTCCGTATTTTTAGTACGAGTGAAAGTTTGCTCTGGACCACTGCACGTTATAGTGCCTCATATTCGTAGACGGTGATTAATAAAGTCATAACAAGTATTTGCCTGGATCATATTTTTTCTTTCAGTTTATCGCCCAAGCCACAAATAGAGATAGCTTGGTGGGTGAGTGGTAACGTTGTGACCTCGGATTCGGGAGCAGGCGGGTTCGAATCCCTGTCTGGCTATCATGATTTCGGTTTTCGTATAGTTTCCCGAAATCATTCCAGGCAAATACCATGGTGACGTAGACATGCCTTTGAGGACAATGTTTAATGAATCTGATGTAAATGTTTTAAGGGGACCACCCCCTTGGTTTAGTTCGAAAAAAATCGATATTCGATTTTCATCATATTTCGATAGATTTAGGTATTCTTTACGTATCCTGAAAAGGATTTCACTGAAAAAAATTTTCGAGCATTCAAATAGCATTTTCCTACCACGTCTATTTCGGTGCCACGCCCACTTTTCTGTAGCCTGTATATTTTAGAACATTATAACTCCTATATTACACATTAGGGATTTTTTTTCTGACTCCTGAGTATGTTGGCTATCCTTGGAGGGCAACAGTCGTTATTCTCTTGTTTCTGCTGTTTGTAAACAACACACTTTGAAACACACTGTTAGTTTTGTTTGAGTGCGTATGCGAGTAGTTTTTATCATTAAAGGCAATTTCCCTCAAACCAAAATTTTCAGTACATATGCTCCATTATATCAGAAACTATCAAAGATGATTAAATGAAATTTCCAGAGACTCTGCACAACAAAAAAAATCCACCTCTGCTACTACAAGCATTAATATTCCACTATTAGGATGTTCACAAAAAATCATTTTCTGCAGAAAAAACTTAATATTTTTACTAATAAATTTAAAAAAGTATTTATTAAAAACTATAAAAACGTATACAGTAGATATTAGTACAGTTGACTTTACTAGCGACATGTAACATTTAGTAAAAATATTAAGATCCTGCATCAAATAGTTTTTTTCACAAACAGGTCAAATACTTGCTTAAATTAACATGGTGTTAGATAGGCAGGGGGTGGTCCCCTTAAGTTCAATTACCCCGACATTACATAATGCTTATTACGGTTCAAAAATGTAATTTCTACTTCAGTTGCATTTCTTATTTGCTAACAGAAACAGTATTCTTGTTATAAAAGTGACCTTTTGTCCGATATTATCAATTTCATCTTGGAAGAGATGGTGTTTTTATTAAGTAATCTGTAATGGTTTTTAGCATAAAAAGATCGTCACAGTTGTCTGGTTCCGTGTTGAATCTCACTTATATGCACAGAATTTCTCAGTTCATTCAATACAAAACATCAAACTAAAAGAAAATTATTGGTATTTGCAGTATTATTTCATGTAAATGCTCTTTTAGTAAATATCTTATGAAGACAGGAATCAATTAGACGTTTTGGTTTACATTAACAGAGGATATACCAAACCAATAATGGACAAAATTGAGCACACCAAAATTTTGCAGTTGTCGTGACAGGTACTCAAATTACTTGCAGATGATGCGGTAAAGTGATT
Source organism: Vandiemenella viatica (assembly GCA_031002005.1). Classification (NCBI taxonomy): domain Eukaryota; kingdom Metazoa; phylum Arthropoda; class Insecta; order Orthoptera; family Morabidae; genus Vandiemenella; species Vandiemenella viatica. Next base: position 148,819,292 of record JARYHS010011408.1, read on the forward strand.
GTTATTCTGTTCAGCAAGATTTCTTTGAGTGTTTTATCTATAACAGAATATTGTCAGATTAGTAACTCAGCACTATTTTCAGTTATACTATAAATTTCGTATACAATTTCCTACATCTGTGCTCTATTTTTACCATTATAAGTCTCCCCGTTGTTGGGTGTAATATTTAAATCATTTTTGCGAAGTAAGAGTGACACGTGTTGTTAAGGAGATGGAATTTGTAGCATACCCAGTAACAACATACAAGAAATTATCATGATTCGTTTTTCAGACGCTTATCTACAGGTGCAAATACTTAAAATTCTCAGAAGATGTTAATGGCATCATATCAGTCAGCAGAAGATCAAATCCTTAAACATTCGTAACATCTCGCTCCGTTTTAACAGATGAGAAATTTGGCACTCATCATTATATAACCTTCTGGTTACAGGTTTACTGTCCTACAACGTCAGCTAGAAAATGTGGCCAAATGAAGAGTTTCAAAAAAGGTTGGTTAGTTTTTGCCCTGAGTCACAGCTACTTCGAAAAAATTTAAGGTATTGAAAACCTGCCGTCTATAAGGTTGGATTCGTGTGATTCTTATTACCTTGTATGGCCTGCTTTTTCCTGTCTCCAGGAAACAAATTCACATAGTGGTATACGTTTACATACATACTTCTTATTCTCAGAGTGCCCTACATCCATTTGTGGTTAATTATGCAATTTTAAAACAATTTCACCTAGCGCGGTGGCTGACCTGTAACGTTGGGCCTCGCATTCGGGAAGACACGGATTCGAATCCCCGACCATCCATTCAGATTTCGGTTTTCAAAAGTTTCCTGAAATAATAACAAGCGAATGCCATGGAGATTCGTTCAAAAGGTTATGGTTGAATTCCTACCCGTTCATAGTTCCCGGTCCTTTCCTACATCTGATGACCTCAACGTAAAGCCGTAAGCAAAACCAAAATTAATTTCTTTTTGTACGACAAGGTACCCATATATTGAGAACCTATCATAGTTCAGTAGCTTAAACTACTTGGAGATGGTCCGAAAAATACTAGGCTTCCATCTTAATTGCTGATATGAATAGTTGTGAGCTTGCAAGACCCTTAGGTCGTATTTTACGTGTATGTTCACACAGTTCGAACTCAGTGCATAAAACCTATAACAAGTTAAGTAAATTATTCATACAAAGTTCTAGGGACAGGTTAATTATTTTAAATATTTCGTTGTTGCCGTGATAACCAGACGATGTACCAAACCAGCCCTCAGTGGCAGGCGGGTTGATAATTTATATATAAAAGAAGGCACCAAGTACGATAACACAAACTTCATACCACCACATGTTTATTGTAAGATCTTAAATCATCGAACTGGTTGGCCACCACCAAATTTTAAATACAAAGGCTAATCGGAACTTCTTCATTCCGTAGAATGCAGAGTTCTTTAAGAAAGAAAAGGGAATTAATAATCGAGTCCGCTGTTTACCAAGTTACTTTAATATGTTCTTTTTCACTTCGGCACTGTTCAGAACTTTTCATATCACACGTACTGTTCTAGCTAAACAGATTAATTTCTCTTCTTGATACTAAATAAACCGCGCAATTACTGTAGCGCCGATCGCCAAGCCAACCGAGCCACCCGATACCACTCTTAGGTCGCGACTGACTTGAAATAATGTATTAGTCCGCTACTCAGGTACTACTTACTGGTCGGCGGAAGGTGACTGTGACGTCACAAGCTGCTTGACGGAGTTACCAGCTACGCAGAGCGCTTCTGTCGTAGCCGCTTATCCTAATCATATTTGAGTTCTACGTAGAATTCGAACCACGGAAGCGTTCTGGCGTACTTCACATGCACAAAGAAAACATTGCCAGAGGTGAAGTGCGGATAAAATCCCAGGAGAGATCGGTAATCGATCTTTCGATCCCGAGATGGACACCTTAATCACTGAGCAACCAGAACGCTCAGTTGGTGATGGTACCAACAAACTTAAATAAAGAGATTATTATTTCATACACAGAAATATGTTTCTTATAGAGTCTGTAAATCAGTGTATTCTTAATTGGCAACGTCAGCACGTTACAGATAACGCAGGTACTGTACATGTCGTCATAATGGACCGTTACCCATCCGTTATCAGCAGCTTCTGTAGGAACTTGCGATACCTCATTACGTTCCCGGCAACACGTCAACTGGTAGAAAGACATATGATTAGTCTAGTTCAGTGTTTTTCAATCTGTGGGTCGCGACCCCTAGGGGGGTCGCGAAGCTTTACTCAGGGGGTCGCGGGCTGAATGAAAAATTCAAGGTTCTACCATTACAACCAAAACACAATTTTAGTGAGAAGGATGGGCTTGTTTATTTTTCAAAAGTTTACCAAATCGTGGTGCTATTTTTGAAACGTTAATAATCAAATCATTTTCTAATTGCAGTCTATTTCTCTTTTTAGTTTTAATGTCTGCCATTGCAGAAAATGTTAGTTCACACAAGTATGAAGTGGCGAATGGCACTAATAATTTTAGAGCTTCCCTTGCCAGCTCTGGGTATTCATGTTTTCTTTTCATCCAAAATAAGTCGATACTTTGCTAATTAAATTCCATTTTAAGCATGCCATCAGCAGCTAAATTTATAAGACATTCTTTCATATTTGTGGTGACATTAGCCAGATCTATTGAATTGTCTAAAAAAGGGTTTAAAATCCATCTACGCCCATTGTCAGCTTCAGAAAGCCAGTCGGGAAAGTATGTCATAAGTTTCTCTTGTAAATTATGCAAGCTCTGTATCATGCAAGGAATGTGAGCCCTTACTACGAGACTTTGGTCTTATGCGTTATCTTCAACAATCTTCTGAACACACGGAAAAAACTCGAATATACTGTTTTGCAGAGAGGTTAACCACAAACGAAGTTTTGCGTGAAATGCTTTGACTTTATCTTTTGCTGTTAAAATATTTTCTTCTCTACCTTGGAGGTTCTTGTTCAAATTATTAAGGTGGCTAAAAAGATCCGCCAAAAATGCTAATTTCAAGAGCCAAATAGGGTCAGAAAAACGATTAGCATATTCAGATCTTGTAAGAACATTAACAATTCAGCTCTCAGTTCTAGAACTCTTGTCAATACCTTTCCTTTGGATAGCCACCTGACTTCTGTGTGATAAAGGTGATTTTGATGAAGCGAGCCCATATCTTCACAAACGATTCTGAATAGCCGGGATTGCAAGGCTTTACCTTTGATAGAATTCACAATTTTTATTACCTCCTTGAGCACATCATTTAAATCAGAAGATACTACCTTAGCAGCTAGAGCCTGTCGATGAAGAAAACAGTGTGTCCAGGATATGTTTGGCATTATCGATTTTAATTTCGCAATGAGTCCGCTATTTTTGCCAGTCATAGCTTTAGCGCCATCGCTACAAACAGCGATACATTTTTTCCAATCAATATCGTAGTCGTAAGTGCTTTCTAAAAACATATCGTACAAACACTGGCCAGAAGTGTTTGCAGGAAGTGCTTTGCAAAATAAGATTTCTTCCATGATATTGTCACCTGCTTCAAAGCGCACAAATACTACAAACTGAGCACAATCGGAAACATCTGTAGATTCGTCAAACTGCAAAGCAAAATGTTGGCTGTTCTTTAATTTTTCGATTACTTGTTCTTGAATATCATTGGCCATATCGTTTATTCTGCGTGAAATAGTATTATCAGAAAGTGGTATGTTTTTTAACGTGTTTGCCTCCTGCTTACTGACCATAATTTCAACCATATCAAGAGCTGCTGGCAATTGTATGTGATTTCCCTTCTTTAGCAACTCGATATGTGACTTTATATCTAGCTAATAATGCTGACTCATTGACACTGGATGCCTGAAAATAAACCAGACAGTATAAAAGTGAGTGTGAAATAGTCAATAAAAATTAAGCATGCGAAACCTTTGCAAACCAAAATTAAGTATAATAAAATTTGTATGCAAACAGCAAAGGAATAAACATCATAAGACATCAACAGTAGAGATAGCAACAATTAGAATAAACTCGACTTGATTCGGTTATCCATGCTAAAATTAAATTAATAAAACGATTTTATTACCTGAATTATAGTATTTTGCTGCTGACTAAGAGCTTTCAACTTTCTTTCAAAGAAATCCAACGGCTTATCGGCTTCTTTTTGATGCTTGGTTGTGAGATGCCGCATAAGCTTTGACGGTTTCATACTCTCACGTGATAAAACATCGCCACAAATTACACATTGAGGTTTATTATTTATGACTGTGAACCCGTATTTCAAATAACTGTCATCGTAATGTTTATTTTTTTTTCGGGTTTGATTCACCACTATCGCTATTGACACTCGCATCACATGTTGAAGGCTGCGATCTTTTGAGAAACTTATCAATTTTACAAACGCGCGGAGCAAGAGAAAAAACCAAAGAATGACGTCCGTACTTGTTGACTGCACTTAATTGAATTGAGTGAGCTGAGAGTTGAAACAAAAGGACATTGCGGAGTGGCAACGTCGCCGTCTCCGACGTAGTTTGACCCGCGCGAATTTGCGTCCAAGTTCATAGCCTTACCAACTTACCTCGTACTTACTTTCAAAAGTCTCGCGGCTTCTTGCAGAATGTAGATCTGGATAATATTAAAATGTACCAAAATAGAAAAAAAAAACATTTACGTAGTAATTTAATTAAATTATTTCTTTGTCTTCTATGATGTGTCGCGGTCGGGGGGGGGGGGGGGGGTCGCCAAAAATTTTCAACTTGTAAAGGGGTCGCGAAATCAAAAAGAATGAAAAACACTGGTCTAGTTGAATCAAACAAGTAATGATATCCCAGTGCTTGATATTCCCTTCGCACTTACTGCTCTCCAAAATCCTTAACACAACCTAAAAACATTTCAGAACGTCTGAGCCCGAGTGATAAACAATGTTAGATACAGCGCTATATTAGCGGGCATGAGACACCTTGTCCAAGTTCAAAAGTGAGTGCTTGCATAAAATTTTACTTCTGTCCTCACCAGCTATTTCAGGGACTAGAAACATATCCATGCTATAATTTTCGGCGTGCTGCCGTTAACGCCACAAAGTGACCGATTTATGACTGGTCAATAGAGAGCACAGGAAGTGTTCTTTGATGTTTACCGCCAAGGGTCATTTGGTCTACAAAGTAAAGCCATCTGCGAATTCCGGACCTGGCGAGTGTGCTATAACTTTACTCGCCTAGCCAAACAACGTTCTTACAAAGAAAACAATCCAATTTGCACACCATCCATAGGTCACCACGATTAACATTAAACAAGATTTACCTCGTTCTTCAAGGAGTTTTATTGAAGTATGTATGTAACAACATCGGAGTTACGAATTCAGCACCCATATCTATTTATTTTCCGTAACCGAATAATTCGTTATACGTGATAACGGATGGCGATAAATTGATTGTAGGCAAGTTACTTTCCTTTACTTATTGTTATTTAGGTCTGCTATTATCTTCCAAATATGATAGTGGGACACACTCAGTTCTATTCATTTTGAAAGATTCAAACGTTTTGTTGAGTAAAATTTTTTGCTAACGGCATAGTAACAGCACGCCACATCCTTCGTTTGAGGAGTATACTGATAGCTTTGTTCCTGTAAAAGAAACATTTTTTTTCTAGGTAACCATGTATTTCGAGGTCACTGATAAATGTGTAGAAAAAAAACAACAAGTCAACTTTAATAATATTTATAACCGTCATGGGTATTACCATCTTTAAAGGATTCTATTGCGTTGAACATTGATAAAATTTTATCAGAATCAAACCGAGAGCGAATGTCAATAATCACATTTAATGGACCAATATTTTAAGACATAAGTATATTCAGTAAATTATGTGTGAAGAAACTAGGTTTGAAATAATTGTACATAAGGAAAATGTAGTATGGTGTACATGTTTTTAGTCTTAAGGCATCAGTGAATCTATCAATAGAGAGAAAAGTAGAATGCGAAAATCATAGATGAATATAAAGTTTAGAGTACGGGCAGAAAATGATTTAGGTCGTCGTTGGTGATAGTTATGTTTATATTATTAGCTTTCGGGAAGGTAGGTAATTTTCTATCAAAAATCATAATCATTGACGAAGAAAATTATATTGAGCTGTATTATAGTTACTGCTTTTTCACTATCTGTTCAGTGAAGGCGTATTACCTTATGAATTGCAGCAATCTTGCTCCAACTTAATTTAAATGATAAGGGAATGTATCAAAACCGCATTCTGTATATGAACAGAGTAAAGTTTTTCCTAAAGATTATTAAATAGCGAATTGCACATAGAAAAAACAACAAGGAAATATCGGACGAGTTGCTAAATTTAAATATTTGAATAGTGTATACAATCATTTGAAATAGCGAATTGCACATAGAAAAACAACAAGGAAATATCGGACGAGTTGCTAAATTTAAATATTTGAATAGTGTATACAATCATTTCCACTGGATAATAAACCAAACTAAGAAAAATGTATGAAACTGGAATTGAGCTAAAAACTCATACAAAATCAGTAATATTCAACACCAGAAACAGACGCTCTCCAAAAGTAATTAAAACTGGGACACTATATGGATCAAAAGGCCTGATATTGCATTTAAGACAGAAATAGAAAGACCTGGAAAAGAAATGAAAATACTCAGAAAAAAAAATTGGTTCACTCAAGGTGATATATAATATTTGAACAAAGAGAAAAACTAAAATTTGTACAAAAACATAATGAAAATTACACACACACACAGTTAAAATATTAAAATATTTTGGATACCTATTGATTGACCAGGAAAATATTTTACATAAAAGAAATTATTGGACGGCAAAAAGAAAAAAGAGGAGACTTGAAAAGACTCATGAAAAACAACGTTAACAATGTGAAAATTCAGGCATTTCCATAAAAACCATAACCCGGTGGGGGGGGGGGGGGTTAATGTTAGATGAACAGGTGCATACACATGAAGTACTGGGAAGAAAGGAATGTACTTGTACTTTAGTTTCAGGCTGTCTTAAATGCTATGTTAGAGCCTTTAACCACTGCAGTATTAAATGATAAATACTGCATTGTCTTCGAATGTAACATCCATGAAACATTGTTTTCAGTCCAGTTATTAATGGGGTATTATCTGTAGGTTAGTGAAAACTTTGTGTTATTGTTATTTGTATTAAATTTTATTTCCCGCTTTTCTTTTGCTCTAAGTATATGACTGTGTCTGAAATAGTGTTGTGCGCCAAGGGTTGCCAGAAGCCGGAACGGAGCTGATAAGTTAGTGTGAAACCTCAGTGTGATAATCTCAGAGCTGAAAAACATAATAATCGGAGCAAAAGAGACAATATACGCCAGGGAAAAAGTACAAATGTGAATTCGGCGGTGTAGGTCCAGCGGAGTGGAGGAAACTGCTGATAACTGCCTGGGGAGTCCTCCCCACCCCTCTCTCTCCTGTTCGCGTGGGCGGGCATAATGCGATCCGGCGCGCGACAATGGATCGACTCGCCCGCCACTCGATATATCGCGCACGCACAAAGGGACGCCCGCCCGGGGGAACAAAGTCCCGCTGCCAGCGGTCCCACGGCGTAAAGATCGTCTTAAGGAGAAATATTTATTTCTTACTATCACGGTACACTACTAGGAGAGCGAAATATTATTCCATACACATATAATTTACAATTCGTGGTTTAGATAAAAGTTTTACAATTTAAGGTCAACTGGCGCCATTTTTTATAGTTAGGGACCATCCATAAATTACTTCACACCTTGAAAGGGGGGAAGGGGGTCAACAAAGACATCGTGTGACAAGGGAGGGGACGTGTCATAAACTTTGTGACATCACATGCATAATTTGTATCACTTTTTGGCTCGTGGCGGAAGATGAAGTTGATGTTGACACATCGAATGTTCCCAACACTATCGAAATCAAGAATGAAGTGACTATTATACCAATAATAAACAGTATCAAGGAATGGGTTCAAAATCCATGGACACATGATGACTCAATTTTGTATCATTAATTCGATTTTTTATGTTGTTTTATATATTTTCTTAAATGTTTGATTTTTTAACTAGAAATACATATATCATTTTGGAAGTGCTATTTTAATTTATAAATTTAAAATTGCAAAATATGTGACGTCATACCAGGGGAGGGGGGAGGGGGTCCCACAAATGTAACAACCTGTGACAAGGGCGGAGGGAGGGGTCCAAAAAACATGAAATTCGTGTGACGTAATTTGTGAATCGATTGTTACGAAATTCCATACGAAGATGTATAGTATTTACCGCAAAAGAGATTCTTAGGCAAATGCAAAAAAGTGTACCTCAAAGAGGAAAAAGGAGAAAAAAAAAGAAACCGAGGGTGGTGGTGTAACGGCTAGCGTTCTGGCCTCGCATTCGGGAAGACGGCGGTTCGAATCCCCGTCCGGGCATCCAGATTTGGGTTTTCCATGGTTTCCCCAATTCACTCCAGGTGAATGCCGGGATGCTTCCTTCAAAAGGCCATGGCCGAATTCCTTCCCATTCCTTGCCCCCCATCCTTTCCCGTCTCTTAAGACCTAGTTGTTATAGGAGACGTTAAGCAGTTATATATATATATATAAAAAGAACAACCCAAAAAATCAAAAACTAAAAAAATTTCAGCTGGATGAAAATTTTTTTGTGTGACCATCGACTATGTCACGATTCAGCAGGTATTAAAAAATGTGATGATTGCATTATAGAGACCTTTTTGTTTAACTGGAGTTTTCGCTAGATATAAGCTCTTGATACGTAATTATTGTAAGTTATTTCTTCTGCAGTTGCTTGTTAAAAAAAAAATATATATTTAACGAAAAACGGCAATGCAACTGTTACAACTTTTATTACGGCCGCGTTTCTCCTAATGTCGAGGCGTCTTTTGCGATCCAATGTTTTGTGTAACATATCAGCAGTTTGTTCACATGGTTTCGTTTGAATGTATTACATAAACATTAATTTATACATACAGTTACATTTCAGTCGTGAGGTGTGAGTGTTCTACATTACTATAAACATTTATGTCTTGGACTGTCATGTCACCCTGTATGTTGCACTGTTTTATATTACTTATAGTAACTTATGTTCATAGTTTTTTTATTGGGATGCATTGTCGTTTGGCATTGTTAGGAGGAAGTATGAAATTTTAAATCAGAAATTGCGTGTATTTGTACTTTGCTTTGTTAAATATTTGTGTGAGACAGGACAAGAGTGTGTGGTGACATTAACTTATGATTTGGCGTGTTGGCGTAAATTGTCTATTTAGTGCTATTTTATGTATTTCGTGTTTATTAATTTAAATTACTGTGTCCACTCCTCCAATTTTCAAACAATATGACTGAAAATTCCGAAGAAATTTAAAAAATGAGGGCATCTAATAAGGAATTTCGAAACAATTGCTTTGAATAACATAAGTTAACGTTTTTTTTAAAAGTTCTTACTATTCAATAGGAACAACATTAATTTTAAGGTCCATATTGATAAGAATATCGTACGATATCATAACTGAAGTACCTGAAATATAAAGAAGAGAAGGTAGGCAGAGCATTGATGAAATTGAGAAACTATTGTAATGAAACAATTTGTCTTCCAAACAGACTAATTGCTGATGTTCGACGCAATTACGAGTGCTTATTCAATTTATTAGCTACTGTTTGAAACTTCCGCATGATTCAACTATAACGACCACGTTATGTGAATGCAATCTTGTGTATACGTGCGATATCCTGACATAACAAAATTAAGATGAAGAAATAAGTGGGAAAGTAGGAGCGAAGAGAAATTACCTCATGACCATGTATTGTATCGCTATTAATTTAACAAGTAGCCGGCCTCGGTAGCGTAGGGGCTAGAGCACTAGCTCCACGTGCCGAAGGTCGCCGGTTCGAATCCGGCCGCGGGCATGGATGTTTAAGTGTTGTGTCTGTGTGAATGTCCTGTCCGTCCTGTGGTGTCCATACTTATAAGATATAATATACAATGGATGACTAATTGTTCACTGGAAGCTAAAATATGATCACATTGAGCTGGCTGAATGGCCTTAGCCATTAAAAAAGAAAAAAAAAATTAACAAGTAGTCTAGTATGAAATAATGTTGAATTATACCTAGTCCGAAATCACCTTAGGCAATACCGAGATTGTTACAACAAGATAGCCATAGTCGAATTCCTTCCTGTTCCTTGCCTCCAGTCCTATCCCGCGTATAGTTACCTCAACGTCGACGAGGAGTAAAAGCCGACAGAAAAACACTTATGTTTTTCATTTGGTACCGTTTAAAACCAACTATGCTCCTAAATGATCAAAATAGTCACATGAAACGTAATGTATTACTTTTTTTTTTAGAATTTTTCCTGCTACTCAAATTTTTAGCTGATATGTGTTCCAGTAATCATGGCTTACTAATATCATTTTTATTGATTTTACCGATTAACTTTGCGTTTAAAATCAGTCAAATAATATGTAAAATTGTTTATTAAATTATTACAGACAGAGCTCTTAAGATGTCTACGGTTGAGATTTATTTTTTACCAGCAGTGGCCGTGACCACCTGGACCAGAAAAGCTGTTTATCGTTTTTCCTTCGCTTCGTAGATTACAACCATAATTTTTATGAAATTTAGAACGAATTTTGTGATTAATCAACAACAGTGAGAATTAACAATAAAATAGCGTTTTCGAATAGAACCATTACTCTACAATGATAAACTAAACCATTATGACTAACTGTTTCACAGGGTTCACCTTTAGAACAAAATGCAGCAGAGATTTGGCGTGTTATGGATTAGAGAACATTTTGGTAGTATTCCGTGGATGTCTGGCACTAGATGCCTACACAAAGATCATGCAATTTCCATTAATTAGGAGCCCAATAGCGTCCCCAAATGTGTTCTATCGGGTTGAAATCTGGCGAATTTGGTGGCCAAGTTATCAACAAGCCGACCCCGGCAGCGTAGGGGCAGCGTGCTTGCTTCTCGTTGCAGGGGTCGCCGGTTCGAGTCCGGCCTAGGGCATGGGTGGTTTTAATTGAATGTTGTGTTCGTCTTGTGTCGTCCTAACACAAAAGAGAAAATAATCACACTGATAAGAAATCTGTATACTGTAAGAGAAACAATCACATGGAGCTGGCTGAATGGCTAACACGGCCGAATGCCATTAAAAAAAAAAAAAAAAAGTTATCAACAAAAGTTCACGATCATGCTCCTAAAACTACTAACTACTGCGGCACAGGTGCATATCCTGCTGGAAAATGCCGTCGTGGGGGAAGGAAGGGGGGGGGGGAACATGCGCCCTATTGTGGCTACGCTGAATCTAACGTTACGAGGGAACTCCAGTTAACGTAGAATCCGGACCACGGAAACGTTCCGCGTTTATCACATTACACAGCAGGTCGGGTTAAGGGCCTTTCAAAACCCCCGCCAAGACAGGGATGCGAACCGAGGGCCTTTCGATCTCTGGTCAGCCGGCTTAGCTACTGAGCTACCAGACCGCTCTGTCGTAGAAGACATGAAGCACGAAGGGATACGGGTAGTCCACAGTAATTTTCACGTAGTCCACAGATGTTATGGTGCTTTCCGTCACTAGCACAGGTCCCAATGATGCCCTGCTGAATGTCTCCCATAGCATAACACTGTCTATGTCACATAAACATAACGTAAACTATCACTAATGTGTGGTTAGCTATCGCTACGTTGAGTTTTTAATGATCCTTGCACACACATACAAAAATTAAAAAGTTACTTTTTGGTCTCTGTGTCAGGGAATAGATGTAGTTCTAATCGGATAAAAAGAAGCTTATAATTTAACTGATGAAATACACTATCACTGAATGCAGTTTCGTTAAATTACGCCCATTAGTTTTTGCGTAGAAGGTGGACAGACATAAAAATTTCCAAATTTTTCCTTTTTGACCTCTGCATTTTTAAGAACTATTTTACTAATCTGGGTATTAATATCAGTAAATTCGTGAGGTCTAGCGACCTGGAAATGGAGCTTCGATTTGTCACGCATTCCGCCCCTGTCGTGAATCGACCTACAAATTAACCACATAACTGCCTGTAACAGTTCATTTGTTCATATGAAATCTTAAAAATTCCTTGTCCCGCCTGGTTCTGAACGCGAGATCAGACTCCAAATATATGACTTCATTTAGTATGTAAACTACTTAATATACTTACAAGTCACCGCTTACTTTTATATCAGTAGTCATAGAATCCTTTAGTTACGGTTTTCAAAAACCTGTGTATTTTCAGCATTTTTTACTACATACACACAGTCACAAGTTGCTGAAGTGTATTACTGCATTTGCTCTGTGGTCATTGATTGGCTCCATAGTAGTCTACCTTTCACAAGCGCCCTGATGTAACTTGTGCATCCCGCACTCGCATTTCAAGACATTAATACTGAAATTTAATATGTGGCCGCAAAAGTCTAACACACAATATATCACAACTGGTGTTCAATTTGGTTCTCAGAAATACACAATAGTCAAAAGAGTATAATTACACTGTTCAACAATGAAAATGTAAATCGAATGAAAGCAGCCAATTCCTATCCGTTCTAATGTGCTGATCGCGAATATCACAAAGAAAATTCGAAATTAGTTCTAGTTTTCATTTTACACTGTGTTATTATGGTGAGATAATTATACACGTATTTTTATGTTAACTTTAAAATCATATATTACAATGGTTTCTCAAAGTCATAGTAACTAGTAACAATGGATTATATTATTATTTCTGGTCTTACTTGTGTGTAATATTTTGGATATAAATATTTTGATACCAATTTTAGTGATATTTAGTGATATTTTTGTGATATTTTTGTCTCCCTCCTTCAGTGACTTTATTAATGCATGTAATAATTTTTGCACATTTGTTTCCAGATTAACTACCAGCTGTTCAAGTTGACTGCTATATTGAAGTGAACAAAAATGCCTCGAGTTTGTGTTAACAGTAGTGACACATTTTGCTATGTGTGTGGAGAAGTGACATTTGCTTCACAAAAACAGCAAATTACTCCATTGATTAAAAAAGCTTACAGTTGTTATTTTGGGTGCAAAATAGGTGATCAGGATAAACCCTGGGCTCCACATGTGATATGCAACACTTGTGCAAGCAACCCCAGGAACTGGATGCATGGGAAAGGACGTTCAATGCCCTTTGCAGTGCCCATGATCTGGCGTGAGCCAACTAACCATGTCAGTGACTGCTACTTTTGTATGGTTCCTCCAATCAAAAAGGGAATGTCTAAGAAGAAGAAGCACACAGTGATCTATCCTAACATTCCATCTGCCATACGTCCAGTTCTACATGGGGAAGGATTGCCAATACCTGATCCACCGACAGAGTACGACATTACTTCTGAGGGGGATTCTGATTGTCCTCAATCATGTACATCACAAGATCCAGAGTTCCTTCCAAATATATCATCAACTGATGAGCCACAAAAATTGTCTCAAAATGAGTTAAGCGATCTCATTAGAGACTTGGATCTCTCTAAAGCTAAGGCTGAGATTTTAGCATCAAGACTGCAACAGCGCAATTTTCTGGAAAGCAATGTAAATGTTTCATTTTACCGCAGAAGAGAGCAACACTTTAACATGCAAGATAGTCTTGTGGCATGTGTAGACATAACTGGTCTCATGAAGGCTCTCAGAATTAATTACAACCCTGATGAGTGGAGACTCTTTATTGATTCGTCAAAGTTAAGCCTAAAAGCAGTGCTTTTACATGTTGGTAATAAACTTCCTTCTATTCCAGTTGGGTATAGTGTGCATATGAAAGATTCATACCAAAATATGAAAATTTTACTAGAAGCCATCAAGTATAATGACTCTCAGTGGCTAATCTGTGGTGACTTGAAAGTGGTAGCACTACTATTAGGAATGCAGTTAGGATATACTAAATATTGCTGCTTTCTCTGTGAATGGGATAGCAGAGCTCATGCATCTCATTACAGTAAACACGAATGGCCCACCAGAAAATCCCTTCAACCTGGTATAAAGAACATTAAGAGTGAACCTCTTGTAGACCCTAAAAAGATTCTGCTCCCGCCCTTGCACATCAAGTTGGGTCTCATGAAAAACTTTGTTAAGGGAATGAACAAAGATGGTGACGCATTTAAGTATTTGAGGCAAAAATTCTCTTACTTAAGTGATGCCAAAGTAAAGGAGGGCATCTTTGTAGGCCCACAGATTCGAGAGCTTTTCAGAGACCATACATTTGATGGAATCATACAAGGTGATGAGAAGCATGCATGGGAATGTTTTAAGACAGTGTGTTTACAGTTTTTGGGGAACACCCGAGCAATAAATTATAAGGAAATTGTAGATAACATGTTGTCATCTTATGAAAAACTTGGTTGCAACATGTCATTGAAAATGCATTTCTTACATAGCCATCTTGATTTCTTCCCCAAAGATTGTGGTGCAGTAAGTGATGAACATGGGGAGCGATTTCATCAAGATATTGCCACAATTGAGAAGAGGTATGCCGGAAAGTGGAGCCCTACTATTTTAGCAGATTACTGCTGGACTGTCATAAGGGATGTTCCCGAGTATGTGTATAAACGTCAAGCCAAGCGAAAATGCTCATCTTCTGAATTTATCTCTGAACAAAATATGTAATTGTATATACTGTACATATGGACATTTAACATTTGTAATCCTTTATATACATTTGTGACCAGTTAATTTATATATTTCATTTTGTGCTTCACACATTTCTGGTACAAAGTAGACTTACAAAGTATTTTCATTCATGTAATATTATCTTCATTTTTTCTTAATATTTTACTTTTGTACTTCCAGAATGGCACTGAAACTCATCAATGCTTAACACATAAAAGAATTAAAGTAATTATTCACTTAAAATTTATTATGCTGAATCTTGGAACATGAATGCATATTTAGTTAGTGAGTTATTTATACAAAAATGTAGATTACTTTTTTTGAAATACTAGAGCTAAGTATTTATGAAAATGATGATTTTGTATCATTTTATACTGAAAGAAACATAACTAACTCAAAATCATGCAATTTACACACTTTCACCTCAAATTTGTTGTTCAGTGTTATTATCCACCTCGACTGATTTTTGATTAGGCTTCAGACTACGTCAGCTTTTATGGAAAACTTGAAATATATTTCTTGTCATCCAGGTGGAGTAAAACTAGACATAAAGAAAATCAAAGAGTAATACAGAGCGTGATGGGTGAGCGGTAACGCTCTGGCCTCGCATTAGGGAGGACGCGGGTTCGAATCCCCAAACGGCCATCAAGATTTGGATTTTCCAGATTTTTACAAATTACTACAGGCGAATGTCAGTATGATTCCTTGAAAAGGTCATCCCAGAACTCCTTCCCAGTCCTTTTTCCTGTCTGCTTCCTCCTCAAATAAAAAAAGCGAAACTCACGTTGATTGCTTGATACGCTCCGATAGAAAGGTTTTCCATAGCGAAGATGTTTCCTTTTTAATGAAACTTGCGCCATGATATCTTATTGCTTGATGTTTCAACATGAATGAAGAAATATTTGTTGAATCACTGTCTCCACAAGAAGTACGTTGGTTTATGTGGACATTAATGCCCCGTAGCTCAAAGCTACTGTTGCAACAATATAAAGAATCTAAATTTAGTGTTAACTAGGAAAACTTCTGTAATAAACATACATAACTACCGGATAACGCAATTTGCAGCAACTAACAGCATTTCATAAGACAGTATATAATTGACAAGAACAGTAACAACCTGCGAGAACCTCTGTTTTTAAGTCATTTACTTATAATTGTTTCGCTACAGAAATATACGACAGCAAAAAGATTTATGTAGTTTTCCCTTCCCTGTTTAGGATAATTTATTTTTTATGTCTAATGACTGATTGCTGCAGAGCAACAATGGGATGAAAGAAGTGTAATAGCTGTGCTCTAGTTAATTGCAAACAACTGTCCTGAGAAAATTTGTTTAACGCTCTGCCGTGTGCGGTTTGATAAGAAGTGTTAGCATTATTTCTTCCACTGTATCGTTCATAGGAACATCAGAATAGTAAAATTCTTTAGACAAAATGTTTATGAAATTAGGTTTCAATACATGTATATTGTTTCTAAAGATCAACGTTCGTTAAATATTTTTACAAACGAAGAGTATTTTTTTTTTTTGACACTATAGTGCATAATTTTTACTTTCGGAATCACGCAAATTATTTCACAGAGTTGCTCAAGCATATTAACCTAAATCGTGATATGTCACATGAAAATTCATCCATTCTAACGAATCATGGTTTCTAAAACACATAGTGCTGGATAACACAAAGTTAAATACCGGAAGTTAATTTTTTTTAAATATTTTTTTAAATTAAAAATAAAACCGTATCCACTTAGGTTTGAAGTCTCTAAATATGTACTTTGTTTCTGTGTGGACATTAGATACCAAGAAATTGAGCTAGACTTTTTTGATCTCTCTGTTCACCTGTTACAACAGTCGGAGCTAAATACTAGAATTGTGGGATATTGTATTTTCTCCCGAAATTCAATTTGAAAATTATTAGATTTATTTCATACCTATACGATGTTTTTCTGTATTAAGCTTTAATTATATTATACTTTAATTCAATTTCATAATAAACCTCGGCAATCGTTTGTTCTAGACAATCGTGGGATCCATAAAATATTTATAGAGCTTTCAGAGTGGTTTTTTTTTTCAGAAAAAATCATTTTTCATTATCACTAGCGCAAAAATGATAGAACGAGCGAGAAGTGAAGATGATGCAAAAATAATGAAAATAGCAAACTTATGTTGGACTTTGACTTTTCTTGAGGCAAGCAGCGGGCAACTGGTCGAGGGAAATTTTCTTGCAGAATGAAGGTCACAGCAGAAAATGGAACTTGAACGGAAATAGAGTTGCGGTGAAGGAAATCTGCAGAGGTGGTGGAGGAAAATGGCTGTCACAGAAAAAAGAGTTGTGGAGGAACTTCCTTCGCCAGGAGCTATCAAGATTTGTGATTCGGGAATTAATTTGAAAACCTATAAACCGAACGATGGCTGACGAATGAGTATTACGGTGTAAGCCTGTAATCAACATACATTACGCCAATGTGAATTAATATGTAATTATTAATGCATTTTTAATTATATGAATGGTGTTTTGGATAATTTTAATAACAAAATTATTGTTTAGAATCTTTGGCAGAAAAGAGAAAAGTGAGCCATAGGATTTACCTTGGCAAAGAAAATGTATTATAACAAGACAACAGAATGGATGTGGAGTTGGAGGAACAATATTGATGCGATAATCTGGAACTGCAAAAGAATTATAGATAAATGGACGATGGTGTATGAGAAATATAATTGTATTGAAAAAAAAAAAAAACTGAGAGCAATAAAACTGTGTAAAGAAAAAAAAATTAAATAAATGTAAAGTTTGGCGAAAGTCGAAGTAGTTAATGTCACCGAACAAATGGTTCAATTTCTCTTAGTAAAAGAAAATTGTAGTGTTATTATTTCCTTACAGCTAAAGGCAGATATTATTTTTAAGAAAAATATGACTGAAGAGTCCCAACATAAGTTTGGATTGGTTTTAATTGACGGTTAGAATATTGATTTTGGTAAGGTAATATGGAAGAAGTGAGAAGAGGTAATGTGAAGTAATCGTAAATGTAGCGAGGCACTGTCCATAATAGTAATTTGTATGTACTGGCAAGTATTTAAACAATAGATAACGTTCAAAAGGCTCTCTGAAAGTAAATGAAACCACGTTAGATCCGTTAAGGACAGATAGAAGCCGTTAGGCACTCTCGCAGCTTAGAGGTACTGTAGCTTATCACGAATTTTACTAACGCCGTAGTCGGCTCAATGTTGGTACTTCTAAGACACCGCGACCGTGTATAGCGTTCCACTCTAGGCTAACAGATTCGAACCACAGTATAGGCAGAAGCTGGCAAGTCAGCGGCGATTGTGACGATCAGGTTGTGTACGAAACACCAGACACAAATTACTCAACTCTCAGCAGCGTATATGGGCTGAAGACATTCAACCGTCGAATAAATTAGAAAAACTTGACAGCATCATTCGTGTACTAAGGAAAAGGATACAAGAATTTTGAGCACAGGATTTCGGTCATTCCCTTCATACACCTTCTTAAACACAGAATAAAACACGTTATTATATTTAACAGCACTTATAACAATGATTTACACACTTTCAAGAACATTTAAAATCAGTATTCATTACCACTTAGACTAAATTTTTATCTACTGAACGTGTTACATTTCTACACATGACGAAATTATTCGTTATTAGCAGTTAAAAATTTTAACACGTCATATGATATTCCAGAAACTCAGTGTAAAATAAGAATATAACGCAACATGGATTAAGTGAAGAGTAATAAATAAATAAATAAAAAACCGGATATGACTTTTGGCAACTTGCACTTACAGTAATGCAATATCAAGAAACTTTTCTAGATTCCATTAGAGACAAAAACTGAGAAATCGAATTTACTAAATCATCTTACGTCTTACGTCTGAAGTTGGACAATAACATCTTACACTAAGAACAAGTGATGTTAACCAAATGAGTACGAGAGTTATTAATGCTTACCACTCAAGAACTGCCTTGAACATACAGTTTGCATTTCAAGCTCTATATAGGACGTTGGTAGCCCATTAAGTTTCAACGTATAGAATAATTCATTTACAAAGGTCATCGGCTATTCCTTGGATTAAAAAAAAAAAAAAAAAAAAAAAAAAAAAAAAAAAAAAAAATTAATCTCAGATCCTAAAAGCAAAAAACAGCAATAAACCGCGCAATTGCGTTGATTTATAAGGAGAACGGACCTACATCTATTGAGTGAGCTCCGGTTCCACACCCCATTGATGTTCATCGACGACCATAGAAAGGAAAGAGGATCGTCAGTTATAACTGGTCAATAAAATTTAGTTTCACTTAAAAGGAATATATTGTCACCATTCCACACTGTCGTTGCACAGTGAACATAAAATGAAAATGAAGTGTAGACAGAAGTGATGGAAACTGGAATTATATTTTTAAATTTCACCGACGAACTAATGATTGTATTTTAAGTCATCTATAACACGTCGTATTCTTTATATCAAAATTCTGTGCGTTACTAACAGATGATTGTTTCAGCCAAATTTATTTTCCCAATATTTATCCTATATTTTTACGGCACTTTGAAGCAGGAATACGTTAACTTATTTCTTTGACATTGTCTCTTCTGCCTGTGCGACAAAAATTAGTGTATGAGACAACTATTTTATTGTATTCGAAAGTGAGAGTAGATAGTCGCATGTCAGTTAATAAACACATGTTAAATCGCTGTATTAAGTCTGCAACACTCATATTAACATAAGAACAAGTCACAAAACCCTTGGCCCTTCTTCATATTACTGAATACATTCATAAAAAAGAGACCAGAAACACTCTTTACTAGGACTTACACACCGTCACCTGTATACAGTCGAAGTGGTCCTTCAAAATTGGACATGTGACTTGGAGTAGGCCTACGTCATTAGCCTTCCCATCGTGTGTTTACCCAAATATTTCTTGAAAATAATTCATTCCAGAAATCAAATTTCGTGAGCAAAAGGCTCCTTCCTGTATTACCTTTAATGTTTTACTATTTAAGTTATCGCGCATCACATCATGCTCAAATAACGCAAGCTAGTCATTGGATATTTAAATTATCAACAGAATTTATACTTGCCAAAAAATCACAGCAGGAGAAAGATGGAAATTGAGGAAAGAATATGTGACAGTTCGCTATTATTTAGTCGTCTTCCGCTAATAAGAGTTGACAGATAACACTATTAGAATATAATATTAAATCTCTATCAACGCTGTCTTCAGTAAAACTTAAGAAGAAAAGTGTGGGACTACTGTTATGAATACTAGACTTCGCTCTTTAAGGCTCAATGCTACATTCCACTTGAGAAATATTGTTTCCATTCATGAATGTGTGGTCATATTACATATGCGTTATGATTTTTTTTTATTCAAATTCTTTTCTTCAACAAAGAAAACAGCTTCAACTGGTGATTCTCCATCAAAACCTTTCTATCCCATCGTGGAAAAATAGAACCGGTTCAATAATTATGTGACTGTCATTAATCTCACTTATTTGGGGTAGTTGCTGAATTTTCTTACAGATTACGATTTTTTTTTTTTTTTTTTACTTTCCACTGAGCGCAGTAGTTGAGCGGTAATGCTCTCGCCTCGCATTTGGGAGGTATACCTCGTATAGACTTCTGTTTGCCATGGTTTCACGAAATTACTCCAGACGAATGCTGGGATGGTACCTTCAAAAGACGATATCTCAATTCCTTTCATTTCGCTGATTATCTCGGTGTCGGATTTACGCCTCGTCGAAGTGGAGGTCATTAGAGGCGAGATGGGATTGGGAACAAGGAAATGGAAGACATTCTGCCATGGCCTTTTTGAAGGAAGCATCCCGACATTCGCCTGGAGTGATTTGGGGAAACCATGGAAAACTCAAATCTGGATGCATGGACGGGGATTCGAACCACGTCTCCCGAATGCGAGGCCAGAGCTTTATCGCCTATCCAACACGCTTGGTCTGATTATCTCGAGATGGACGAGGACCTTTCCAAGTTCTTGCTGTCCCATATTTAATTGGAATGTACGTGTGTCCTGTTGAGCTTGTAAACCTCTTTATAACTGAATTATAGAACTATCACCATGACTTTTTGCCCTCTGTAGGTACTGGTTCCGATCTATGTATCAAAAGCTCCATACCGAACCTAAGAATTATAAATGGATGAGAAGGTCAGGAAAGCAGTTCTGTCTTGCTAACTAGTTTTTAAACATAATTAAACGAATTAATGAAAGATAACTTAACGTCACGCCAAAGATATGTGCCATGTTTCCTCGCAACGGCAATGGTTATTGCTGAATATAATAGGCAATGAAATAAGTATAACGTTTTTTGTTTTATCTGTTTTGGAACCAACAATCTAATTTACGACACATGTTGTTTCTAAATTTACTCACCAGCCTACTCATTGGTTGACAACATTGTAATTGTTTCAGCATCGTTCGGGTGTCAAACTGGACGGTTAAAAACAATCTCTTTTGCCTTCCGTATGCACAGCTGCTCCGACATACAGAATCTAGAACACGTATGCTTCACTGGCCACCGTTTGCACACGGAATTCTTCCTTTTCAGTATGAGAAGTTGATTATAATGGTTGTACGAGAACCCCGCAGCGTTGCTGCTATAGCAGTTAATCTCAATAAATATGCTTTCATCGCTTATGATAGTCTCTAGGTGCGTTTATTTATCAACACTTCAAGAGGATGTGACCAAAGATCGTTCTTTTCAAACTTTTTTTTCTTTTTTTTTAACTGCTTTACGTCTTTCAACAGCGAGGTCTTTAGAGACGGGAAAGGATAGGGGCAAGTAATGCGAAGGAATTCGGCCATGGACTATTTAAGGAAGCATCCCGGCATTTGGCTGGAGTGATTGGGGAAACCATGGAAAACCCAAATCTGGATGCCCGGACGGGGATTCGAACCGCCGTCCTCCCGAATGCGAGGCCAGAACGCTATCCGTTACACCACCACGCTCGGTGTTTTCAAACTGTGACTGTACACGGTACATACACTCCTTACTCCTATGTAATACCTTCTTATACAAGTCCAGAAATTACTGAACAGAAATTAACAAATATAATTGTTACCGAAGTTATGTTAATGCGCAAGTAGGAAGAAACTTTTTTTTTTTCGCTCTACATTGACATGGATATTAATAGAGCCGGTCGTGGCCTTTAAAGGAAACATCCCGGCGTTCGCCTGGAGTGATTTTCGGAAACCACTGAAAATCAGAATGGCTGGATTGTGATTTGAACCGGCGTCCTCCCGAATGCAAGGCTGGAGTATTACCACTCACGCACTAGGCTCGATAATATAGAACAGATGCAATATTCCCCGCAACTAAACTGTTTTCAGCTCAGCATGAATATTTCACAGAATTTCAGCTAAATGGTTTCGGAAACGGAGTGAAGTTACGCGCAAGTAATCTAAAAAAAATCTCATTTTTAAGGTCACACAGTCAGTTAAACTGAATGCCATAAAGAAATACTTCCAACCTTGTCCTGATAGATATTTCCCGCGATGAAATTCAACACATTTTCTTTCTGCGCATGAGAATATCTATTGCAACGGCTAAGATCCAACGTAACGTAAGCATAAGGCCAATCTGTATTAAAACAAAAAATTACCTTTTACTAACATTATACTGGCCAAGTGAATTTAAAATATTAGATGACATCAAAGTAGCCACTTTGCTACATTACGAACAGTTGTAAAGGGAAAAACCAAAATATTTCTGAACTTGTTAACATGCGATCAAAACAGTCAGACTTTGACAAAACCCTCTAATATCGCAAATGATGTCAAAAACTGTTAAATTGTGTTTACAGTTACTTATAAGAAAAGGTTAGGAGAAAGCTAATATTTCTGCAATCGACGGTCAGCAGGCGTATTCCGATATCACTCGGCGCCTGTATTTACATACTCCGTACGCTAGTCTCCAACTCGAGAGGGCCACGGAAACCCAGTGTTTACCTAAAGATCGATTGCGGCTGACCCAGCTCGTGCAAAGGAGCTTACTTGGAGGTAACGTTCCGTGGATAAAATAAACTAAATGACTACGACCTGTTCCTCACTGAATGATTGGTTGCTGTTGGTCTGAACCTCCTTTCCTTCCACCACTGCGGACATTAAAAATGCTAAATATGGGAAGATATTAAATAAGCATTCTGTTGCTTTATAATTACTGCACCAACAGGTAATGTGATTCTGATTGATCGAAGATATAGTTTAACAAAAAGTTATCGTTAAAACTCCATGATGACGTCTAGGCCAGGGTCAATTCACACACCAGATACAATGCACAAATCAGTAAAACCAAGAGCTGTTTTCATTTTGTAACACACAATTTTCACGTTTACTCCAATTTGTCTACCATATAAGAAGGGTGTAATTAGCAAGCTCAGTTTGTCTGAGAGTTGTGGTGTTAATAGAGCGTTTCAGTCGATACACAGTGTAACGGATAGAGAACACCAAACGTGTTTTAATAGAAACCTTACACAGTTCCAACAATTCAATTTTCTTCCGCGTATTTCGAGGGCTCAGTACCTTCTGGAAGAAAG
Source organism: Vandiemenella viatica (assembly GCA_031002005.1). Classification (NCBI taxonomy): domain Eukaryota; kingdom Metazoa; phylum Arthropoda; class Insecta; order Orthoptera; family Morabidae; genus Vandiemenella; species Vandiemenella viatica. The sequence continues at coordinate 148,842,482 of JARYHS010011408.1, forward strand.
ACGGAACCCGTATGGAATCACTAATTAATTCTTGAGTCATTTAACTTCGCGGTTTATAATTGTTCTCTTTTAGGTTGCTACTTATCCAAAAACGATTATGAAATAAAATATGGAAAAATTATGAGGATGAAAATAATAGAGGGTTCAGTGGGGAATTGGAGGTCAAACAACCTTCATGGATATTAAATAAAATCTGCCCACTAGCCAGTCACGAAAGTGTTTGGTCTTTTTATACTTCGACATGTACAAGTTTTTGGCGAAAATACGATAAAAATCTAATTCGAATTTTTGTTTAAAAAATTGTTTATTGGAATATTCTTTCACATTTACTGTGGTGTGCAGTGTTTTAAGGTTTACAAGAAAACTATATCGACGTATTAGGAGTTAATGGTTTTCGAAAAAAAAAAAAAAAAAATGTTTCAGCAAATTTGATTCTTCAATAAATTATTTCCATATTTTAGTTTCTTAATCAGGCAGAAGAGAGTTTCGAGAATTAAATAATAAATATGTTTTGAAAATACTTTTTAGTATTTTCAGGTTAAATTTTTTTTAAAATTTGTTTTACAAAATAATTTTCTAATGAATTTAATCTAATACCCAATTTGGGAACTGAAATCTATGCGCTCTGGAGTAAGGGAACATTCATAATCTACGTAGCCTCATTTTGGCTTTACCATCCGCGTGGCATGATTCCAGAAGACATTTTGTACTGTTTTATCTTGTCATAATATCGTAAATTGCATAAGGAGATGATTAAATGACGCAAATAAGTATTCACAGGATGTTGTGTGTTTTGCACCTTATTTTAACTGTCACAAATAATATGAATGAAATGCTACGTTTCTTGGCTCCGAATTTCCCTCCCCCTCCCCCCCTTCCCTACGTAGCCCAGAGTAACTTTCTACCCAACCATTCCTACCTCCCAGACCGATCCTCGTAGTTTCTGGACGCTCCCTAAATTACACTTGACTAATTTTACTGCGTAAAACACAGCTTAAAAAGCTTGGTGAATGCAGCAAAACATTAATAACATGCAATGACAGCTAGTCTTACAACCACAGTGAACTTCAGCGTAGTTACCTCACTATCCTTAAGTAACTACCGAGCTCGAAAGGGCGTTTAGTAATGATTATATTGTCACTAGCTCTTACTAAGCCCGAGCGACTTACAAAACAATACACAGACATACATACGCTGTCCCTTCTGTTCAACACCGTTCGGATAGTTTTTAAAATTCAATTATAAAATATGTTATTCATTCCGAAAAAAAAATCGTATGTCCATCCTAATGATAATAGTATTCATTTGTCAAGTTTCATCAAGATTAGTTTGGCCATTTAATCGTGAAAACGTAAGATGCAGAGAGAGTTACTTTCGCATTTGTAGGTGAAGGAGATAAGCAAGTTTTTATCATTTATCCTTCACTGTTAACTGAGGTTCTGTTATGTGTTTTAATGTGCTAACAGATATAATTTCGTCACAAGAATTGTTTTTTGGAGATCAATCGGTCGCGGAAAATTACTCTCCTAGTCACTACTTGGCGAAGGAAAGTCGAGACGTTGAGATCGAGTCTCATCAGCGTGGAACATGTCAGATGAAGACGTGGAATGTGAAGACACGCAGGCGGCCCGACGAAGTGCCTACGGTACTCGCCGGCGGGGCTTATGGCCGGCCTATTCAGAGGAGCTGTTTGGGCCTCTTTGTGCACGGTAGCCGTGTGAATGGGCTCAGCGCGGGCTGGCATTGTGTGAACACCGAGCTGTAAATATTGCCCGCCATAAGGAACCATTCTTCACGCGGGTCTCGCCTACAAGCTCCCGTCCGGTCTTTTTTTCCGCCAGTTAGCACGCGCTTACAGACTGGACGCTTGCACTAACTGAATGTTTATACTCACATAAATCAGGAGAGGTGAGAGGCCTTGTATGGAGTGCTGGCGACTCTACGGGAAGTATAAGCCTGTAGTTCAGTCCGTCGACTAACTACTCTGCTTGGCGAACACCGACAACGAGAAATATGCAGGATTGTTGCACCCTACTGTGCTGGCTTTCCATACATTATCCGACGATCCTTCGATATGTGTTTGGCAAATCTTCCGAAGTCGTAGACTGTAAGTAATGGCAGATACCTTGCGGCGATTCGAGCACACATTAAGGAAATCAGGCAAAGTGTAAGTGCTCGGCTTCATGCTCTTTACCCGATGCTTAACCGGGAAAGCTAATTGGCTCCACATCCAGAAGTTGCCATTTACTGCTCCTTGACTAGGCCGGCAACTGAGTGTGCTTGTAACGTCTGGGGGTACGCTGCTAATTCCCACCTGAGAAAGTTGTAAGCACATCATCAATCTGACCGTTTCCTCACTCACGCAGTCCACGAGGCACTTGGAACAGTGAGGCTCATTGAAACGTTCCGGCAACATACTTATAACATCTACAGTGCAGCACATCGCTTTGCCACACCACTAGTCACTTGTCACGGTAAATATGAAACTGCCGCTTACAAACTCGACAGATCATTAGTGCTGACGGAGCGATAAGAGTAATCGAAAATACGCCAACAATACGACCAACCAAAAAGTCAAGATATGCCAAATCAAAAGAAGATCGAGGGAGGAAACATCTCAGGACAAGAATGCCCAACCGACCAGCATCAAAGCTGAGACCGGCGAAGATAATGATGCGGCGGTCATACACGTTGAAAATTTCCTGGAAATGTAAATTTCGCAAATCTGGCAATGTTTTCTTCTAGACGCTTGGCTTATTAGCCTCAATGTTAATTAACATAAATTTAATCCTCCTGGAGTACAGATTTTTGTTGTTGTTGTTGAACTATCGGCTGACTTACTGCAGTTTTAGTCAGAGATAATATTGTTGTTTACTTAAAAACGAGCACCAAGTTTCATATTGTACTAGTCCTTTGTCTTCGTTGAAGCTATTCCTTTCATTCAAAATTTCTATATCCCCCTTCACTCAGTCTATTCCATCTCTATTCTTCTCTCCTCACCTGCCGTGTTCTATCTCGTGCCCGGTGTTGACAACATGGGAAATTATTGCGGGAGAGATGACAAGTGATCGTCTAGACAAGTGGAAGAAGCAGGGGATATTTTGAAGAAAAGTGACAACTTCAGTGACGACAGGCGCCCATTGCTAAGTAAATAAATGTACGGCTTGTAGTATCTCTGCGTATGAGCGTAAACGTACAAGAATGCAGCACGGCTTGCTAAACGACACATTGCAAAAACTGGTATCATAAATCAACCGCAATAACGTCATGAAGGTTCCAAATTTCATCATTAATGAAATGGTAACACAAACTCTTTTACTAAATAATGCCGAACATTTCTTAAAGAGGTTTACAGCTTAGACAATCTGTATGCTGTATTGTCGTCGACAGCCAGCGAAATGAATTCTAAATTTTAATAAAGAGATTACATTTCAAAGAACACTAGATATATCAGTTCATGTTTAAAAATTATATTTTGACATTAATGTTTGTTTAAAGACGGCTCAAAATTAAATATTTTGTACACGTAATGAGTTTTGGTGATTCAGAATTTAATAATAAAGACTAGGATGAGACATTAAAAGCTGAAGCAAAGGAACTCCACGTAAATAAGTGAGAGCATATCAATATTTTTCCGTATCGATACACCAGTGAAACAAATTTTGTTTCCGTGCTTGTTGTATTTCAGAATATTTCATTCATTACAAAATCAGTGTTGTTCTTGAAAATGTTAATGTCTTTCTTTGTACAATTTCTATTAACGGCATAATTAATATTGCTGAAAAGCACTACAAAAAATAGATTTTGCAATTCTTCTGAACCTGGAGTAGAAAACAATAGTTTCGTTCTATTTACTTCAGTTAAGAGAAACTTAAAACTATGATGAAATATGACGGATTGTCCATCTGGTAGTAAATTACCAGCAGCACGTCATGCGAAATACTACGAAAATCCGGATATCTTACATAATGCTGATCACTAAAAATTATATCCGTATGAAATTCGTATAACTGCTTATAAATCATGTTGCGTAAGAGGTAAAATTCTGTCATGTAATTCAAGAGGAACCACTCAAGGTGAATGCGTGGATCGTTCCTTCAATAGGCGATGATAGAATTCCTTCTCATTCGTTGATACCGCATCGCCGAATCCTCCTTAAATGACCGCGGTGTCAATGAGCCGTAAACCAGTAATCCAAAATCCAAAGAAACCAATAATCTAAGAAAGCATCATGATGTGTGGAATCCGTTGTAAATATAACTGATAAAAAGATAATAAAAACAGCGTTGTTATTACATCAGACACTTCACTTACCGAATATTCAATGCTGCAGTATTGTCATATTATCTTACCTATCCTATTTTTAATAAAAATTGAACCAAATTTCCAGATCCAAGTTAATGAATTGCTATTAAGTTGCTGTGAAAGTACCACATATTAATAAAACATATTAAAGGTTCAGGCGTTCGCATAAAATTATAGTGATATACTATTTAAACTATTTCAGTAATCTACAACCTTTGTTTTGACATTTATCATAAAAATCTCTTACAGGAATTATATGTCAAATTTTCTTTTGATTCTATCTGTTTTTAATACAAGTGATGTATCATATAAGCTCTTAAATATATATATATATATATATATATATATATAACCTACTCACCAATTTCCGTTCCATAATCTATTTGGGTCGCAATGACAGTAGAGATAAGATGAGAGATATTAAATGCCGTACTAAGGCTTACGTGAATTCTTTATTCTTTACTGCTATACGGGATTGGAATGCACGGAGTAGAGATTATTTTCGGTGCAAAGCACCCTCCGCCACCCACAAGTTTATGAATGGCAGTGTTTAGATGTAAATTTGCACTAATTGTGCAACACTGCTATTTTGAATTAAATATACTGTGTTCATGGACAACAGAAAACAGTTATGTTTCAAGTGTTGTTCATCAGAAGCGAATATTTAACAGTTATTGAACACAATGGTCCGAAACTATAACAGGAGCATTAAAATAAAGCATATCAATGTTTGAAAATTGAGTGACCAATTCAAACGTTGGACAGTTTTCTTTCCTCTGTTGCTGGCAAACCTTACTTTTTTCATTTATTAAGCTTCAAAATAACAAAAAAATTTCAAATCCTAGCCAAATTAAATGATGAAAATACTTTCTTTCCCCTTTGGTGTCGGTTTTGTTGTACGTTGTGTGTGATCTTTTTTTTTTTTTAAATCTTATCCAAATTAAAGTATGAAAATACTTTGTTTCCCCCTTGGTGTTGATCTTGGTAATTTTTTTGATCGCCGTATGAATGTAAATTTAGCTGGTCACTGAACGGAGAGGAATTGGAAGCACTTAGTGTAATGTTTCTTGGAAATGTTTCTTACAACAAGAAAATGAACGTCTTCCCAGGCTTCAAGATTAAAATCGCGCTTAACAGGCTGCTGCCCTGTAGCTCTTCGCAGGTGCATCGCGCGCATTCTTTTGACTTCTGCGAAGTGCTAAGCAAGGCGTCAGCAGCAGGCAAACAGCAAGAAGCCAACACAGCGGGTTGCATAACTGCCGTGAGCATTCTGCGAACCACGCGTCAACTTGTTACAGTTTCAGATGGCGGATGTTATTAGTGGTATATGAAACAAGACAGAAATGGAAGCGGATGTTTTTGAGAATATGACCTTTTCGTTGAATGAAAAAATCAAATTAACTTACACTTTCACGTTTCTCAGCTTTAAACAAATATCCTAGCGTGCGGATTGACAGCAAAATTTCATAGTTATGGAATTATTGGTGATAAGAGGCAACGGGTTCTTTTAATTAACAGACAAATAAAAAAAACTTATTCTGTGATAACGGCCGAATTCACCGCAAATATTGTAGGCTATAGTTTGATATAAGGTGAAGATAGTGCACTGACACACATCCCTGACATCCTTAGTGTGAAGTTGGCAGCACTGTAATTGGTTTCAAGACTTTGCTGGCTACTCCAAGAACCCCGAATAATTACCTACTGGTGTTGACAACAAGTTGAGCCGAATTAATGAATGTGGATGAAATTACGTAATTGTAATATAGTGATTTGTATTTTAGACAGCGGCGCAGGTCTTTCTCTAAACAAACTTTGTAGACTAAGGCTGCTTAACCAAAGGCCCGCGGGCCACGAAGCTCAAAAAGCTCTGCAAAGGTATAATTAATGTTTTTGAATGTTAATTACAATTAAAAAAACTCCTGAAAATGTCTCATTGATTTTTTTTTTACTTTTTTATTGTAATTAAACTGTGTTACTTAAATCGTTGTTATATTTAAAAACTTATTGTAATTGTAGGCAAGTATTATATGGCCCGTAGGCTAACTTGGAATTGGTATTGTGACCCACAGGCTAAATTACAATCGAAATTATTGCCCATCTTCAAAATTGGTTGGGAAGCCTTGGTGCAGACCGAATTAAAATGTTGGAGTAGTCATTCGAATTCGTCTTTGTCATTTATCATCCCCTGGTTCCCTGGTAACTCCATACTGAATACTTCTCCCTAATTTTGGAATTCTAGAGCGTGAAAGCCCAGAGACAAATATATATATATATGCACCGTTACCTTCTACTTGACTGTTTTACAAGCTGCGTCACGTTCCAAAAAACTGTATTAATAATGATAGTTTGCCACTACCTTTTGTGCGGTATGATGACTTTGTGGCTACATCAATGACGGAATCGAGTAATACCCAGGTCGTATCCAGATTCCGGAGGTGTTTTCAGAGATCGTTAAACTGACAATCATCCGTGATGTTTCAATTACCCATGAACACTTCGTAAATAGTATTGCACACAAAACACGCCATGATTACTGGTTTATATTAGACGGTGGCAAAGGCGAAAGAAGTTTAAGGATTTCCCGACACACTTACTTGTATTGCTTCCTGGAAAAATAACACTATTAAAGTTTCAGAGAATAAAAAGTGGAAAGCTAACCTAAATCAGAAAAAATATGATATGTATAAACGTTAACAAAGATTATAGCAGGGAGAGAGGGCAAGTCTTCAACCATCTCTTCTAAAAAATTAACCTGTAAACTGTAAGATCGCTGAGTGATCATATATATATATATATATTCGTTTGGGCCAACTAGAACCACGTTAAGCCTTGTTTTGGCTTGAATTTTGCTGTGGATGTGTATATATCAGTGTTCCAACTAGAGGGGATCTGAAACGCAGAAGCGTTCTGGCGTACTTCACCTTACACTGTAAGCTGTGCCAGAGGTGAAGGTCGAGTTAAGAGCTTATGAGAATCCCCCACCCAGACAGGGATTTGAACCGGAGACCTTTCGATTTCCAGTCGGACGCCTTAAACACTGAGCCATTAGGCCTCTCAGTGATTACTTGTTTTTATACTCACAGAAATACAGCAATCGAAGTATTCAAATTAACTGATGTCATCTTTATTAAAACGGCAAACCATTTCCAATCTTGAAGCTGCAAGATTTTAGTAAAAAAGAACTATTTCCGGAGGTTTTAGTTCATTTGAGACCCAGCACGTATTCCACTCTTATATGTGCAGCAATATTAAAATTTGCAGTTTTCATTAAGGGACCCTGCCAGTTATTAACCGACTGACGAGCTCTGGGCACCACTAACGTACTTTTTTTTTCATTCCTGTCAGTCCGTTGGCTGCCAGACCACGACCGGAGGTGTAGTTTTCGGTCGAGTATCGATTACCGGCAATAGCGTGGTCAGATGGCCTGTGGAGACCAGGAAGACGGAGGACCTTAGGAGAGCACGTAGTGAGGTCTACGTGACTGACTGCCCAGCTTCAGCCGGCAGAGGAACATACCCCACGGGGACCAAAGCCTCCAACTAAACCTGTACTATCACATATTGGTGTTGTAGCGGTTTAACCTAACTACTACAGTGTTCGTACAACAGTAAATAGCAGCGATGTTGCTCCATACTCTATTCTATCCCAATTTTGGCTTTAGTCTGGGCCATTCTTCTAATGTATCTGTTTTAACTCAAGTATTTAATGTTAATAAACATCCATTACTTAAGTGTAAACGGAAACTTATTTTTTTTTTTTTTTTTTTTTTTGTTTTGTGAAGTTTATATCGAGAAGGAGCAGGCATTTTTCGTAAATCCTAGTAGTGAACAAGGAACAGTAAGTGAATATCTCCAGAAACAGCCCGTCGATAAACAACAAAATTTGAACTCACCAAGTGAAATGAAATTATAACCGTATCTATTAAAATTTTATTTTGTTGTCTCCGAATCTGAATTGTCTGCCTTAGCCCATTTCTAGCTAATGCTTATTGTAGACTTTTCGAATTTAACGTAGCAATAATTTACGACCATTTTTTGATATTCTAACCCATTCATTTTTATTTGACTGGTTAGATTGAGGAACAAAGTGACGCTCGCAATTACTACAGCTGAATATGTAGCTGCTAAGAAAAGTTGTCTTCTCTCTTTGTTTTTGACGCTTTTTTCTACGTTAGTAGTAGTTTGTAGCATCATATTAACGATATCTCATGTAATTAACAAACATGGTCAGTTGAGATATTTTATTCATTTGCAGGAAATATTGGTAATAGAGCACTTTGGCTACCTTTAAGTAACGCTAAAGTCACCAATGCATAAATAAAGTATGCAATTGAATTTATGGTATTTATAAAGTGCCACAAGAAGATATAGGTCATCAACAGATCTTAGTGGACTCTGCGCTTGAGATTTCGTGGTAAACAGAGTTCCGTATTCACAAATGACACCAGGACAGAAGGGATGTGGTCAGTGCCACACTCTAACGTTTAATCTGCCCGACCAGTCTCTTCCTGGGTACTGAAATTTGAGTGAGCCTGGAGAGCCAATTCGGTGTTAACTTTCGAAGCCAACTTGCCTGTAAGGGAGCCACAAACTATAAACTTTTAATGTTAAAATTTCGAAGCGGCTTTAGTTTTTGTATGGAATAATGCCGTTTTACTAGCATTTTTTGTATGTAGCAATGACAAAACTAATCACTTTAACCAGAAATGACAACCTTCCTTTAATCCTTATATATAACAGACACTACACACAAGTATGTTGTGATACCTTGATTTAAATTAACGACAGCTGTGAAACAGATATCTCAGTCTGCTTTGTCACTTTAAACAAAAATGGTACATCTTTCAAAATAGATGTTTTCATTACATGTTACAGCTTCTCTTTGGTTGATAAATTCTGAATGTCCCTAAACTGCTAATGAAAGGTAAATATTAATCAAGTTAAAGGAACGCTTGTTCACTTAAAGAATTGCTTGTGATCTTAAGAAACTTCAACTAACAGTATAGAGTTGTAGAAAGAGTTACGTTATTGTGTCAGCTCACCCAAAATTTGAATAGTGCAAAATTTTCACTATCAATAGGGTTATAGTTTGTATCGAGCAGCCACCGCTAGTGTTAAAGATGGGTGTGATTTTTTTAGGTAAGTTTTTTAGAATACTTTAGATGCTGAATTATAGTTAATTGAGAGATCACAAAAATTATAAATCAACTTTTGAAATACAATGCTATGTGGAGATAATTAAAGCGATACGTTGACAATATGGTCTCAGAGCCAATATCATTACCAGTTCATATAGCGCAATCCTTTGTGTTATATCAAATATCAGTTAGCAAGAATCGAGGTCAGCAAGTGATCTGATTATTAAATACATATTTTTCTGATTTTTAGCATTGAAGAAATAAATCGATCAAATCTTGAATTCCACTAAGGTATCACAAAACAACAAAACTCTCACGTCGAGACCAGACACTGTATTTAGTAGCATTACTGTAGGCCGTAATCATCCTGCTCTTCAATTCCAAGAGTGAATTATTTTATCTAAAACATCTACATTTAAAAATTGTGACAAACATAATTGCATATGGCATTCACAGGCTAGGCAATAGAATCCCACTTCAGCTACATGTTATCAGTTAAAAAACCGATGTTTTCGAGAGAGAATTCATACATCTTAGTTTTAACCAACAGGGCTCTTTTTCTGTTTTAGTTTCATTTGCAATTATTCTTCTGTAATAATTGTTGTTATCAGTTGCATTCGTTCCTGAATAGTCATTTATTTCATTTGTAACTCTTAGCTTATCTATATCTATAAAACGAAAACTGGGTATATTTGTACCAGAAAAAATCAAAAACTACTGCGCAGATTTCGATGGGGTTTTCACCGTTTTAAAGATTCGAATCTCAACTGAATTGTTTTGGTCTACGTCATACGTCGTAAAAAAATAATAATAATAGCGTTATTATCGCATGTAACGATTCCTTTCTTAATTTTTGTTTTTAGTCTTTAAACCCAATAGATGGCCGTATCTAATGCGAAGAGAAAACCACTAAAGTGGAAAATATGTAAATTAATTTTAATAATGTAGTGAAAAATCATTCGATATCTTCTTTGCTTTCTGAAGTTACTATCTGAGGCCGCATTGCTACAATCTCTTTTGTTTGGAAGTGAAATTATATTCGCTGTTGATAGCAAGTAATGCATATTTGATGGGTTTGAATGTGAACGTGAACTGTTTTAAACCTTTAGTGAAAGTTGCTTTTTGCAACTACGATCTCAGGCCGCAGAGCTACAATCTCTTATGTTTGTAAGTGAAATTAAACACGCTGTTAATAGTAAGTAATGCATATCTGATGGGTTTGAAGGTGAAAGTGAACTGTTTAAAACCTTTAGTGTTGATATAACAGTATTTTTGTAATTAATTGTTGAGCGATTCTGTATTTACCACATTTCCTGAAAAAATAATTGTTTTATGATTGCACGAGTCGCTATGGTTATTACCTTAGTACACGTGTTTCTGATAGGATGGCTAAAATATTGCAGGAATAAATCAACGCCAACCCCATCTCCTTTCTGCTACACGGGGGGTTAGCAGTTTAAACACGTATAGAAAATGGAGCGACTGACATGAAATTTGAATCACAAGTGCAAAAAACTGACCTCTGTTATGAACCTCAATATTTACTGTGTGTCCAAATCAACCTAGTTCATACCGGGCAACGCCCGGAACTCTACTAGTGTGTTAATAATAGTTATTTTTTTGTAATAACAGTATTTATCATTTTGTGTAATTGTTTTTATAGTTATTTGCTTTTACTCTATTTATTTTTCCTTAAGCTTTTAATGTTATTTTAAGATTTTTGGTCATCACTAATCTATTTCCAATGAGAAATTTCAAAAATTGTGTATCCATTGGCTAAGTTAATAATTAGATAATATATTTTACTACAACTAGTTGTGCTTTTCATTTGCTAGTAATTAACTGTCGGAAGAGCATCTAGTATAAAGTTATGACTTTCACAGGACTGTTGGAGCAGCTGTTTCAGATAGTTTTGACCTTGACATGGGAAAGAGAGGCCAGCTGGCTTCGAACGAATCTTTGTCAGCAGAAAAACTGACGCTGTTAAATAACATCGGCTCTGTAAAGTCGGTCATGCAGTCAGGGATTTGGTCCAGTATTTAACCACTTTACATCACTAGTTTTTTCTTAGAGCGCTAATGATTCCTATGCTAACGCACCCCAAACTCCTAACAAAAACATGATGCATATTTCTTTCTGTACCATTTTGAATAGTTTCTGCAAAATTATTGTAACTATGTGTTGTTCGGTCGTGACTGAAAAGTTTTACAGCATCTTGTCCACCTTCATGCTGTCTTCTTGGTTCCAACGAAAGAAGAAAAGATTTGACTCTGATATTTTCAGAAATAACTTAATTTCGGTGTAAGTCTCCTAGTTCCTACAAGTAGCGTACTCGGTAGTTTTATTTCGTTGTCGATCTTTATTTGAGTTACATTTACCGCAAAGTAAGAAATACATCAGTAGTTTCAGACTCATTATGATGGTTTGGAGAGATGATGATTCTTTATTTGCATGTATAAATCAATGTATGATTTCCGATACACTTTAGTGGAAGTTTTCACTGTTTATTGTCATTACTATCGTAATGTGCCTGGATTCGGTTTTGTTTCCTTAAAAACTAAAGTTATGTGACATGTCAGCAAAGATCCTGAACTAAAAATACAAGGAGACATCTGGGGTACTAAGGAATGTACTGTGTAATTTGTGCTTCGTCAGAAAAAATCTAGGCTATTTAAGGAATCCACTATAATATTCTGTAAATTTCAATGCATGTTAAAGGGTTAAGGGTGCACCGTAATGGGAATCTTCTGCTAATGCGAATTCAAACTATCAGGTTGCGGTTTCTATCAAGTTTTCTTTAATAAAATCCCACTTCTTTCCTGTAAACGCAAATTTCACTATAACATATTAACAAGTAGCTTACGTAGTTCCTTGACAAATAATTACTCTAACTTCTCTCCCTTGCAAAATATCGTTCTTAACCATATATGCTTCTTACCGAAAAAAACTACCATTATTATAAAATAGCACCACCTTCAAAATCGTCTATTTTTCCCAAATAAATTTAAAATAAATATAACAGGCAAAATTTTAATTGGCATCAATTGATGAAGCATACAGGAGAAATTGAAAGTCCTTAAAGAAACATATTTAATTTTTTATCACTCTTATTCCATAGATCTCTCCTTCTGATAAACAACTGGAATGTGTAGCAAGTCACAATTAATATATACACCTATGCTTTGAATAATAATCATAAGGGAAACTATTATAAACACACGAATTTAAACTCTAAAAGTTACAATCGCATTTTGTAAATGTAATATCTGATAGGTTAACGATTTTCAACAAATTATGGATTGTTAGAAGAAGTATAATCATCTTAGAGATTTTCTTTAAAAAATCTTTATTATGTGTAGAATGTTCCGTATTCTTATGAAATTCATTAAAGATGATGTTGGAGGGTTAACAGTGTAGATTAAAAAGTTTTCTGTCTTTCTATGACGAACAGTAGCATCATTTTATAAGCTTTCTTCAGCAAAATATAGCTGCTGTTTTCACTGAAAATAGACGTAATGATTCACGTTTCGTTGTCAGTCGTGAAATCATAATTATCTTTTCAAAAACTAATTCCGGCAACCATACTTCCGCTTGCGGTGTCTTGAATGTCTCGTACTAATCGATAAATAAGCTTTCACGATTTCAGACTCGTCTGTGTCATCGATAGTTGCGACCTGGTGTTCAGTCGTTAACAGACAGAATGCCAAACATGACTCTGGAAAAACAAACTACTGTCCGTCGGGGTCACACGGCCGGAGGACAATTTGTTTTAAAACAGCCTGCGAAAACACATAGTGACCCGCGAGAACGAAAACAAAGCGACGGGCGAACACAAACGAGTGCAGCACGCGGCCAGACTACAGGCTCATCGCCAGCAGTCTTCAAAAGGGCGGACACAACTACAAGTCGAAAGCTGTGATTCGGCTGACAGAGTGCTTAAAGAGATTACCGACGTATTGTTTTCGTGTTAAACAATTTATTTACTTCATTTAGATATTAATGACATGACATGTAATAGTTTTAGAAGCCAAAAGTTTACGGAACTGTTACTTTGAAATGTGAACTCAACTAAAAGAAATTTTTCCAAGGGGCGGTGATGGTTAAACCGAAATCCGACAGGAAAAAGTAATTAATGATAGCTGTACAAACTGACGATCTACAGATTTGAGCTCGATTAATAAATATTTCTGGTACGAAAATTTTGTACTCTCACTGCAAATTTGTTCTATGTTTTGTACTTACAGAGATTAATACTAATTGTAAGTACTGTTAAAATGTTTTAATTGTTTCTGTCAGTCGTCAATTTCCACAGAGTTTAATACTAATTGTAAGTACTGTTAAAATGTTTTAATTGTTTCTGACAATCGTCAGTTTGCACATTTTATGAGATAGAGATGAATTTTACCATTTACCAAAAATAAAAATGAGATATTTTTTCGTAAGTCTCCCGATTATTTTGGCGAAGTTATGCATCTCTTCATAAGGTATCAACATTCAGATACCAATTACAAACGACGTCTATATCTTCAGCTTCATATATGTTAATCTACAGATTTTTCTATCCTGCCGACTACTTTGCTAACAAATTAAGCAGTCCTTGAATAGTTGATGGCAAAAGATCGCTGCCCCTTTTTTTTAAAATTGTTTTTTTTTTTTCTCTCTCAGGAGTATCAGCTATCTTGTATACAACCGAGTCTTTTGTAAATTATGTCTCAGTAATTAAGGTACGATATCTTTAAAACATCTCTTCCGCTCTAATATCCAAGTCTACAAAACCACAAATGTATTTTTCTTTTTCATTAATGCCGATGCTACTGTCTATCACTACCAGAAATCTCTAAGTGAGCTGCTCTTATCTCAGGACTTGAATGATGTTTTCAAATTTTGAGTCCTTGGGGTCTAAATAAAAATCTGCGAATATATCTGACCACTCTCCGGGCCGAAGGATGGGGCAAAAAACTGTGATCATTTCGACGTGGGGCAGATGGGCGCCACAGATTAATGTGTATTTTAGATGAGCACTCCTTTCAATTAATACACTACTACTATTCGGATTCTGTTTTGTTTTTTGCTTCGCTTATTTATGTTTTCAGTTCTCTGAAAGGTAGATCATTTAAATAAATGAAATGCGCGAATTAAACGTAATAAGCATAAATAATATTTAATTTACGTGAACATCTTTGTACTTTACGAGACACCAAAGTTCAAACTACTATGTAGTGATTTTGATTATTTTAAAATAGTTTTTTGACTGTTGTTTTTTTTCAGTTTTCCGAAATACGATACGTTAAAATAAGCGGAATAAATTAATCAAACCACTTCATCACAGATGCACGTCGTAACCGTAACTAAATCGTTACATTTAATTTAAGATCTTTGTTTTTACGATACGGGTAGATACAACATTAAGCAACCACGAATTACATCTTAACATTGGTATCAATGGGAAGCAGACATCACACCAACAAACACATTTAAAAAAAATGTATATCCGTCCATAAATGGAAACAGTGGAAGCAACTTTTGTGGGCAGTATTTAACGGAGCACATTCCTATTCGTCGTTAATGGTAACTCGCTAATGGTGGCGATATTCGTTGGATTAGTTCTTATGTAAGTTAAAATGAGCTGGACACTGTAAAACTTAACCACAGACAAAATATTTCGGATGCCCTACTTTCATGACCTATGTTTTACTGTCACTGTGGTCCAGGCTGCATTACGACCTAAACGCAAACATATTATATTTAGGTTACCTTTCTGTGAGGAGTGATATCAGCACGGACCAATTGTCCAACTGCAAGGTCCACTTTAAAACCTAGCAACAGAGCTCTTTAAGATGAAATTGTATTTTTTTACGTAATGGTCCATACTTTAAGGTTAAGGGTGGATTCCAGTCCAAGCACAGAGTCCTATGGTAAGAAATTAAGTTTCATTTCATATATAGTTTTTGTAACAGGAGGAAATACGGATAGGCGGCATCAAATTTAATTTAATCTATAGAGGACTAACAAATTATTACGACTTTACTCCATATAATTTCATTGATCAGTCAGGGAATAATAAATAAAAATGTGAATTAATGAATAAAAACAGATACTGATGCGTCACAACGATCTCGGCTACCAATCACAAGCGGTAGTTAGCAACAAATAGGATTACATCCGGCTAAATAGTGTCAACGAAAATTATTACTGCTAATTCAGTTTATAAGCGATTCAAACAAAATGAAAAAATATGTTTCTGGGCGTAATGCGTGCTTTCCATTCCTACCAAAATAAAGTCGTTATTCGTAGGTGTTTATTGTTGTGTCTAACCATATTTACAGAAGGTTGCGTTATCTGAATGTATGGGCGTCATACATTGATTTTTCTCCTTCTTTGAGTCTTTTTTCTAGAATGAAAATTGATTGCCATCTTTCAACAGACATTATTTGTAGGTTTCATCTACACGTAATTTTGGTATTAACACCTGAACGGAAAGTCAGTAATACATTTTTGGCCAGAGATGGTATTCATATTACTCGCATGAAGCATTTTGATGTAATTTCATTGTCTGAAAGTTTTGAATTAGTCCTAAAGTTTGCTCCTGTACTTTCTTTCATTAAAGTTTGTCCGTATTTTAAAATGTGATTTTTTACTTTCTTTATCTGGTATCTAAGATACCACTTTACACACAAAACTACTTAACCTACCTGGATGAAGTTTTCACGGTGTGGCTGCTTATGGTGGCAGCTTAAAATAGATTAACAATAATGGCTGTACAATAATTAACTCTAGGAAATAATATGGATACTTTTCACGTAATTTTATCAGTAATTAGTAACCCACTTTCTTCTTCATCATTAGTTAGATTATTACGTTAAAATACAAATAAAATTTTCAGACATCAGTAATTAAAAGAAAGTTCTTAGACTACATTTAAATTTCTTGTCTCTCCATGATAATATTTCGCACTAAGAGAAAAGGGTAAAGCATTTCTACGCACACTAAGCTTCACACGCGTGAATCATGGGACAATTGTTAGTCTGATAATAAATATAAAGCAAGGTTTGCTTCAATAGTTGTACTCCAGTTTTTCATATAAAACTAAATGAGTATTTATTATTGTCTCTTTCAGTTTCGTTTCTATTGTTCTGTATAGTATTATAGTAGGTACTTTATAAACATGTGATACCAAAAGTTTTGTTGTATGAAATGCTCTCGGGTGACTAGCCGAGTCAAGTATGCGTTGTCACACAATATTTCAGCAACTAAATTCATTGTCGCCATCTTCTGGTGACAGCGCATTCGACCCGAGAGCATTTCATACATTCTCAATGCCGAGAAAGACTTCGTTCTTATATAAAAGTTTTGTTCATTGCAAACTTCTGAGCCCTTATAGATTTTGAATAATACGCTTTGATGTAAATCTGTCATAATCTCTTAGTTTCAAAACTTTTTGCTGTCGAGACATGTAAACGAAATTTATAATTTTATCTCTCTTTAAACATGTGGCCAATTAGCTATTTCTTTTGTGTTTGATTACTTTTATGATAGATATTGATAGAAATGAAAATTCTTGTTATTCAGAGGCAAATTTGATGGTTACGTGTGTAATTAAGGATAAATTCTTAAACAAATGAGCTTTTCTGCTGAAGATGCAATCAGCGGCACAGAATATCCGCATTTTGTAGGTGGCTTTATGACCATGATGAGTCAGCATTAAACCTTTCGAAATAAAACGCTCATTTGATCTCGCCTGTCTGGTCTGTGAGCCATTATGTTCAGTTCCTTCGCTGTAATTGCAACCAGACACTCAGCCTGTACTTCCAAGAAACATTCCCGTCTCTGCAATGTGCACAGGAAACATGTTGTACTCGATTCTGTACCGGTGTCCTGATGTCCCCTCTATAGTATGGGAACTACAATGAAGATTACCGATTTTAATTGGAAAATAATAAATTATCACAAATAAGATAAACTGCTGTAGATCCAGCAGACAAGTTTTAAAAATCCTTCTTTGTAAATTTTTGGCGTAGACGTACCGTACTGCTAGTAAACAGTTTTAATTGTTTTAGTCTCATTCTTGAAGTAATAGCAGCAACAGTTGATATCAAAGGTATGTTAAAAACGAAGTGAAATATTTTTGCTTTGTTTTGTTTGATACTTCGTCTATCTTAATTGTAATATTTCAACTACTACATGAACGAAAAATCACAGAAGTTATCATTGTAAAGCTGCAAACAAAATGAATAACATGTAGTGTTTCTAGCGGTTTTCCTTTTCTTATGGCATTAAGCCTCACCGACGCAGTCATTAAAGGCGGGAAAGGACAGCGGTCAAGGAATGGGAAGGAATTTGTCCATGGCTTTTGAAGGAACCAATTCGCCTAGAGTGATTTCGGGAAACCATAGAAAACCGAAGTCTCAATGGCCGGACGGAGATTGGATTCCACATCTTTCCGAATGCGAGGTGTTTCTAGTGGGTTTTTTCACCACCATAATGATCAGTAGATAAGAGATATGAAATGCTAGTAGATACATTTGTCTATAGACACCCACTATTATTTTCGTGGTTTGTTCTTTATGTTACATGTATTCTGCATGTGGAAATGGAGAGCTTCATATTGATGATGACTAAATATCGGTAACTGAGCTCATGATGGCAATGGAAATGTAATCATTAAAATGTAGTTAATACTCGCAAAGATGAAAACTTATTTCTGACTCTGTGACGGCGATTATAAACGATATTTTAAGCGCTCCATCATATGTTTATTCTGTTCTTATTTAAATTTTACTATGCCGGGAGGGTTCCTTTATAAAATCTACGATCAATTTGCTTTCCGCTCCTTGTAAGCCATTCTCTTTCGATTCTGGTGACATCCACGAGACGATAAAAAAACCTCTCCCAAAAACTTACCAAATCTTATAAGGCTCGTAATATGCAACTAATTTGAAGCTTAAAATAGCTATTTCAAAATTTGATGATGTGAAATAAATGAGTCAGCTATTTTAAGAGTTGCGTAAATAACCATTTGCAGTGGTCAGTTGAATGGGAATCACGAAGCTTAACATCATTCAGTTTTTGTTTTTCAGTTCTATGCAATGGATGCAATAAATTCATGTGACTCGGTGTCTTACACCATTGAACAAAATCAGTCAAATGGAGCACAAAAACTTACAAACATCTTTTATTTCCTTCGTAATAAACATTGTGGACTGTTACATCCTATCCAGTTACAAAAATTTAACTTGTATAATGTTCCATGTTAGATAGAGCGTCGATTTGAATACAATACATTATTTCGATCGATAACGTAATTGATTCCTGAATTGACATGGAGACATCGAAGTTACTTTTTAGGTAAACAGTAATTGTTTGTGACTTGTTATATGCTGTTGTTGTTGTTGTCGTCAGTTGCTTAGGAACCATCACTTAATGCAGAGAAAAGCTTGGAATGAAGAGTGCCTTGTGCCCGCGATACAACCTTCTGGTTGGTCGGGAAGCCTCACATTAAAACGATATTACGTTACGTAACGCTGAGCGTCGACTCCCACGCGACCACAGCTGCGGCGCACTGGGGGGGGGGGGGGGGGGGGGAGGTTAGGAGGGACTGCCTCGTGACGACGACCTTTGCAGCAGCAAGTGGTTCATCGAACAGATCTTAAGTTCAGTTTGGAAGGTTGTTAGAGGTTAAGTTGATTGTTAGAACTAATTTTGGTATTCCGTCTCTGGGAACAGGCCTTCTCCCTCTGTTATAGAGAACATCATCTATATATCTGAGGTAGTTACCCATACATATATACAAAAAACGGCCACAGTAGTATCTTTCTGTCTCGGCCAGCCGTAATTCCAATCTTGCGATACGTTATCAACTCGACTGATTTCTCTTATTCACTTTTGGTTTTAAGCAAATATTTCATGAAGTTATATTTTATTTCTCTTACTTACCAGACGCCACTTTTTGAAGATGCTATTAGACACGTCGTTACCTGTTTCCTATGGCTAGTGGTATACCTCCTTTAAAAACTGGTAGATCTCCTTGTAACGTAAACATCGATGTAGTGCGCAGGGACAATAGTACTCTCCGAAGGTAGCCTCTCAGCAGTCGTCAGTCTATTCTTATACAGCATGGTAATCTTGAAAAAATATTTGTCTCAGAGAAGGACCTACGAATTTATTTCTTGTGCTGAATAGCTTGTTTGCACAATTCAACATGTATTGTTAATTATTACGGAATTAAAGTATATTAAAGCTGTATAGTATCTTGTGATTATAATTTCATTCTTTTTTTTATTTTATTTTTTATTTTATAACTTTCCAACAAGCGAGAAAAAATTAGTGGCATGCACCTAGTAGAAATTTGGCCTTGGCCTTTTGAATGAACCATGGCTGCATCCGCCGGGACTGCGAAACCCTGGAAAACCGAAATCTGGATGGCCGGACGGGAATTGAAACCTGAGTCATCTCGAACATGATACCACAGCGTTACCACTCACCTATTACGCTGGGTCATTTCGATCGGCTGATGTATTTTATATCTTAAGAGAATTGCAGAAACGGCAAATTAGAAAGTTTTGCTTCTTCTCTTTTCTCAGCTATTCAAAGCCTTAAGGAGAACTGACATGCAACTCTTCTTTTTTCGGTAAGATATGAGTTGTTAAAACGTGATATTCATTTACACATTGCAACGTCCTTTGGTATAACCATTTGTTAGGATCCCTTTAGGAAGTGCAACCTTTTCGTAGCTTCATTTATTGCGTGACGTTATAGGAAGTTAACATTGTAATACAGCCATTGAGCTTATGGTTGCGTGAATATTTCTTCAGATTTTTTATCGTGTTTTATGGTTTCATCTTACTACAAATCCTTCATCCTAAATATACTTGTATCTGGTCTATGTGTAGATTATGAGTTATTCTCAGGTCTCGATTCAATGCTTTTCTTTCTTCTTCAAACATTGTACAATCGTTTGAATGCTTGATCCACACTTCCAATTTTTTTTTTTTGATTTTTTTTTTTTTTGTGATATTACCGGTGACGAAATTTTACTCTGTTGTTGTGTTCATGCATAATACCTTTATGAGTTTTTCTTCTTAAAGCTTTACTTAATGTTCTATGTCATAGATAAACAAAATAATGAAATATCTAATTTCATGTTGGGGTAGTATTTGATGTATTTCTTTGTGGTTCACGAACTAATTTCTGATATTGATTCTGGTTCCTCAGTAATAAATTGAATTGTGTTCTGGAAAATTATTTATACTTTATCTTTTAGCTATTCAGTAGTAAACACTTTTCTGTTCAATTCGGTTGCCCTCGATTAGTATTTTAATGCATCGATTTATATTAGTTCGAATGAGTTAAGAACTTTTAAAAACATTTTGTGTTCTTCTCGGATTCCTTATTTAGATATGCTCATACAATTTTTATCCAAGTATTATTACATTTAAAAAATGCATTCATTTATTTCTGTATATTTTCCTTAAAAAATCACTAACGTTTCCTTCCATCGAAATTTTTCTATAATTTTCATTCCTTGGTTCGCCGTATGTATATTCAATCGCATTGAATTGATTCATTCCGTTCCTCATTTCTTTTTAACATCAGTGCCATGTTTTCGAAGATTTTCTTTATGCTCCTTATACGTAAAATATTCTTTAGAGAGAAAGTGGTGTATGAACATTCAGATCTAGGGCAACATATAACGAGAAAGTTCTGTTGGCAAGTTTTAATCTGTTGTATGTTTATGTCGACATAATAATAATGCCAAATTGACAGTTATCGATAAAATTAAAAGCTGTTACGAGATCTGTGAATCTTATGTTTATAAATTAGTTTGCCAAAAGTAAATGAAAATAATAAAAAAAGTTATTAATTTATATACGTTTAAGGCATGTGGCTCTGAGGTCAGAATCGAAATATTCACAGACAAAGGAAACGACTGAGAGATAAATGAAAGAACTGAATTCCAGTTACTTTGTTAAATCAAGACTTTGATGTTTGCAAATCTCTTAATCCATGTCTCATACATTTACCAATATTTATTTTATTATATAAAATTCTCTGCAAAACATAAAAAGATTCATAGTTCTAGATTATTTGTTTTTTGTGTAATTTGAGTCACTGCCTGTTGAGCAAAGTTTGCAGTTGTATAAATGTTTGGTATCGCTGGGCGTATTGCCAAGGAACATATACGAAGATTAACTTGTTTTTTCAACAAACACAGATGATGTCGATTCACTTTGAATTACTCGAAAATAAGAAGAATAATGGGAGGCAGAAATGTCTGTTTCATTCTGGCTTAGGTGATTCAGAGACGGAACATCCATTATATGACATGACTTATCGAGCAGTTTTTAATACTAAGGGTAACATCGAAAAGCCTGGTAACTTCTTTCAAGCTGATGACATATGACAAAAGAATATTTAATTGTACCATAATAGAAGTGCTAAAACACAAAAAATATATATTCCAGAAATGGTCTAAAACTACCGCTCTTTTACGCGGTAATACTGCAGCCACTTTAAATTCACATAATTTTTAAACATTTCTAAAATAGAATTAGACTCCCTTCCTGTGATATATATTACAATGAATTAACTTTACTGTAAGCTTGTCGCTAACGATTAATAAGTTTCCTTGTAACCAGCATATTAGTTTTGTGTAACTGGAAACATTTTTAGCTAATATTAATATCATACTTCTGCCTAATGTCTTAATTGTATGGTGTAAACTAGCCGCCCGTAACTTCGTTTACTTAAGATTTTTTATTTTATTAGTAGTCAGGCCTTCTATGGAAATTACTGTCACAAACAACTTGACCTCCTAATTTATAGTCTACACATAGTCAAGAATGACGCAGGTACTGTGAGCTAAGTTAAATGATTGATGAGAATATCAGTTTCAATTTCCAATGCCGTTGGTAAGTATGCAGTCAGATATTTCGACAGCGAGAAATGACTTATCTTTAAAAGATATTAATTTCTTAGATTTTAACGTCATATCAAAATAAAACATATACTATTTTATTCTTGGCACCAGGGACTGGAAAATCAACGAAACTAACTGACACTTTTTTCCTTATTTCTCAGTATCTGGATGCCGCATTAAGATAAAATATACCTAATTTCAGTCCTGTACCCCGAGGGCTGCATAACATATGAAACTCTATGAATATCTGTTCTGGTACTACTGGGTATAGTGGGCATCGCGCTCAACGAAATAGATTTTTTCTCGCAGTCGAAATGATTACAGCCAACTATATATAGAAGTCTAATGCGTCGAAGTTACTAATATTTAAATTTACAGTTAACTGCGCTGCCGCTGATCAACATTGGCACACTACGATATATTTATCACTTTTTTAATTTGTTGACATGGAACTGGGATCAGCTACGCACGTGTTTAATTACTGCTGTTTTCAAAAGTATCATTCTAACTGTGAGATAGATAAATACAATATTATTTTAGAACATATTCCGTATTTATTTACCTTCAGCTATACATTTTTTAAATGGTAACATAGCAAAGAATGTAGGTAAAATTTGCCAGGTTCTAAAAACGTAAATTAAAGATGTGTTTTGAAGTTACTTTCTTATTGGAATTCCTTGATATACAGTTTTAAACACTTTAATATTTAAAAACAGAGAGTTAAGGCCATGGAAATATTCTACACTCTTGATAAAGTAGTATACCTGGTAACGTACTAATAGAAAGATGTAGTCTGTTCAAGCATGAGTAGTGAAGTATACTATTAACGAAGGCCAGATTTTTAAACGCGTAGTTAGTACAAGTAAACGAAATGAAAAGTAATAGCTCCATGTTTTCAATCAATCACATAGCCGTATTACCTGACAACTAATGAGCAACAGTATTACACCTCTTCTTCACTTTACACCTTTTATTTACAATAAGCCTAATTTTTTTAGTTTCTGACAAATTTTACAGAAAGTAAGAGGAAATCTCACATAAAAAATTAATTTCTGAAATAAGTCTAATAATATTCAGTTTCCAAGGAAAGTTTTGAATTCGTTATATTTCGGGATTTGTCTGAACGCTCAATGACATAACATTACTTCATCCATATTTTTTATTAAATCTCTCAAAGCCGATTTTTCAGTCATAGTAGTATCAATAATTCTATATAAAAGTAGACTTATCAACATGATTACTTTGCTAATTTACGTATATTTAGTACTTATAATCAAATATTTAAAACATAATAATTTATCTGCGTCTGTTACAAAAACTGAAAGTTTCTTGCTGTCAGATCAATTTTTTTTAGTTTTCACATAAATAAAATATATGCATGGTTTCTTTATTTTCAAGAACCATATTACTGGTTTGTAAAAATTAATGTGTTCTTTAAAATAAAGCAAAACTGGCACATTAAGTGGGAGATTTTTAGGCGTAATATCTTTAGCGGTGAACAAGATACAAAATCAGCGAAAGTGATTATCGTATCTACAAAAAATCTTCGTGGCTATGGATGAATAAATAAATACTTTTTTCGAAGTTATATAGCATGACATATTTTCTAACATTAATTTTTCGAGAAATACAAGCGCACTCGTCAATAAATTGCTAATCTCCGCAGTCAGTTCTTCGATTTTGTTATATTGTAGACAGAGTAGGTTACATAAATGTAATTTCTAATATTACTGATACTCTACATAGAATTCAACTGAAAATATCTTTTATATGCTGCGAATATCATTGATTTTGTAACGTTATATTTATTTCTGTAACTTTCACTTCTGATTACAATTTTGTTTTCGCTTCATTTACCACGGTTCCATTCGGCTTCTTTTGTTCTTGTTTATCCGCTTTTTTGGTGAAATTAATGTAATAATTCTATTTTATGCATCTTAAAGGTGCAAGATCCTTACTGTCATTTTATGTGAACTAAAAATGTTTACATTTGTCTTTAAATAAACCAAAATTAACTTTTAAACAAAGGGTATATTACTGGAAAGAATAAGATCCATGAAAAGATTTTAGAATGATATACGTATCATCTACCTTACTTTCACGCGAGTTACTATTTCAAATTATGAAAACAAAATTCGCTTCCGATTATTTGACAGTGAATAAGCTGACACTAGATGTTTTTTACTTTGACTAGCGAATGTACCATAATTCTATTTTCATAGCGTATTTCGAGTTTTTTTTAACTATCCTAGAGTCTTTTCGTAAGAAATATTCCAACACTAGTTTGTTTCCAACATCTTTACGTTGTTAGCTTGAGCAGACCTGATGCTTTTCAGTGTGTTTGCTCTTCACCCAGTTTGTTATTATAATTTGTTTCTGTAAGGCAACAATGTTATTCGGTTTGGTCAGCGAGTCCTTAGGAAAAAGTGTCATGAGTTTCTACGTTTTTTTTCACAAATGCAAGAAGAGTGAAACTTGGAGCAACGAAAGGCACTTGTCTGCTATAAGCTGTTAGTTAAGGTACGAATGTTAAAAGTTTAAACACTGAAACAAAGAAAAGAAAAAAAATCAGAGGCTTAGCACAATCTCGTTACACGCTATGAACAGAAACTAATCACCAAAATCAGTGCCAGTGTATAAAAACGAATCGTTTAATCTTTAGACTTAATGGATACGTTACCTAATTCTCTGATTTGATATATATCGTAATAACATTGCGACCTTACTCTAAAGTCAGCTTAAATGATCTTGGATTCAGTAACTAAGAGAAAATCTTATTATTCAGGATGGTGAATTTTCCAGATTGTTCCTGAAACCTCTATAAAATAACCATTTTACAGTATAATCGCACATTAATGCGAATCATCAGAGATACTAGACTTGTTACTATTTGAAAGCGTTAATCCTTTTTTTGCAAAATGTGATGGAAGTTAGATTCAATAATTTCCGAATGTTACCAGAAATCATTAGAGGTCTATGGTCCATTCACAATGGTTATTAATTTTTTAATATCATAAAAGTTCTCTCTTAGTGGTCTGTCAAGCCAAACTCAATTAATTTGACTCCTTATCATCCTATATGTTAAAGGTAATCGTATCAAAAATTGCAGGCCTGCGAACTTGTAGACATGTCTAAATAAAACTCATATATATTATAATTTGCACTTATAGGCAATTGCGTACTGTTGTATCGGATGCATCACGTGTTTATTCTCAAATTACTAAATTCATGCCAGTAGCCTTATAATTCTGAGTAAATAAGATCATTTTATAAGAGCTATACCCTGGCAGAGGAGAAACCGACAACCCTACCAGTGTAAAATGTGCAGGTTCAAAAGAATTCCACTTCTTACTTGTTTATGAAAATGGTGATACACTTTCGACATTGTAATTGAACACGGTTTATATTTTACCCGTATTAGAAAATAAATGTTTTGAGACAAGTGCCAACTCAAAATTTCCGGCATTATTTTGTTTCTGTCACGATACAACTGCTGAGTTGTTGCTATGCAGTCTTCGGCAACAGCTGTGTGCCCCACATGGGGTCAGTTTTCTGTTCTTTAGCGATTTCACATGATTTATAGTGCCATAGATACGTGCAGTACTGGTATCGCAGTATCAATTAAAATATATTTCACACCGACTTTTCTATTTTACTGTGCTAACAATATAATTCCTGTAATATCATCCTAGGTTAAGATTTCAACTCCCCTGTGTATCATCACGTACCACCGTTCTTCGAAGGGATTCTGATGTTTGCATCGCAGTAATAACATTAGATCAAGAATAGTGCATAGATTTTTATTATTATTTTAGGAAAACCAATTAACCTTGTTCCCAGAAACCCAGTAACTATTTCCTGCTCATGATTTCTGTTGGCTGCAGCTTCTAATAACTAACCGGAAGGAGAGATGAGTAAGTTTCTATCATTTTTGGGGAAGGATGAATACAGTCCCGCGTTCTCAGTGTAGTCTTCAAGCGAAAAACACGTTTCCCATAGAAATTTTGGTGGCTATATCCCAGGAATCTTGGATCACTCATTAGTCCTACCTAAAACGAGCTTTTTCAGATCCATTTTCTGTGTGCTCATATCTCAATATTCTTCTGACTTTTGAATCAAGTGCAGTTTGTTGTATTTTGTTTTGATAACTGACAGTGATATCGTGAAATTTGATGTTAATTTTTTTTACTGGATCACTGAAGAGCTTCTGGATGGAGAAAGTTATCATCACCTGGAGGCCACCTTACCTCTTAGCTTCAACAGCCTCCAGTGACTGGATACGGTCTCAGCCACTGCATCTTCCAGGAATCCAAGCGGAACAGGTGAGACCACTGGTGCGAGTTGCGCAGTAGACCACGAGTCGCTCACATCACACGGCACCAACCAAAACACTGACGATGGCGTGGCGACTGCAGTTGATGGCTGTGGCCGCGCGACCGCAGCGCCAAGCCGGCCGCCACTGACTGAGTCGAGACGCGCGATCAGACAGGACGGATGACGCCGCCACGGCGCCGGTCGCAGGCGCCTCCAGCGGGCCCGCGCCGAACTAACCGGCAGACCAGCTGCCACTCACAGGATACAGCTATACGAGAGGAAATTCTTAATACGACTCTGGTACGAATCAGATGCTGAGAAAGACAATCCGTCTGAGGCTTTTAGCTTGGAATATCCTTCACCCTTCTCATGTTGAAGTGAAAATACTACTACTTCTTCGACTGTTCAGGAAACTGAATTAAAGAACCATTAGTGAAAATTTGTTATACTGAAATAATGGTAGTAAATGGCTTTCTATGTAATATGAAGTGCACCAGGAAACATCCGTGGTTCGGAATCCACCTTAAACTACAGGTCCCAAGCACTCGGTAGAGACACGAGGTTAGCTAAGTATGGTGGAAAAGAACTGGCCACCCTACTACCAATACAACGGTAAGTATACGTACTTCGGGAGGGCCCAACTAACCTAAGCTTAGTTTTATAAATAAAAGTAAGCGGGAGTTTTTATGAAGACTTATCTTCCTCATTATGGTAATTAGCCTGGACGTCACAAGATAATTGATAATCCTGCTTTTTGCTCTTAACAAATTTGATGTAATCTTCTTCTATACTGATCTTATTTCCACTTGTTCATTACACCCTAAATTTCTCAATTATCTGGATTTTTGTGTTCCTCAACAAATTTACTAATTCAATACGTCTTAAAATGTTACCTACCATTCTCTGTGAGATACTTACAAAAACCCCTTTCCTCACGCAACATTTGGACAAGATATTACTTTTGCAGCTTGAATAGCCGTCCTTCTACATATCTCGCGCTCCCATCAATGAAAAATTGTAAATGTACAGTAAATTGAAATCCAGAGTTGCATAAGGAGTCTTGAACAAAAAACAGCTAATGAATTATGCATATTGTCGATATGATAATAATAATAAACATGCATGTCCAAAGATGCTTCTCATAATAAGGCACAGGAATTGTAGTAGTCATTCAAAAATGGAACAAGTCAAATTTATTGGCGATTTCAGTGCAGTTACTCTGATGTATGCAGATCAAAAAATTAATGATAACGTTGTAGCAAACTGTCCCAGATTTGAATCCTTGTTAATAATTACGAGTAGATTCGAGGAAAATAGAAATATCTGCACACAGAAAATTCGAGGTTGACGGACCCACACATTGCAGTAGTAATTAATTAACGTTTAATTTACTGGTAATGGGCTTCATATTATCGGGCAAAAGTGATCGTGAATGATTGATTGATGTAGCATTATATGGAAATTGCGATGTAAAGAGAAAACGAAGAGATGAAAAAAAAAGACACACTATTATTAAACATCTCAAAGTCGTGAATTTTAGAAATTTATTCACTTAAAAGGAATAAACTGATTTTTAATCTCTTTCCATTAGCTAAATAGGCAGTTAAACTGCTTCTTGGATTATATGCGTCATTCTTTCCCATTACTAACTTGGTTGTAGTCAACAGTTGTAGTGATAGTCTTTGGTTTGCTATAAATCAGGAACCGGGTAAATGGATAGACAACATGGCGTCTCTGCGACGTTTTCTCACGTCAGATGCCGCTTGTCCTGTTTCAGTTCAAAGACGGCGATCTAGAATTCTAGTTCTTCCTGTCTGCTGATGACATCGTCGAGTCGTAAGGTTATTAAAAAAAATGCTAGAAACTTAATGTCCGAAATTAGATCCGTTGAATTCGCTATTGAATACAAAGTTTTAATTTTTATAATGTGAAGGCGAATATTACTACTTTAACTCACTTAATATTTTTTTCCTCGATCTGAACAGCTAAGAACCATGTGCGAGTGGTACACTTTTTTTTTTTTTTTTTTTTTTTTTTTTTTTTTTTTTTTTTTTTTTTTTTTTTTTTTTTACCAGGTGGCCAGTATAAATCATGAAGGAGGATGGAAGAAGCTGTGGCTTGCCCGAATTCAAACTGGGTTTTTAAGGACTCGACGTACTTAACCTATAGCAGAAAAGTGTGACGTGTAACTTTTCGTGTTTTGTTTGATAAGTGTATTTTTGTATGTGAAATGTATCGCTTATGAGGCGGAGATTGGAACCGTCCCAGCATTCATCTAGTTGCCTACAGTAATCAGAACTGCCGGTTCACGGGGCCCAGTCCTTGAACCTTATCCAGTTTGTAATGAGCAAAACCTCATTCCATTAATTTTTGATAAGCCTTCATTAATGTATTCAAATATTGGGCAGGAAGAATATGATTAAATTTAAAAGGAAATATTGAATGATATATTATAAATCGGGTATGAAATTCAAGGAAAGTGCAGAATATGTTAATTTCACGTGTGCGGGGATTGTGAAACGTTGTCACGCAATGACTGCTAAGCCTACAGATACTCGAGTGGCAACGTGGCGTTTAGGTTAGCGGTTGAATCTTTTCTTTCGACAGGCGCAGTTGCAGGCGGTATTGGTGATACAAAAAGGACTATTTCACTTGATAGAAGACGTATTGGAACACAAACACCAATCAGAGTGCCACGTGTGAATGGACGTATGTCAGCCAATAATATAGAAATGATTTTTATGTGCACGCCTGTTTCTGTTTGCATATCTTCAGTGTCGCAGTGAGACTGACACGCAAGGTGTATCGGCAATGGCGGCGCATTTTTGCACCCACGCTAGTAACATGGAGCGAGAGAGGGAGAACCACTAATCACCTTCATCTCGCATCTTCACTTCACCTTAAATGGACATCACTCTTTAGTACGACGGCAATGGCTGCCGTTAAAGAGAATAATATTCGGAGGCTCATTTGAGACATGTGGTATTGCGGTATTCACTATAAGAAATGACATGTTACTCCGTGGCTTTTCTTCTTCCTCTTCTTAATTAGTGGAATTCAAGGTGGCTAGGAGCGTAGGGAAATGTGGAGACTTCATGCGCAGGTAATGTCATAATTTTGCTTACCGAATTGCATTGGTATCACCAAGTCCGTAAGTGACCATCTCATTGCTCTAATGATTTACTAAATATAGAGCTAGCACGGACAGTAAATAGTGCAGTGAACTTTTTTTTCAAATATAATGCCCAGCCATAACGTTTCATGTAGAGGAACACAGATTTTCAGTGGCGCCTATTCAATAATAGTTCTGTTTTGTTTATTTTGCTTGTAATTATTTGTAAGACATTTATGTAATGTAGCACCTCCATTGAATAAACCTAGTCTGCTTGATCTGTTGCACAGGAAGCATGATCCTTGTAATTTTTTATGTTCTTATCGATAATTTCATTTCGAAACCATTTTCTTTTCTAAAAATCTAAAGAGATATTTGACTTGAAAGTATAGAAATGTTATAATAGAATATATCCCTTATCATTTACATCTTCCTGCGCAGATCTTAGAACAGAATTTCAATTACTATTTATTTTTGCATAATTTTTATTAAATTCAGAATTCTTGTAATAAATTAAAAATTTAATTATTCTGTAACCAAACGCGGCAGTATAAGTTGTATATGCCTTAACGCACTGATCTACACAGGTGAATTTTCAAGAATAATATTTTCAATATTAATTGATTTATATCTCCTTAATCCAAATTGTATTTGTAGCTATCTAGTAATTATGAAACAAACATTTCATACCGTCTGACTTTCCGTAAATCAAGTATAATCAGCTTATTACGTCTATATCAATTCCATTGTAGGATTTGTAAATGTTTCTGTGTTTAATTTCCAACTTTTATAGTACTTAGGGTCAGAGGAATGCACCTGCATTGCTTTCAGATCAGATAAATAGAGAACAAAAATCTGTGTAGCATGTATGTATTGCTGGTAGATTTAAATAAAATAAGAATTATATAATATCTTTGAAAAGTTACCAAACACAAATAAGAAAAGAGGACTAGGTTTCTATGGCCAATAGAGTGCAAACAGAAATAATGGCAAAGACAATTATTAACATTCAACATAAACAGAGTGCTCAAGTTCCATAGGTAAAGAACGCCATTAGGATTAGAAAAAGTGAATGAAGGTGGAAGATATTGAAGACAGGAGAGTATTCAGAAAAAAAAAAGTGTGGGGATAAAGGATCTGTCCAAAGAAAAACCAATCAGAAAAAGTATTCTCAGAAAAACAAAAGCATGAGTGAAGAAGAGAATGAAGGAGTACTGGCGACGGAGAAATGAGACTCAGAAGAGGAAATGAAGTTGAGTAATCATAATACATTGATGGTTGAAATGAAAAAGAATTAAAAAAATGTAATAACGTGTACAGTTAAATCCAGTAAAATTTAAAATAAATACATTAGTAGGTACTCTTACTTGCTTGCTGCGTATTAAGTATCAGTGTTAACATTTTCCTAATGAGATTACACGAATAGCAAATTAATTGAAATCTAGTTGGTCGACAAGTGATAAGAAAGAACAGTACTTAATCCTCTAGTTCACCATTCTATGCTATAATTAGTAGGCATGACGAGAGCTCCAGTTTTCCAACGGTTGTAGGGATGTGCTGCTGAGGAGATTCAGCGACTGTTCCGCAGAGCTGCTAACACAGTCAGCTGAATGTTTAGCGGGCCGTTAGGCAGGGGCGATAGTGTGCGCTTCGACAAGTGTCTCCTGGAACCGCAGAGCTTGGCCCGCCTCGTCAATAGCAACGTGTGCTGCGCACCACATGAAATATTCATGAACACAGCGTGGCTTGCTGCCTCGGTACATCACGCCGCTTTCTTCAGAACGGCCTCAGGATTCTTACGTTACTCTCGCAGGGTGCAAAACAAACGGTTTGTATCGTCGCAAAAATCTGTCACCCAATTTCAACTGATCCTCACGGATTCAAATATTTATGAGCGTATTTCGTTTTTACTTTTGAAATTTACGGTGTAGTCTTTTTTGAAGAGTGTATTTCCAGTTTCACAGTGCACATAAACTTGCTCGCACCAATACGAAGTTACATTACACTTGTTGCTTCGTTAATACTTTTAACTTGCGTATATAACAACTCCGTTACATGTTAACAAAGACATATCTATTAAATATTGTGTTGAACTCGTACTAGTAACCTTGGGCGATAACGTTACCTTGTTAAGGATACATTGATTCTTTCCTGATAAATATTTGAAATAAGAAATTAAAGTTCACAATGTATATTTTAGTATTATCAACTACCTACTTCTGTAATGTCAATGACTGCATCTAACCATCATGTTTTTTTAATTTCTCAGTAGGAGTGTTTCATTTTTATTCTTGATTCCTTCCAAACACTGTTGTACCTTGTTTCTCTGGTTGTGTATCAATTACTCGTATTTACTTCGCAAAACAGTGTAGAATCGACGTCATCTATAAATTAAAGATGTTATTTAGAGATAGTCACTGAGGTATATAGTATTCAGCATTTGAATACAATGTTTTGCTAGAGTCCTACAATTCTTTCTATCATGAGCCAACATACCCATTGCATCCTCAATTATCTGGCCAGTATGTTATAAACTTTGTTTTACTCTATACTTCTTAACTTTAAATCCACTAATAAATTCCAACCCCGTCTCTTCTTTCAGTGAGACAATTCCTCAAACTTCTTTCCTCAGCCATCATTTCCAAAACATGTTCATTTTGAACTCATTTTGTGTGTCAACTTAGTTTTCAACATCGTTCTATAGCTTAAATACAGTCATATGCTTATTTCTTTCTTGTGTTCCTAGAATTCAGGCTTCATTATTGCGAAGGGATGTGCTTTAGAGAGTGGTTTTCTGTGTTTAATCCAATACATCAAACTAATTTTCTATTTGAATGTGCTATTCTAATTTCGTAGATGTAATTGCTTCTAACATTGTAATTTTGCTTCCTAAATAGTGACAAGCTTTTACATCTTTTACTGTGTCAGATGCTATTTTTGTATTTAGCTTACGGTTTTTATAACTAGTGTTAAATTTTATAACTTTTGCTTTGGTTATATGTAATCTAAATTTTTCTCCCTGTATTTTCTTTACTCCGATCAGGAACTTATTAGTACCCGCTCTCTCGTTCCCTATCAGGACAATGTCGTCACCAAAACTCAGCATATTAATTGTTTCTCTCTGGTAATCAATTTTTATAATATTCAGCTGGTAATCAGTCGAACCGAGTGGGGTGCGTGAGTGGTAGCGGTCTGGTCTCGCATTTGTGAAGACGCGGGTTCGAATACAGATATGGGTTTTCGATGTTTTTTTCCAAATCACTCCAGGCGAATACCACGATGCTTCCTTCAAAAAGGCCATGGCCAAATTACTTCCCAGTCCTTGTCCCCAGTCCTTTCTCACCTCTAATTAACTCAACTTTGACGAGGCGTAAAGCCATAAACACGAAAAGGTAATTAGTCGGAATAATTTCATTCCATCCTGTACATTGCTTTGTTTTGTACCATCATATAGTATAAGTCGAGGATGTGCCAGATAGTGTTGTTGCAATTGAAGTCCGTAAAACGTCAGAGTGTATTTTAGCTAAAGTATTACAGAGTGTGCTGAGAACAATCCACTGCTCGTACGAGGCCTTCGTGTCGGACGACCTGTGGTAATGAAGGGCGCCTTGTAGTCAGTATTTCCCGAGCATCGTTAGCTCTGGGCGCTGAGTATTGTGTTTCAGTGATTTAAAGCTTCGACCTCGGAGTCTGAGCAGATACTGCTTCCCCTATCTTATTACCATTGAATGAACCGACCCGCGCTCACCGATA
This sequence comes from Vandiemenella viatica, assembly GCA_031002005.1. Taxonomy (NCBI): domain Eukaryota; kingdom Metazoa; phylum Arthropoda; class Insecta; order Orthoptera; family Morabidae; genus Vandiemenella; species Vandiemenella viatica. The sequence continues at coordinate 148,876,022 of JARYHS010011408.1, forward strand.
TAGCTTGAGCTCCCGTTAAAGTGTAAAGTGAGCCCTGTCCCCCATCGACCTTAAATGTATATTCACGACCAAGCATTTCCCATACATTGCGCATCTATCCTGTTTTTTTTTTTTTTTTTTTTTTTTTTTTTTTTTAAAAAAAACTGCTTTACGTCTCTCAACAGCGAGGTCTTTAGAGACGGGAAAGGATGGGGGCAAAGAATGGGAAGGAATTCGGCCATGGCCTTTTTAAGGAAGCATCCCGGCATTTGCCTGAAGTGATTTGGGAAACCATGGAAAACCCAAATCTGGATGCCCGGACGGGGATTCGAACCGCGGTCCTCCCGAATGCGAGGCCAGAACGTTATCCATTACACCACCACGCTCGGTATATATCCTGTTTTCTACCTCTTACAAAATGAATTCCCTCCCTTATTTATATTATTCATTCAATCAGTGAGGACCGCATAAAAGATATACTGCATAGTTCCTCTTTTCACACAAATACGTATAACTAAAGAAGCTGATTTTTAATTATAGATAAGAGGTTCTATTTAACCTCAACTTCGGTGCTGGGTGGATGCCCGCTACTGCAGATGATCGATTCTGAGTCCTGCCCGTAGGAAACCAGGTGTTTCGGACAATCTTCGAGGGAAGCCGATGGCGTAATCTTGATCTCAATCAGAATATTAACGACACATTGCGGAAAAATTAAGTGTAAACAGTAACTGCCCATTTCCACAGATTAATGTGTTTCACAACACCACTCAGCTGTTATCCAGGGATAAAATTCTTTCAGCAGCATTAAACATTTAACACTTTCTGAGACTAACTAAAATAAAACAAGATAAATGCAAGTAAAATGTGCACAGTAAGTCATCTCAATAGTTAAGGATACTTTAGAATATTCGACGAAGGAAATAAAACTGTGTTAGAACATAATATACTTCCGTTTATTTTTTTTTTTTTTTTTTTTTTAATAAATGAGACACTACTTATGTGGAATGTGGACTTTTAAGTCTTGGTGAAAGGAGACAGCAACTTCCAGTCAAAACATTTGATATATCAATTTACCTGTAGTCAGACACCTTGCTGTGACCTTCCTTTCATTAATTATTTATATTAATAATTTATATAGTTAAATTGTTGTTATTATTAATTATCCCCAGCAATCGTGCATTTCTACCATATTCTTCTCCGAAGACATACAAGGTTCTCATAAACTAAACCATCTCTAGAACGTTACCGAAAAAAACCAACACGACAGAAATGTAATTGTATGTATACTATTACACCTACACATAAATTTAATTGTAGAAACTTTTAAAAAAAGAAAATCTATAAATTTCGAAAGTATCCAGAAGGCATTGGGTGGAGATACCACGACGAGACGAGATACGCGTCTGAAATAAACAAAAACTCCAAGAGTTGTACTGGGTTTTCCTTAAATAATGTTTTTTTATATTTATATATACAACTAATGGCAACAATTTGAATGGTATCTATAGTTCTGCGAGGATAGCGATAGCACATAAAGAAAAAGAACTATCATTTTACCAGAAAATCTTTTTTTTTTACTTATGGCTTTACGCCTCGTCGACGTCGAGGTCATTAGAGGAAAGATGGGACTGGAACAAGGAACGGGAATGAATTCGGCCATGGCCTTTTGAAGGAAGCATCCCGGCATTCACCTGGAGTGATTTGGGGAAACCATGACCAGGCAATCATTTTCAAAGTAATATATCAGGTGACACCGCATGAGTATTAAGATAACTGTAATAATTCTGACCCGCAAGAAAAATTGTAACGGTTTCATAATCTTCTTAAATTATAAAGAAGATGGGAACTAGACATTGGCCAGTTGGGAACTAGTACTAAATCATTTAACATAGGTTTTTCATTCTAAATCAAACAAATAAGTTTTTTTTTCAGAGCCCGATTGTACACATACACAAAACAGTTGAAAATAATGCTTTACAGTAACCGAATTGTCACTTTGAAAATGATCTATAAGCTTGGTTATTTTATTGTAATTGAAGAATATTGTGAAACACTATTTGAATGTTATTATTATTATTCAAAAAAATTAAAGTAAATTTTTTTGTAATTTTTGTTTATTCAGTTCTGTTACAAAAGACAGAAGGTTAACAAGGTCTACCACAGTTCTCTTTTAAAAAGTCTTTATCAATCTATTTTAAGTGTTGCCAGATTGTTAATTTGAGCCAAAAAGGCTGATTTCCAGTTGTCATGTGCTATCAGTCTTCGTTTCGTTTTATTTCAGAGAAAAAAGAAAGAAATGTATATGTCCTCTTGTCTGTTTCTCTGTCATGGTTAACTTTTTATATAATATTCCACAAATAAATGGCCATAACGTGTTATAATTAATTCAGCTCTGATGTTACCGTTAAGAGGTCAACACGTACTTTTCTTTATGGTTTATGAATGTACCAACAGTAATCGTATTTTTAAAATGCTACGGGAAAGATTTTACATTGCCAAATAACTCAAACAAGTATGCTTTTTAGGACTATTCGATTTCATAAATAGATCCGATACTGCAGAAAAGTGTCAAAAATATTACACAGTCTGTAATATTTCGCTGATTTGTTGTGGTTAGAGTTTAATTAAAGCATATTAGTGAATCCCTTTCAAACTTAATTTGTTATAAGTATTATTGATTATACTCCGTGATAATGAGGGTCATAGTTTTGCGATTGCATAGTCGTGTAGACTTAAAATTTTACAAACTGCCTATCATATAGCTTTAAATTTGATCATCATTATAATCCGTATTTCATAGATAGAAGATGGTGCCCGATCACATGACACGCTCTACCATCAATTACGATCTTATTTATCCTAAGATAGTGGAGCTGTTGACCGGTTTGTTTTCTCCTCATTCTGGTCTAGCCATCACCTCTTAGATATAATCCAGCCATCGTTGTCCTTCCCATTTTCCTGGACAACGAATTATTTTAGATTATCTCGTCGTTGCCGAAGAATGTTTCCATGATATGAAGGTAAACATCTTTTTCACTTTCAGTTCTTCTAGAATGAAAATTTTGGCATTGTTTTAAATAATCTGTCTCATATGGCAGAGGTCCATGGCATAGAGATATAAAGTCACTATAAATTAATCAGTGTTAATTTTTTTTAACAAGGCTGCGTTTCAGCAACGGTGAGAGTTGTTCAGGTGCAAATGATAGCCAACCAGTTGCATCAATTAGGTTTATTTAACATTGACAGCGGTTTCGACGATCATAAGATCGTCATCTTCAGAATAATAGAAGTTTTAAAATTTGCACTATAACCATTGACATATGTGCACATCGCACTGCGATATGGCAAGAGTTATTTGGCTCCTTTCTGAGTATATGTGATTCCACGAGTCCTTCTAAAGAAGACGGTCTTATGCTAGTCGAAACCGCGGTCAAGGTTAAATTAACCTAATTGATGCAACTGGTTGGCTATCATTTTCACCTGAATATTGTTAGCCTCGTACTAGTTACTCGTAAGCGCATGTCCACTGGTCGGGAATGAATCATGCCGCATCTGCAGTGGCGCAGAATTTTCCCCGTAATGCATCACTCGCCTTGACGTGAGCGGAGGCGGCTCCGTTTGTTTCTTCTTGCGGATCCCTGCGCCAAGGTTCTCCTCCGTGACAAATCGCCCGCCTGACTGACGTCGTTTATGCTAAAGCCGGAGACACGAGTCGAACAGGAGACATTGTGGCTTGTAGCTGCGTGCGCTGTCAGCTGAGCCGCCGCATTCCGTCGAGTGAAGAACGGCCCTCGACTAAACGACGCTTAAATCAAGGGCCTACCACTATCACCACAACATTGCAACCGACTAAGTAACCTTAACAAGTTGTAGTGCGCTCCGAAAGTGTCAGAACCACTGTGGTGAACAAACGGTAAAAGTTCGGCACTGGCATTCGGCAGGACACGAGTTCAATCCACGTTCCAGCCATCCATTTTCGTGACGCATCGTTTTACAAAAACACTCCAAGAGAATGCTGGGTTGGTTCCTTCAAATTTAAAATTTATTACCAGCCTGATTCATAAATTTAATAATTTATTGATCACTCTAAGTTAAGAATTACGGAAAAAAAGAAAGATGGAAAAATAGGAAAAAGTTAATTTGGTATAAGGGATTTTAAATTTTTTTAAAAATAAAAAAAAAACAGCAAGGTCCTTAGAGGTGGGAAAGGATGGGGGGCAATGGGAAGGAATTCGGCCATGGCCTTTGAAGGAAACATCTCGGCATTTGCCTGGAGTAATTTGGGAGACCATGGATAACCCAAATCTGGATACCCGGACTGGGATTCGAACCGCCGTCCTCCCGAATACGAGGCCAGAACGCTAACCGTTACACCACAACCCTCGGTGTGAAAAAGTTAAACATGCATGTATTAGTATCGACGTTTTCATCCTGATCTCTGCAGTCTGTCTGATAGACTTCCATGTTCTCATCTTAAACATCGCATTACCAAGGATGAACACTTCCTAAGAAGAGATCATTAGGGGCAATGAACGGAACGAGTTTGGCCTTGTCCTTTTAATGGAACCATTCCGGAATTCACCTGGAGTGATTTTGGGAAACCGTACCGAGCGTGGTGGTTGAACGGTTAACGTTCTGGCCTCGCATTCGGAAGGACGCGGGTTCGAATCCCCGTCCGAGCATCCTGATTTGGGTTTTCCATGGTTTCCCCAAATCACTCCAGGCGAATGCCGGGATGCTTCCTTCTCAAAAGGCCATGGCCGAATCCCTCCCCTTCCTTGTCCCCAGACCCATCACGCCTCTAATGACCTCAACCGTCGCCGAGTCGTAAAGCAATAAGGAAAAAAAAAAAAGGGAAACGGTGGATAATCGAAATCTGGATAGCCGGATGGAATTTCGAACCCACAGCGAACCCAGTGCTGGTTGAAGGCGTCACCGTTACCAGTTTCGATCAAATTTTCTTATTTTTTCAACATCTGTCATTTCAAAGACAAAACTAACATTTAACTAAAACTACCCATGCCTGAAGATGGATTCGAACTAGGGAACTTCTATAACCGAGACCAACGATGAAGTCTCTACATTACTTACACAGCACTTGACATATAGATACAACACAGTATATTTGTTTTGCATAGACTGCAGTGCAGCGGTGAAATCTGTGATATGTGGAAACGACTTAACAGACAACAAAATTATTTACATCTTTTTTTTTTTTCACCGAAAATTGCACTGGAACAGCTGTAAAATGTAGGAACTATTTTATACACCTTTATGAAGTACAATTGGTAATTGGGTAAAATTATTTGTCTATCAATTAAGATCTATGAAGATGCATATCATTGAATATGATAATCCTTTTGGAACTTATGTTAAGGAATTGTCTTCCTTGTGAATATAGGTCTAGTTTCCAGTAAGGTAATCGTATATTTTACTTTTTGTTTTAAAAAAAGTCATCTCTTGCACTCACAGATAGTACCGAACAATGTCGTAAGAAAATTACAAAGGTACCTGCAACACTAAAGCAACATTGACTTAAGATTTAAAATATGCTTTGCTCAAAGAGAAAACAGTAAGAAACGAGATCCCCACTGGATTTACTTGACACTTATCACCTTCCTCTACGTGTGCACGCTTGAGTTGGCCGCTGGCAGCAGGTGGAATGGCTCGTGGTCGCTGCCAGCGAACGGTTGACTTTGTTAATGGGTCGACACTCGGGCCCGGTGTGTCTCGTCTCGCCTTACACACGTGTTCCTGCTTAAAGCTTGGACGCTCGTGTACCCATCAAGCTAAGGACGGGACTACGTCTTCGTCTCACACTGCCGGCAGACACTGCCGCATGTTCCATGCAGGGACCCATTAATCGCCCAGCCCTTGAGAGTTGTATAAATGTTTTCAGTATGGTCATTTTAAAAGCACAGGCAGTTCAAATTTCAATTTCATCTCAGTAACAGCTAAGAAGTTTTTACTTCTTCCGCGTCAGCTAACTGGTACAAACTTTCTGAGCTAGATAAAAATCTATAGTTGCCAGAGTTATTTTTCATAGCATTCAGTGTATACTGGTGTTTTTTGTACGCGTGTAAGAACGCCATAATTTGATTTCGAATCATGAGACTCCTTAGATCTGAAGACGTGAGGGTGACATAACGTCTTACATCTTTTAACCTTCTTCATATAAGAAATCTGTGACTGTCAACTACTGCGGAACAATGTGATACCATTCTTAAACGAGTGGAATTTCGTTCTCTTATAAGATTGTTTACGTAAGCAATTTAATTTAATGTTACGTTTTTCTTTTAAAGGTATTCGATAGTATTTTCACTGGAACCACTTCCGTATGTTGAAACCGACCTTGAATTATTAGGATTATTAATTTAAGGAAGTATAAAACTGAAAAAAATGTGTTTTTGATTTTTGTAAATAGGAATTGACTAACTTCTTGTCAGAATATTTATTTATTGTTTTGAAAACAGCTTTTGATATCTATCACAACGACTTTAATTAATGTTTTCTATAACACTGCTGAAAATCTTAAACCAAAAGGTAACTGTTAAAAATCGAGCGTGGTGGGTGAGCGGTAACGCTGTAGTCTCGCATTTGGAAAGCGCGGGTTTGAATCCCCGTCCTGCTATACAGATTTGAGTTTTCCATGGTTTCCTAACATCATTCCAGGCAAATGCCGGGATAGTTACTACAAAAAGACCATGGCCGAAATTCTTCCCGTTAGTTACTGTCTCTCCACAGGGTGTATCGTGTGAGTGTATATGACATTGTTGATAGTTATACGATCGTCGCATGGGGGAAGTTAAGCCTGGCGTTCTTTGCTAGAGTTGGGCTAAATGGGTCGGCACCGGTTTAACCGTCTCCCACCTTTCATTCATACACAATACAGTCAATAAACTACTCCTAACAATTATTTATATATTTATTTACACACCACACTAAACATAAAGTCATCCAAGCGAAGCAATAAACGTGTAATTACACTTCCATTACTCGAGAAACCACACCAGGTTAAGTTTCTTAAGAAAACATATCAGTGAATCAAGATGTTGAGGAGAAATGGAAGACAATGTATATTAATGTTTCAAACAGAGTCTACCTGTTGCGCAAACAACCTTATTTTCAAACCTAATCTGGTAATCCTTCCTAGTCACGTGTTAAGAGAGTGATCTAATTCTAAGAGACTACTCCTCTGACCAAGGTAGCTGTGACATAGATGGAAGTTGTGTTAAGTTCCTTTTAGAAACTCAGCTAAGACCGAGATTCAACGAAATACCTTTCAGTCCCCTGAAATCAATTATAATGTCCTTACAAAAACTATTACTACTATGGCTAAAAATTTAATAACAGCAGAAACGAAACATTACATTATTAAACAGACAAATTAATCCTACAGTAATTGTGTACGAAACATGATGCATTTGCAGTTAACCATCGGGTCTGGTATCAGAAGGACGCAAGTTCGAATTCAGGTACAACCATCCAGATTTCTTGTTTTAGAAGGCGCATGGCCCGGTATTTCGAACCCTAGTCCTTCCCTAACTCCAGGTCCAAGCGTTATCGCTCATCTACCAGATTTAGTTAAGAATGCATCACTAGATTCGAAACATCTCAAGGTGTTTAAAGTAGAGCACGATATTGCGAGTCATTTCACAACGAAAAATTACTATACAGACTACAATGTTTATTCCCTGTAGTGAAGAATAAGGTAGTTAAAAATTGAATATTTTTTAACATGAAACAGATAAAATTCAAACTGTACCGCAATGCAGCATTTTATCTAAGACTACAATTAATTAGAAATGGTAAAAACCTGCAAAATTTAACTGCAAAAAAACTAGTTACATCATTTTTTTAAGTGAATAAATGCTCTAAGCTCCTGTTTTCGCTACCTGAACAACTGAAAAATCAGCAGGGTAAAATATTTACTACTCCTGTTAGAAACGTAAACATTAATCCAAAATTAGTTGGGAGCGGTTTACTATTTCCGCAATGCATTTTTACTCCAGAAAGGCACAGTACTTTCTCACTGGGCATTAACAACAATAAAAGTAATTTCATATTATTGTTTCATCCTTCCTGCATAGCACGTTACATACAGTTGTGTCGATTAACTGTGTCCCATTAAGAGGCACGTTTTAATTTTAACCTTATCTGATGTATCCTTTCAACACAACTCCTTGCACGTTTTCATGTCACTTATTCCTTGTATAGTCCATTCTTGGATGGCTGCAACGGCTTCTAAACATCTGTTTCACATTACTCCACCAGAGCATACAGGTTTTAATAAACATAAGATCAAGTGCTTCTGCTCTACGTTCTTCGTCTTTGGTTGAATCTTGTAGCTTTACACAAATTTGAGCGTTGTTACCAACAACCATAGCACTTGCATAATGAGTCCTAATATTTTCTATCCATTTTGAAGTCTGGTGGAATCAATTTTCATTTATACTATTGCAACACTTCAGAGAATGTCTAGTCACGTATATACGAGAGGATGAGTCTACGGAATCTTACCTCAACAGCTGTGACCCAAAACTAACTCCTTAAAATTCGTTATACTTCCCAAGTAGCACATGGTATGGTTTTCCGTGTTGAAGAACGACATCGAGGGAAACGGGAGATACATGCACAGAAGAGAGAAGCCAAGAGAAAAACCTGCCTTAAGACACAACAGTGATGATGATGATATTGTTAAAATAACCAGATTTTTTTTTAAATATCAAGCAGAACTAAAAACAACTTTAAAAATTAAAGTACCATTAAGAGTTTTAGAACTCACAAGATGAATAGTATTTTTTCCCTCCAAAATGTAATAACAACGTTAGGCTGACGTCTATCTTTGTTGAAGTACTGAAATCCCTGATATGTATTTATAGTTTTATTAGGAAAAAAGCATATTTTTTATGGAAAACGAGTAACGATATCCCACATATCATGGTAGAAATTTTTTTTGACCTCCTGTACTTGAATTTAATCCCCTATAGTAATGTGTAAATTACTTTCAAATACGATATACCATTTGGGTCAATGGAACAGATAAAGTGACTAAATTTGAAGGCTGCAACTTATTCCGCTAACGAACAAGTGGACTGTGACCTACAGACAGACAGGGACAGTAATAATTTGAAACCCTACAGGTAGAGTACTTCGTTCACTTCACGAAGCCAAGTGTCAGTAAAATTTAAATTTAAATTTTTGTTTGTAGGTGATTGTCATTGGATATTTAGGCGAGAATTATGGTTTGTAGAGATGGTGACACTAATTCTTGAAAGTAATATGTTCGGAATCAAGGATTATATGAAGTATATACATAATAATAATAAAAAATGTGCCTCAACTGACTTAAATGTGTTTCCTGCACTAATTCTCCGATAGTGAAATTGTCTGAGATATAGCTTATCGCTTCGTTCAGATATGGGAATACCAAGTAGTGGGAACTATGAAATTCACTATATAGAAGAGACATTCGGCACTCCACATAGCACAGTTAGTTTGATTGGGTCGCGTTTATAAGGCGGTGTGGTTTTAATTATGTTTCACTTCCGATCATTACTTTATAATGAACCTAGTCAGAAATCAATAGCGTACACTGTGCAATACTGATGTTTATTACTTTTTTCTATTTTTTTCTTTATGTTGGAAAAAAACGATTTCTTATGGTATATCCTGCATACATCAGTTACGTTAGGGGGCATCCATAAATTACGTGAGGTGAAATAGGGGGGGGGGGTCCGGCGAAATCTCACCAGATCTCACCAAGGGGGAGGGGGGGTCTACGGGAATCTCACGTGAGATTTTGCGAAAAATTTGGGGACAATAGAGCAAAAAAAAAAGGTCTACAATTTGCGGCAAAGTCGATTTTAGGGGGGTATTTCGGTTAGGGTGTGACCCTAAAAAAAAAAAAAAAAAAAAGTCTACAAAAGTTCCAGGGCGATTTCTAGGGGGGGGGGGGGTTTCTCACGGACCAGATCTCACTAGAGGGGGGGGGGGGTCCGGCCAGAGCTCATCAAAATCTCACCAGGGGGGGGGGGGGTCCAGAAATCCGGAAAAACACCTCACGTAATTTGTGGATGCCCCCTTACCTGTCTTGGGCAAATCCAACGCAATAGAACATACGCACCTATCACTTAAGTAGCCGTCTTAGAATAGAGGCTACGGCCCGCTCTGACTCTGGAGTTAAACAATGAGAACGATGTTAAGAACTTTGTTCATTTTTTATAGTAACTTAATGTAACTGCTGCAAGAGTTTATTTCCAGCGGCGCACTGCACCTTTGTCGTAACCTGGATATCCTACCGGATAAAGGGGACCTAAAGTTTAATGTTGAATACGAACCACAGAGTGTAATAACATTAGGCCAAGGGCAAGGGGTCGGCTTTAAGGCCACAAAATTTACTCCTGAAACTAGGATTCCAATCAGACACCTCTTAATCCCTATTCACTCATTCTAACCAACTGATCCTCCAGACCACTCATTTAATAAGAACTGCTTTTCAGTGTAATCATTTTGCTTTAAATTCATATTTTCTCAGTTTGCTCTAAAAAAAATTTTCGCTAAAGATGGTTTTGCTACTTTAGGGAGGGATTATCGCGTGTATCCTTAATTCTCATTTACATTTCGCGAATGATATACGATGAATAGTAGGAAGAAAGAAGAACCGACTCGTTTGTAACAATTGTTAATTTGTCAACTGAAACAGGTACGTATCAAAGCACTTGCATCGTCTTAGGTAACAATTAGAAACGATAAAATGTTTCCGTAACAGAAACAAAGATATCCGATAAGCTCATTACTCTAGAAAACACACACAGTTTATCAATAACTCTGTGCTATGTGGTACTGCTATCTAGCGGTAGTGGGATCGCCAGCGAAGCCTAGCCTCGTGACTCTGAATTTGCATACCAGTTACCTTGATTATTCGTAATAGGGTACCTGACACTAAAAATAAAACTATGAATTTTAATTGAAAATATAACGTTGTAAGCATACGGAAAATCAACTTTAATTGCTCGATAAGAGTTAAAAACATATTATTTTGATACAGTAAGAATGCAGAAAAGTCACGTGATGCGAAACGGCAGTCAGAGCGCGTGACGTCACACCCCAGCACGCACCAGTTTTGCACCATGCGGTAAGCATCTGTGGCCAATATCTGCGATGTATTTTTAAGGTTTTAAGTAAACCTTTTACTTAGTTGTGATTAGCAATCCATAAAATAAATAATATTTGTAATGAAAGCTGGATATATCAGAGTAAACAGCCGTATTTGCCCAAACTTCATGTGACGATATTGGGAAAGCTTTTCGTATGAAACAGTGTTTTTTGTACAGCAGTATTCCGGAATGTAAAAATTTATCTCAAAGCATACGTACTCAGAAACTTAAATCGTAGTTTTGTATATTTAAAAAAAGTTATATAAGAATAAAGTCTTTCTCACCGTTGTATTTGAATGTTAAGCTTTACGCTCAGTTTAGAGGACAGGTTTCAGAAATTTAAATATCTTAGAAAAAGTTGTTGTTATCAGCTAAATATAGTTTTATAGCACCAGTATCAGCAAAGGCCAAGTAAAAAATATAGCTTAACTGCTGTGCACATAAGTAGATATTGAACAAACGACATCATTCTTCGGACAATATACCGATATTCAGATGAGATGATATGTTAATTGTGATGGTAAAGTATAGCTAAATCTATCAATTTGTTACTTTGTTTGTATTAGCCATACGCTATTAGAAAAAAAAAAATTAATTTCAGACATTTTTAATGATGACTAGCGCACTTTTAACAATAGCGATGTTACGAAAATTACGGACATATTTTAAAAAGAATTACTTATTCTAGTTGTATTCATTTAGATCATGTATCAGATCATATAGATGATGTCTTGACTCATTTAAACAGGTTATAAAGACGTTGTGTTTATTGGAGCACATGATATTCAACTTCTAAAGTGATAATTTATTTATCGATAATAATTTAAGAGCAAGAGAAAACAAAATATTTAACTACATAGCTTATTAAATATAGTAAAATATTAAGTAAAAAAGTAGTCTCCACAAAATTATTGTGAACACTTTCTAGACAATTATGCTGGGTCACGTCGTACAAGCATTGACCATTTTTCCCCGTATATCATCCTTGTGTAGAACGTAAATAAACATTTTTTTTTGCTTTTTACATGATGTGTTAACATACTGAGGCACTATACACCAATTGTAAACTGAAAACTAATTTTATCAACAAAATAAGAAAACCGTCGCTTTGCTTACAGCCGCACGACCAGGGACGTGACTTCATAAGAGACGAATTGACAGCTGTGGATGTTTTGACAGCAAATCAGAGTATAAAAATATAAAATTTTAGATTTTACCTTTTTTTTTAAGAAATATTTTTTTGGTGATAGTAGACGCACAACTACAATACTGACTAGTTTCCAAAAATTAGTCATTTTGCCATTTACAGGTTGAATTTCTAAAAATTCTTCTCTTAATTAATGAAGTTACCAAAGCGGAAAGCATAATCTTTAAAATGATACCTTATTCATCTATTTTGTTAAGTGAAGGGAGAAAGATGGTTCGTCCCAGAAAAAAAAACCTCAGCGCTTCTAAGTAAATGCTTTCCTAACTTTAATTGCTCGTCTCTGAGTAAACCAGTTCGATTTAAGATACCTGGTCTCTCCATTCTTATGGGAGCCGCGCCTCATCGACACAGTGCAAGGGCGCAGCCCCGGGTCACTTGCTGTATCGAGATATCGCCTGGGAGTGTGCCGGTCGCACCCACGAGCTCAGGCCGCCAATTCCTTTGTCAATAAACATGACCGGGGCTCGCGCGTGAGAATAGGAACGCGCCACACCCCTGCTGATTTATTTACTGGCTCGTCCTGCCTCCCACGCGGGTGATGTGTGTGTAATGACGGTTGTTAGTGAGATCTCAGATGCCCCGGGCCCACACAGGTGCGCGTTAACGGAATCGCAAGTAGCGGCCAATACAAAGTCTCTCTTCCCACTCGGAAGCTACCACTCACAGTAGCGCCTACGGACAGAGTAGCTACAGTGTCCGCATGCGTGATGTAGACAAAGATAAAAGTGTTGACTGTCCAAAACATATTAATAATCTCTAAATTATGACCAACGGGAGGCTATGAACAATTTCAATACGTATCAAATGAAATGCTTTAAGAATGTTAAACCTTTGTCGTATCATAACGGTTACCAATTAGTTTTCCCCGAGTAGATACCACTTCAAGAAAGAAATCAATGTCGCGTACGGCTCATAGTTGCTTGTGCCGCTGCATTCATCCAAGTCGAGTGCTTCGCACAACTATAGTCTTTCAGTAATTCAACACCCACACACACACACACACACACACACACACACACACGCACACACACACACACACACATACACAACGCACACACACGCACTCACACATACACTCTATCAAACAATGACGCAAACAATCACACACACACACACACACACAAGCGCGCGCGCTCCCACACAAACACGTACTCACACACACTCACATTTACTCACACACACACACACACGCACACTTACAAACGCTCACACACACTCACTCACTCACACACACACATTCACACACTCACATACATTCACAAACACACACACTTACTCAAACACACTCAAACATACGCACACACTCACACACAAACATTCACACACACTCACATACACTCACACACCATCTCTCACTCTCTCTCTCACACACACACACACACACACACACACTCACGCACACCCTCACAAATATATTCACACACACTCACACAGGCGTAGTTTGACTGTCTTAAAATATATTTTGGTGATAGTAATATTTGCGTTCTTTTTTTCAGTTATCTTACTGATTAGCTTAGTCGAGAGATTACCGCGCGTAATCCTTGAAGTAACATCACGTACAGTCTTTGACATTACTTGTGGCCGCTGCTGAAATATTCTATCACTCTTATTTTGCACAATCTGGCATCAATGTCATCCCAGGCAACAGGAACGCAATACTGGCTCCGCCTCCTCGCAATTTCATTGGTGGATATTTTATTCAGAGCCATCTATACTGCAGATTTTTCATTTCCTTAAGTCAATGCAGGAACCAATTGGCCAACAGGTAGGAATTAAGCTCCTCCCACTGACGATTCTTATTGGCTGAACAATTCATCATCCCACCATTACATTTCTATAATACTTTACCAAAATTCAGATCTTGAAACGTTTCCAAAAAGTTGTAATTAACGGGATTGCATTAAAGTGAGGCAGGAAACAGGCTCAATGCTGTATATTACTACGGTTGATTAGCATAAAACTATAACGATAAGATTGTTATACTCATTTTGATAATTCCTTCGGATAATATTTCACTCATATATCTGGTCAGTCCACAAACCAAGGGATAATCATGTTCCATGAGGTTAGAATTATTATTACTACGAAACTACAGAAATAAGAAATTATTTCGGAAGTGTCTCTCTCCAAGATGGATTGAATGAAACAGTCTTCCTACGCTGCGTTGTATACGCCTATTCGAGGAAAGTATCACCGAGCTTCCAGTGGTCCTATGGTTAGCGTTCTGGGTTGCTGAGCGAGCGGTTCCGAGTTCAAATCCAAGTAGTTCTTATTATTATTTTTTTTTAATTTAGAAATCTATCTTTACTTGTATTTTATTTTTAAGCGTACCGACACTGCACATTGCTTATTAGTATAAGGTATCCATGATTCTTTCCTAACTGCGTCAGGAAATAAGATAAACATCTGCGAAACTACCCAATGTTTCGTAACTAATAGCCGACGTAAGCATGAAGATTTGCGGCAGCAGAACTGACGAAAATCTACGCGGGTTTCAAGCCGCGCCGAAATCATATCATCTGTCCCTTTTCAAACTACACACATGTTTCCAATATATTTATTTCACAGTAGAACGATCATCGCGTTTCAGAAAGAAATAATTTACAAGAGGAATTATTGCTCTCTTTGTAGGTGGACGATAATGATTATGCACTATATAAATAAATGAGAGTTAATCGCGCAGAACTAAGTATTAGCACCGCAACAAATTAAACGACCATTGTCACTAAAAATTTACAACCAGATTATTATCGTAGGACAAAAAATAAATTCTTTTATAACTGGTGTAAGTAATTAAAGTTAATTGAGAATCGGGCTTAAGACAGGGAGTTCTTAAATGACCGTTTTTTCCCGTTTTCTACAATGCTGTTAGTTGTTGACACTATTACTTCATGATCTTTACAGCATTGGGATTTATTAAATACTGGGTCTAAATGCTCATTACTTAACAAGGTGGTGAAATTACCTGCGTTATTCTTTGTTTGGAATAACATAAATAAATACAAGCTTTTGGCGAATGAGGATGTCGCCGTTCGCGTGATTGTTCTTTAGTCTCCGGTATAAAGTGGAACGCTCAAGTTTTGTCACCCGTCATAATCGACTCCATAATCGCCTAGGTCTCAAGGATTCAAACAAACACAGTCTACCGGTAAAGTAAGGTTGATGATGTCTAAAGACCGGAAGACCGAGCGTGGCGTGTGAGCGGTAACGTTCTGGCT
The DNA here is from genome assembly GCA_031002005.1 of Vandiemenella viatica. NCBI lineage: Eukaryota > Metazoa > Arthropoda > Insecta > Orthoptera > Morabidae > Vandiemenella > Vandiemenella viatica. Next base: position 148,891,585 of record JARYHS010011408.1, read on the forward strand.
CCAGGCAAAATGCTGGGACGATTCTTATAGAAGGCCATGGCCGTTCCCTACTGTAATAACTTCAACATCGATGAAAACGTAAAGCAATAAACAAAAAAATGAGGATAGGGAGAAGGTATTGTTAATCGATTTCAAGCCAGCTGCGACTTCCTCAATAAATTTAAAAATTCTTATGATTTTACGCCTCGTCGACATAGAGGGTGATTATTGCTGGATAGGAGTAGTGGCAAGGATTTCGGCCATGCCCTTGTAAAGAACCTATTCCGGTATTCATATTTAGTGATTTGGGGAAACCTTGGAAACCACAAATATGCATGGCCGCGAACTTGGATTCGAACCATTGTCATTTACAGCAACGACCAACGTGTGTTCCGAAATGGTAATGATGTAGAAAAATAGATATTTGTTCAACCTCTAAAAACTGTAAATAAAGTAATTTGATTCTTTATCTATGAATGCTTGGGAGACGTTACTTTTTGTATTGCCCTCATGCAGTTAACATGGATTCCCACCGTATTTTCAATTGCCAGCTGTAAGTTGGATAATTCTGAAACCAACAAAAAACTTTTGCCAAATGTGCTGCTCGTGTTAACATTATTACGTGCATTATTTACGTGTTATAAAGGTATTCTTCCTTGCCGAAGGAAGTTAGGAAACTTAAGACTTTTTCCTGGTAAGAGTGCCATATTTACTTTCTGCGATGTTTGCCACGATGAGCGACCAGTGGTCCTACAGTTAGCGTCTGGCTTGCTGAGCGAGCGGTTCCGTGTTCAATCCAAGTAGTTCTCTTATGTACTTGCTTCGGCAGTACATATACTAAAATTGGAACGATTACAGAGAAGATTAGCATGGCCCTGCGCAAGGATGACACGCAAAATCGTGAAGCGTTCCACACCAGTAGTCGTGCGCAAGCGGTCGCAGTGGACGGACGTACTCTGAAGAAGCTACTTGCGTACTGTTGATTATAAGTGTTCGTGTTGCCGTGTTGTGTCCTTTGTTTTTTTTTTTTTTTTTTTGTGTGTGTGTGTGGGTGTGATTTTGTGTATGTTACTGTTCAAAAATCCATTAGAATGGTTTCAGTTCAGAGAGAAAACACAATAAAAATTGCTTTGGAGAAGCAAATGACGAAGCCTTCAGCCTTTGGAAATTCATAATTGGATTGAGAAACAGTTGAAAGTAAGTAATGATCAAGTGGCTGCAATCCAGCTAAATACTTTCGAATCTGCGATTTACCTGAAAATTATGTTCACCGCATGTTTTTGAACGTGTTCTTGCAGAAAATGCGGGCAACCACGAAATGAAACTAAATTCTGGTTCTCTTATTACTGTTCAAGTAAGCTCTGCAAACTGTAGTATAATTAATGCTAGATTGTTTAATCTTCCACTGGAAATATCTAATGAAACTATTAGTTCACATTTGGCAGTTTATGGTAAAGTAAAATCGATTCGTAATGAAGTATGGTCAGATCAATACGTGTATCGTGTGCCAAATGGTGTTCGAGCTGTTAAAATTGAATTGAAAAAGAATATTCCGTCTGTGCTCACAGTATCTGGACACCAAGCTTATGTAGTATATCCAGGACAGCTTCCAGCATGTTTTAATTGTAAACAGCACAGACCATTTAAGAAAAGACTGTCCACAAAGAAAATTCAAGCTAGATTTAACTATGAGAAGACCCTCTTTATTCTGATCTAGTGAAAATTACAGATATTACTGGGGCAAGCACCGCAAGATACTGTAATATCGCATTCAGAAACTGTAAACAATGCTGACGGAAACGATGCGGAATCAGTTCCTGCTTCCTCGTCGCTAGTCGAAGGAAAAGCAAACAGATGCAGTGATGCCTGTTTTGGTCAACACTCACTTGAAAACAGGAAATCCCACCACAGCTGGTAATGAGCCCACTGCAGGAAATACAGTAACACTTGCAAATGATGGACAGTTACATCAAGAAGAAGATTCTACAGGAAACAGTAACAATTCATCACAGATGGAAATTGAAATACCAAGCAAGACGAGCGTGAAACGAACAATAGAACACCTTGAATCTGAAACTGAAGAGGATTCAGAAGAGGATTCCGCAGAAATTAGAGAAGAAAACAACAGCACAGACACAGACTTTTCAAATGAAACATTTACCTACTCAAAGCAAGGAAACCAGATATTCGAAGCTGCTGAGTTACTGAATTTGGCGGATTCTAAAAACCAAAGAAATGAGGAACATAGTCAAACCTCAAATATTTTGGACCTACAAAGAATGACACTCAAACAAACGAAATGTATGATCAAAGAGAGAGTAAAGTTAAAAACCAAGTAGAAAAAATCCAAAAACTCCTACAGTCACAAGAGGTTTCAGTGACCAAAGGACATACACCTATAGAAGATGCAGAAACGAAGATGAACAAAATAAAACAATCAAAAAAAGCAAAGAAAAAACTATGACCAGAGCGACCACAAAAGTCAGAATCTCACTATTCATTTTAGATTAGCCAATTAAAAATGAATTATACACAAACAGTACTGACCTAAATGTGTGTGGAATAGAAAATATAGTGAAGTGGAAGATTTTAGAGATTTTTGTAAAACAAAACAATGTGATATAGTTTTCTTACAAGAAGTTACCAGAAATGACCTACCGTTTGATTCTAGTTACAACATATATACCAACGTTGGACTAAACGGAAGAGGAACAGCAATTTTAACAAAGGCGGGTATAGAACTTACAGAGATCGAATCTGATCCCGACGGTAGAGTTATTTCTGGCTGCATAAACAACAAAAAAGTAGTAAATATTTATGCCCCATCCGGATCACAAAACAGAATCGAAAGAGCATACTTTTTTCAGCAGACTCTACCGTACTACTTTCGCAAAAATTGCGGTTACATCCTGGGGGGTGACTTCAACTGTGTCATAAGTGCATCAGACAGTACGGGAGAGACATCTATTTGTCAAAAACTAAAGTCGCTGATAACTGGCTTAAAATTGTCTGACGCCGTAACAAAATCGGGATGCAATTATATCCAACATACTTTGTAAGCTCCATGTCTTCATCGCGAATTGACCGCTTCTATGTATCCGAAGACATAAATGTTACTAAATGTGAAACGATTCCGCTTTCAATAACCGACCATCATGCAGTTATAATAAAAACTTCGGAATTAGGTCGACCAACCCCAATTGGAAAAGGATACTGGAAATTAGACGTGCAAATGTTAAAGCAAATGTGGGTAAATGATGAACTTACACGAAATTGAGAAACTGGATAAACAGACAAAATAACTTCGAAAATAAGGTAATCTGGTGGGAACAAGTAGTAAAGCCTGGTATAAAAAAAATCTACCGACAGGCCCAGATATACCACTATAAGCTCCAACATGACACGATTGAATTTTACTATAGAGTCCTAAGAGACCTACAAACCAGATGTGACGCAGGAGAAAATGAAATATCAAAAATGAGACAAATAAAGAATAAAATATTGGAATACAGACTGATATTTGCAGAAAAAGGTTATTACATCAAAAGATACACACTATTCAACAGACGAAGAAGTCGGTCTATATCAAATAGCACGGGAAAGGAAACGGGAATGCCGAAAAATAATAACTTCTATCACTGATGAAAATGGAGTCGTATGTATGTCGAATGCGGAAATCCGTTCAAAATTGACCTTGTACTTTTCAAATCTGTATAAAAAACCAGACGTTGACCTGCATGAAATAGGACATCTACTACAAAACTGTAACTCTAAAATATCAACCAATAGCTGCAGCGAATTACTAAAACCAATAACGGAGGAGGAAGTGGAAACAATAATTACCAATCTTCCCAGCCATCGCAGTCCTGGTATTGACGGCATCCCTTACGAATTTTATAAAGTGCATTGGAAGCAAATAAAGGAACAATTTATAGCTATTTTAAATCAGAAAATGAGGCAGAAGGAAATATATTGTCAACGGGAGGAAGGAATAATAGTGCTAATTCCGAAGGTCCGGACACCAAAGCAAATCAAAGACTATAGACCAATCCATCTCATGTGTACAGATTCTAAGATACTAGCACGCATCCTCGCCGCTAGATTAAAGACTGTTCTACCAGAAATAATAAAAGACGGGCAAACATGTGGCGTCCAATCTCAAAACATTATAAAAGGTTTGGAAAGACTTCGGAACTTGGCATTGTTAGCAAATACAGAAAGAAATATTCAGCTAGGACTCTTGAACATAGATTTTAGACAGGCTTTCGATAGACTTAGCCATGAATACATCAGAAAAGTAATGTGCCATTATGGTTTCCCACGGGAATTTATTTCTCTAGTAGTACCTGAAATCCAATTTGGCCAAAAAAAAAAAAAAAAAGATCTCTACAAGTGTTAATCAATGGAGTTTTTGGTAAGCTTTCAGTCTTGAAGTTCAGTAAGGCAAGGGTGCCCACTGTCGATGTTTCTCTTTGTAATTGCAGTTGAACCTTTAATCAGGACAATTTCGGAGAGAATCAAAACAAGCCCCTCTGGAACAGTAGAAACAAATCTTTTCCCCGTAAATGCCTACGCCGATGACGTCACAGTAGTGATCAGTGATTATAATGAACTTGAAAGTGTGACCGCAATAACAGAGAAGTTTTCTACGTGTTCAAATGCAAAAATCAATACGGAAAAAACGAAGCTTCTGTGGTTAAGGAGAACAAATCTGCTGCATTCAAGTCAGTTGTTTCCTGAAGTAGAAGAGATGAAAGTGCTGGGAATCACCTTCCATAGAGACATGAAAACTATGATAGTGAAAAATACGGATAGTGTAATATCTAATGTAGTTGCTGTTTTAAAATCATTTAATAGGAAAAACCTAAATATTTTTCAAAGAATTGAGTGTATTAACATCTTCGCACTATCAAAAGTATGGTTTGTAGCACAAATCATACCACTAAGTCGTCAGGGTCTGGCAAAACTTAAAAAATACACCGGGTGGTTTCTATGGAGAGGTTCGGTCCTAAAACTATCACGACGGGAGGTAGAGCTGCCGGTGAGCGAGGGAGGCATGGGACTGACTGACATAGAGCTAAAAGCTCAATCATTACTGATGAAAAACCTGTTACAGACAATGATGACAAGAGGAAGGAATACGATCTAATGAAAAAGGCATGGTATGCGCCAAGAAACAGCAGAAGTCGAAGTATGCCAATTGAGTTCCGAAGAGTTATGAATGAGCTAGAAAATCTGGTTTCTATATTACCAGTTAACTCCTGTATAAGCAACAGACTAATCCAACAACACCTCAAACAAAGGAATGACCTCCGTACCAAAGTAGAAACAAAAACATTCGGAATTTATTGGAAAAACGTTTGGAAAAACATATCAGATAGACAAATTCCATCAAAATATAGGGCCACTCATTACAAAATGGTGCATAATTTAATACTTACGGCGGAGAGAAGTCACAGGATAAATAGGAAATTGAATCCATACTGTACAACATGCAACTTAACTGACACATGGCAGCACAGAATGACAGGCTGCGTACAGACAAAATCAGCCTGGAAGTGGGTCAGATGGAAGCTGGCAACAATTTTAAACTTGCAAGAAAGTGATTTAGAAGTAAGAAAGGTAATATTTGGAGATATAACGGCGTTCCCAGACAGCAGAAGGAGAACAGCGTACTTGGTTCTCGCAATTTATGCCCACAACATTCTGCAGAAATGGAATCAAGTTAGGTTGAACGAAATAAAAATCCAAATTGAGAGGGAAAAAAATAGAATTAAAAAGGACCCAGAATACAAACACAAATATATGCCTTATTTAAATATTATATGAATAAAAATAAATAAACAAAGAATCAAAACAGATGTATAACAACAGTGAAAAAATATATTTTAAAATACATTGAGAAAGTAAAAAATTAATAAATAAAAGTGGCTAAAGCGCTGGCTTACGAACGTCGTGGTCTCCGGTTCGAATCTCCGTCGGGATAAGATTTTTAAACAAAATTTCATCGTAAGAGTCAGGCCTGGGCCGTAGGTTATTCGGATTGAATGTTAAACCGTAGATATTAGAAAGTTAGGGGTGCAATGCGAGGCAAATCGTAGGTATTCTTGCAATGTTGTAGGTGTGTACTCTTTTACGTTATAATGATCCCTCAGGTTTTGTTCGCAGTCAGTGTGTAAGTGTGAACCACAGTAATATTATTATAATTAGGGATGTAAGTCTCTGTCTTTTTGATACGTTATGACTCCCAATTGGCTATATCGTTGTGATGGAATTTTATAAGAAAATCTGTATGAAGGGCACAGGATATTGTTTGCAGTGTAATTAACAGTTGTAGTCACGTAATTTTGAGACCTTATCGAATGGTGACAAAAATATGTTGGCAATTGATTCTCATAACTTGGAAATACGGCGATAGACAGACACGTTGGATATGCACGTCTTCAGACCGTGTTTCCGTGTAGTGAGCTGGAAGCTCAGTGGCTAAAGAGCTTGCTTACGAACTTCGTGCTCTCTGGTTGAAATCTCCGTCGGGGATCAGATTTTTAAAAATTGTTTTTCATCGTAAGAGTCAGGCCTGGGTCGTAGGTTATTCGGATTGAATGTTAAAACTGTAGATATTAGAAAGTTAGGGGCGCAATGCGAGGCAAATCGTAGGTAGTCTTGCAATGTTGTAGGTGTACACTTTTTTACGTTATAATGATCCCTCAGGTGTTGTTCACAGTCAGTGTGTGAGTGTGAACCACAGTAATATTATTATAAATACGGAAGTAAGTATCTGTCTTGTTTGTTACGTTTTGACGACTAATGGCTATATCGTTGTGATGTAATTTTATAAGGAAATGTGTATGAAGGGCACAGAATATTTTTTCCAGTATGATTAACAGTTGTAGTCACGAAATTTTGAGATCTTATCGAATAGTGACAGAAATATGTTGGAATTAATTCTCTTCAAGAGGCAGGTTCGGACGGTAGAATGATATAGTGATAGCTTTCCTGTCATATTATGCCGACTCGATATTGTTTGGGACTAATCCTTCGTTACCAACAACTACTATATTTAATTCTGGCAAAAAAAATTCTTAATCCACGCGTACGAATTCGCGGGTACGAGGCTAGTTTATCTATAATGGTGTGAACCATCTCTGGCCTTGTCGCCTTGTCGCCATGAGTTACGGAAAGTTTATTTTCTTCCTCTATTATTAGTGTCATAGAATCATAGGATAGGCTATAAGCTTTAAAATCCTGAAAATCTTATCTAAATTGGCTTTATAGGTTTTTCATTATACCTGAACAAAATAAAAAACAATAAAAACGGACACAAGCCACTACAGATTTACATATGTCGAGGTAAGATTCCTGTTGAGAGTTGTCAGTATGGGCATATATTATATTTTTGGAAGTGCTGACTGTATGAATGACTGAATGTCCTATAAATGAAAAGTTTTTATATGTGTATCTCTGTTTCTGATTGGTCTGAAGCTGTCCGAGTTTTTTTTTTTTTTTTAATTGTTAGAGTGATCTAACTGCACTGTTTAACTATTACTTAACCGTGCAGTTTTAGATTGTAACGAAGTCCGTCACAAACATCTACGGTCTTCAATGTAAGCTTCACGGGTGTTCAGCCGGATAGCGTCATAAAACCACGACGTTTCGACAGCTGGTTTTGCTGTCTTCATCAGGTGCGGAAAGCTTCAGGTGATGTAAGCTAGAAGTCACCTGAAGTTACCCGCACTTAAGAAAACAGCAGAACCAGCTGTCGAAATCTCGTGTTTTTATGACGCTATCTGACTGAACACCAGTGAAGCTATCATTGAATCAGTGCGCCGGGAAAGTCTCCATTCACACATCTGCGGTCTATTTCGTTGGAGAAGTTAACCATAGAGCATGAGAGATTAATTTGATAGACTAGTGTTTCTTGAAAACAGTGTTTAGCTCTTGGTACTGTACGTGCAAGCCATTTCAAATTCTTTTATTGACGCCAATTATTTAGGAACTAATATTTATTATCTTCGTAGGTGATTAAAAACTTTATGAAATGATATAATTATATTTGCAGAGAAGTAAGTTCAGTAGCAATAGTTTTCCGTTATATGGATGAACGCCGTAGTATACTATACCTGTGAAACGTTCTCAGATAACTTGCAACAAGTATTTGTTGATACAAATTGTACTTTACGATTGTATTATACTAACGTATTACTTTAGCATATCTTCTTCTAATTTAGACCCTGTTGTCTTATGAATTACTTATAGTATCATGATTTTAATGTAACACTGTCAACAAATTTTAATATTATTATTATTTTCCGCGGACCAGACAGAAGAAGAAGAAGTTATTATTAGACTATGTTTTGGGTTGCAAAAGTACATTGACAGAATTTTCAGAAAAACTAATGATTCCGAATAACCTCATTTGTAATTTTTAATCCCAGTTTCTAATACCTTCCTATTTTTGTACTTGAATCTGTAATATGAGTATTAATTCTCTCAATATAACATACTACAATTACAGTCTCCTTTATTTACAGAACTTGAAAAAGCAGGTGTTACCTTTATTACAGACATTCTTACGCTGAATGGAATTGTTTGGCTTTCCTAACACCTATTTCTTAGGAATCGATCATGTGAAACAAAGAGGCTTATTACTCACGATGCGTTGAATATCATTCATTCAGGAATGCAAGTAGGTAATTTTTTTCCATATCCAGAAAGCTTTATTACACAGTTGTCTTTATGTGTACGGAGTATCGCAAAGGATTTGTGGATATGTGCATGATTTTCTACGTGGTCGGTAACAATGTGTCTCTGTTGACGACAAAGTGTGTATCAATCTAGTTGTTAACTTGGGGGTGTCCGTAAAGAATTGTAATAGGGCCATTCATTTAGTAAATTCTATGTAATGATATTGGAGACAACGTTAATAGCAGTTTTTGCGGGTTCGATGATAATGCAGTCATCTATAAGGAAGTAAAGAATTCCGCGGATTGTTTAGAAACTCATCGTGATCTTGACGTTATTTTGGCTTGATGCCATAAATGACAACTTAAATCAAATTGGAAAAAAGTGCAAAGTAATGCACGTAACGAACAAAAATAAACTAGTTGTGCATGAGAACAGTGTAAACTATACAACTTGTCTTAGTTAACACCACAGCAAAGACGCACCAAGTGTGTAGCCTCGCATCATCATCGTCCTGTTGGAGGAAATGTCTACGGATAAAAACTCCGCTTCTCACCCGCCAGAAATGAAATGGCAGTGAAGGTGCCATGACTATGACGCCTCTGGATAACATTGAATCCGTAAGTAGTTTGGCGAACCGGAAGGAGAGCAACATAAAGTGGGATCACCATATGAGTCATGGTGTTGGTAAAGCGAATACCACAATTAATTATAAAAACTTTAGCGCATTGTCAAAGTAGAAAGTGTATAATGCTCTCGTGCGTCTTCATTCAGTGTTCTGTTACTCGTACGAGATCCGAATCTCAAAGGATTGTTTACTGACATCGAGTGAAGCTGCTCAATTTGTAAACGCTTTCTGCAGTTCCTACAAAAATGCTCCGACTTGTGGCAATGGTAGGGCTGGTATTGTCTGGAAGACCGACGACGTTTTTTGCGACTGGATTTATAGTAGCAAACATCGGAGTACTCACATTCACTGTGGAGAAATACTTGTCCCACCAACATATTTAAGTCGCAATGGCAGGAGAGAGAAAAACTGAGAAATAAGGCTTTGCACTTATGCTTGTATGTATTTCTTCTTACGTCTTGACGTTATGCTGCATAGTACCATTTGTAACCAAACCTTTTTTTAATTGCAGAGTATACATGTGAATGTAGATTTTTCCTGTGAAAAATTTCGTTCTTGTGACTGTAACCATGAATACCCCAGAAATTACGAAAGTAATCACAGTAAACTTCCAAGAAGACATTATCAGGATATTCGAAAAGTAGGTTATGAAATTTAAATTTGTACGGCACGTACCTTCTAAATTCCATGATGGCCACTAGCCCTTGCACTGAGTTAAGGCATTAAATGAAACAATGTTTCTGCTTTGACTATACGA
>JARYHS010011408.1:148902630-148953697 GCA_031002005.1 Vandiemenella viatica
TCGACAGTTTTTTTTTCACTTCGCAAGGTAAATGTTTTTTTTTTTTTTTTTTTTTTTTTTTTTTTTTTTTTTTTTTTTTTTTTTTTTTTTTTTTTTTTTTTTTTTTACAAACTAACAAAGTAATCGTGCAACGAACAGTAAGGATAAGTGAGAAACACTGTTCACTGAGGATAACACTTTTCACTAAATGGATAGTATAAAATTTTTCTCAAACAGGAAGTTTCAGTTTAAAAGAGAATAAAATAAAATTTGGAGTTTGCTTTGAACGATTTTTGCTGCCTGTAAATTACCGTTTCACCCGCGGGCACGGTCCAGCAGCTACGATGGTGGAAAACCCTGAAGTAATGCCGTCCATGTAGCGCATTGTTGAGATGGTTCGCCGTCTGTAGCTATTTACAGACTTGTACAAACATCCTGCAACGAGAATTTTGGATGTCTTCTCCCCGAGTCCCGGAGCCGAGAGCCAAGTGTCTGCTTCTCTCCAGCTTCAGCGTCCCAGCATCTCTTTGGAACTCAGTCGCCTGCCATTCAGCTCACAACAGTCCGCCACTTTCGTTTCGATTCGCGGTGCATAGAACAAGGTAATGGCTGCTTATCTATACCTCCCCCTCCCCAAATTTCAATGATCCAAATTAGTGTTTCTCAACCTAGCGGTCTGCGAACTGGGTTCAAGTGGTCCGCAGACAAAATAAGTGTATAAGCAAGTACAAACTAAACTATAAGAATAACTTTTTAATAGGCACGAATATTTAAATGACCAGGAAAAAATCTGGATTTTCCAAGACGATGATAGGACAGCATCGTTGCTACAGTGTTGTATTCATCTTCAGTTGGCATCAAAAAGAGCGCCAGGCATCTAAGGGTTAAGTAAATAGCCATTTTCAGAAATAGTAGGTGTAATGGACCACGGTTCATGGTTGGATTGATAACATAAGGGTGGTGAAGTAAACAAAAATAAAAGGGGTAAGGTGCAATGTCTGGTCAATAGGTAATTAACTTTTAATAGTTCACTTCCTGTTTCGTAACAGTGTTTCCAAAGGAAATTAGAGAACATGCATTTAGACTTCTTACACATATTCATTACACTAGTCTACTATTACACTACACTAATCATGGTGCAGAAGACAAGGGTAAATTTACCATTCGATTCTCTCAGGGAAGTTGCTACTAAAGTGTATCTTCCATTTTAGTAACTGTCTGTCCTGTAAACAGGCGTGTTAAAAAAAAAAAGTGTTTTTCCTTCGTATAATGTATGTGTATACTATAACAACCGTATAATTTTTTTAATAATTTTACAGAGTGCTTCTTTGAACTGCATATTGTTTATAACTGTTTAGACTTGTATTCTCTATAGAACATATGTATATATTATCATATGTCCAGTTGATTTTGTATTCTCGTTCTCGTGAAAGTCTTTTAATAAAATTATACGGGAAATGTGTTAATGTATGATGCGTGAATATTTTATAGTTTAGCTTTAAGAATTTTTGTATATGCAGTGAGGCGTCGACCTTGTGGAAGTTATTCGGGAAGGTGTTGAGAATGCATTACTCTTGTCTTTTCAATATTTATAAGCGATCTTCGTGAATATCTGAACAGCGGGATTACCATTTTTGCAGATGACATGGTAATTTATGTGAAAATAATGGAAGATTATAAACAGATGCATGCTAATCTAAAATGAATTAAGCAGCACTTAATGCAAAACGATAATTAAGAAATGTTTTCAATGATTCAGCACTGAATTTCAGAAAAACATGACAGGAGACAGTTGAGACGAACAGATGGGTCGAATGAAATTGAAAGGTCACTTTTATTTAGGGCTTCGCGTTTCGTAGAAGTTGATGTAATTAGGCCAAGAAATGACTGGTTGCTGTTGCATTAAAAAATTAAACAACTGTATAGGACTTCTCTCTAATGATATAACAAACAATCAAGTTAAACTACTTAAGCATGCATTGTTTTCAAACAACCAATAACTTTTGGATCCAGTACTAGAGAACGCTGTTTGATTTTTGTCACATTAGACGTTGGTCAGAATCTTTCACCATTGCATGTTATATTCTGTAAAACCAACTAAATTATTTTCCCTCAATTGAAAGAGAAAATGAAATCATTCGCATCAACGGACGCAATAGCTCTGAAATATGCGTAAATACAAAATAGCGAATTGAATGTAAAAACTGATATCTAGGTACTAGGTACTACACTAGTATATGCTTCAATTTAAGTGTAATCGGTTGTTCGTTGATGCTTGGTTTGTCAATTACACTTATCTCCAAAATCTCAAAGCAGAAATATTTAGGAATCAAAGCTGATCTAGAAGACACAGAACATAAAAACGTTGAACAATTTCCAAATGAATTGTCAAAATCACACGCTAGTGATGAATACAAATTTCATATATGCTCTAAACGAGAATCAACCGAGGAAATATTTAGCATTGTGACAGCTATAAATTTCTGTTGAATGATGTTGACCAGTGGTTCCCAATTAATGGTACCCGTAACCCCAGGAGTACGGGAGGTTGCTTCAAGGGGTACGCGCGGTAATCTCTTGGCCAAAGTAATCACTTGGATAATAAAAAAACAATTACGCATAATTAATATCGCCAAATATATTTTCCGGACACTTTTTGTGACATTTGTTACTGTAGTAAAATTTAATAAACCGAGAGAATAAGGTTTCATTTTATATTTATCATTTCAGTTATTATGGGTACGTGAGCTCTTTCTTGAAGTGGTACTGTGGTAAAACTAATTTGGAACCATTGGTATAGGCCCTGAAGCCTAAAACACACAGAACGCAAAATCATTTTTTTCCATTGTAATCGATTGTCGATATATACTGGCCACGAAAAAAAAGAAGCCATTTCACCCACGATCACAATTTTTTTCTTACAGTCGTGTATAGTATTATTTTCCTACTCTACATTTAGAAAGACAAACCCAACAATTAAAGTCCGCATGCCCTAAGCGCGACTCAAACACGTGATCCTTATAACACTAGGCCACCGTGTTAGACCCCTGCACCGCCAAGCCAGCAAAGGTGATATATCCTGATGACAGATACAACCCACTGCTGAACAGGTTGGTAAACATGGGATGAAAATAAATGCAAAGAAGTGTCAGCTTATTAGATACACAAATAAAAAACAAAAGGTTCATTATGAATATAAGATGGAAAAATAATTGCTTGCTGAAGACTTGAAATGTAAATATCTTGGCATTACATTCTATAACAAGCTTAACTGGGCAGGACACATTGGATAGGTGGTAGGAAAAGGTTTCAAAATTCTTGTCTTGTTGGAGAGAGTGATGAGGGGATCTACGTGAGAAGTAAAGGAATTAGGTTACAAAACTTTGGTCAGACCATTGCTCGAATATGGTAGTGTAGTATGGGACCCACATTTTGCGTATCAAATACAGGAGTTGGAGAGGGTGCAAAAAAGGGCTGCTAGATTTGTTTCTGAAAATTATCGCAGAATGCAATCAGTGACAGATATGATAAAGGAGCTGGAATGGGATTCATTGCAAGACAGGAGGAGGATGAGGTTTAATATTTTCATGGAACTATTATTAATCCAAGTTCTTGTCGAGCAAATTTTTACGAACGAATATGAATCGAACTCACAGAGTAAATTGGTTGGTTGTATTGTAATTGAGCTGTAGCTAGCGTTGGCCTGCTAGTCGCTGTCGTATCGCCTGAGATGGCCTTAATTCCATTGAGGCGCAGAACGCCAATAAACCAATTTAACCTACGTCCGTGTCTCCGGTCTAAATGCGTTTGGTCGCGGTGTGCCCGAAATACCGACGCCTGCTTCCTGGAACAGCTTCGACTTCCGTAAACTGTCTGCTTTGTGTTGACTTCAGTGTCTGTTTCTTAAAGCTTCCGTAGGATCGTTGTGAGTTCAGTTTGGTCTGACAATTGTAAGGACAAATTTAGCGGTGTGTGTGTATGTGATTGTCCGTATACTTCCTGTCTGCGTTAATTGTTACAAGCTTACTATTAGAATTAAATAGAACAGGTTTAAATCTCCGTCCAGGCTTCCAGATTTCGGTTTTCCATGGTTTCTCTAAATGCTGTTGAATGCCGGTATTGTTCTTTCAAATGGCCATGGCCGAAGTCCTTCTCATCCATAACTCACATCCTCCTCCGGCTCTGGAAACGTAGACGTCGACGTGCATAAGTCCGAAGAAAAAACAAAGTGGATTTCGATGCCTTCTCAACGGATTGATATATCTGTCACATCTAATCCCGATATTTGCTGTACTCCAGGTGACAGTTTTTGCCATGATACAGTAATTTAAATTTGCCGTCAGCAGGGTTAGATAAACAACTAAAATAATTGATAGGCTGATCAGTTTTTGTAAAATGATGGTAATAAAGCTATGTGTTGTCATGATACTGTAATTCTTACACATTGAGTACAGTTATGTGCGATTTAAAAAGGAAGCGTTATTTGTGTGTCTGTTGAAGAATAGTCGCTTCAGTAATCTTTATAATTTTTTAGTACCGAGTCTAGGTATAGCTATTTCGAACTGTGAGGCTAGATTGATTAAAGAAAAAAGTTGGAATAGAATACACTAGAAAGAACAACAGCATTAGTGTTCCTTCGCAAATTGAACGGTGCATCTGCCGCCATATTAGCGGCAACTGGTAGCTTTTGTATCCTTGAGACGTGTCGACGTGATCGAGTGCACGTGTCTTTTCGCTTACACGTGTTTTCTACGATGGTGGAGTCTTGCGAGGTATATAATTAAGCTAACCTTGATACAATAAGAACAAATGCATCTTTTAACAAGTAAATATGCATTCAAACAAGTTCAGAATCTTCTACTTCATTAATCATTATCTGGATGTTGTGGATCATTTTTCCCTCAATTGCTGATAATATTACTAAATAAATTACGCCAAAGCAATTACTTCTAGTTATTCGGAAAGATAAGGGATTGGGGAAAATGACTGGAAAGACTGGTTTTTTTTTGTAGAGCATTTTCCGTTTTGAGAGGCTCCATTGTTTAACGAGACCTCTACTGTGGCAGTGAAGCTGCTCATTGAGCTATGATCGCTGTATCATTGACATATTAAGGACAAGTCGAGAATAGAAACATTCTCTCACAAGCGAGCGAAGGCACACTCACAGTGTAAAAGATTACCGGGAAAGCTATATGGATGGAGGGCATTTTTATTAGAAATGTTTCTAAATATCCTTTGCCCCATCTACTAAATACAAGCGTGGAAGAAAAATCTTTATTTCATCTCTCTTATTGGAAAACTTTGCTTTTGTCTATGAGTTGGAGAGGATAAATTAATCACTTCGTTTCCCAAGCCAAGGGGTAAAAAAAAAAAGATTTTTATTACTCAGGCTGTCGAGAAAATTAAAAAAATTGAATCTGAACGCTTTCATTGGATGGTTCAGTAACTCATAATTAGTCATGGCTTAATTTTTCATTGTGATATTTTAGTGTATTACATCGGAATATATTTGCGAGTAACTGGACGAGTAACCCTTAGTGAAGGAACGCAGGATGCCGCTAGGGTGACGCGGTGGGAATGGTAAAGTCGATTGCGAGCTGTATGGTCGGAGCGTGGCCAGCCTGCAGAAAGAGATGGCGCCGAATAACGCTGGTGCGGTGAGTGGTTACTATTGTGTTCCATGTCTTTATCCGAGTGATTGTTCATATCAAAAATTTCAGTCATATTTTTATTTATTATTTATGCCAACAATAAATTAATTTGATTCATAACGAGAGGCAGTACACCTCAGTTTATGTGGAACTACCAGTAATGAGGATGATTAACTACAATAGAGGTAGAGGCTCAATATTTAGGGCTAATAATAAATAACCAATAACTATGGAACGACGGAAGGAAAATGAACTACTTAATATTGTGTAGCATCCACAACACTTACCCCAAATAGTGGATCCACCTAGCTTGAAATGATTAAAATAAAATCATTTCATTAACGTTATACATACAAAAAGAACAAACTAGATTTTGTTGCTACGAAACAGCTAAAGGAATTTCCTGTTGGGATAGCAGGCACGCACGCCAAAAAGAGGCCGTGATTGGCTCGTTGTTGAACACAGCCGGGGGTGGACCTGGCGAGGGACAGTTCCTGCGAGCGCTGGGACGGAATTGTGGAAATTTATGCAAGTGAATGGAACCTCAGATTTATTAGGAGTGCAACGTATGTGAAATAACGTCTAAGGTTGTTCTTTTTTTTTCTGCCAACGGACGGCGAGTTGCGACGGCGTCTGGAGGGTGGAAGGGGCAGTCAAGTCGTGGCTGCGACTGAGGCCTGACGGATGTGAGCGTCCGTTGCGTACAACGCGAGTACGAGTGGAGTTCTATCGTGCACGTACTGCACAGAGCTCAGCGGAGGTCTAAGCTGGAACGTCGAAAGGCAGGAGAGAGAACCATCTACCGCGAAATCCAGCGCGGTCATTGTGAAAGTGTGTTTTGTGGAAAAGTTACCATCCTGCATACGCTGAATTGTGAATGAAGGAACCGTGGTGCTGAGACACCACAAAACCAGGGTAAATATCCTATAGATACTCTAAAATGCATTGCATTTCGTTTTCAGTTGTACCTGAAACGGCTCTGGCAGGGACACCTGCATATATAACGAGATTCCTCAATGTTCTTTGTAATTGTTAGCTAAGGTGGCTCCCTATTTAATTAAAATGTGCGTGTCTTAAATATTAGAATTTTCAGCCAAGAATGTCGTTTTCTTTTTAAATTATTTCTTAGAACTGTCTTTTTAAAAAATCAGATAAATTGTTAAATCTCAAATTTGCTTTTTTTTCTCCTCTAAGAATGAAGTATTTCTTATTATTTTTTATTGATTATTTAAAGATATACTGTAGGTTGAGACAGTAGACTTGTAACCGACAACTACATGCTATTTCGTTAGGAAAAAACGCTTATCAATAACTTAAATACGCTTATATGGATAGATTCAGATGTAGTTAAGTTTTGTGTTATTCTAGTAACTGAAGGAAAGCATACGGCAAAATCCTTGATACACTTCAAAACTATGAGAAAATAATGCTACAATATTTAGAGATACTACGAATGTTAAAAAAAAATACTGTAAGTCATTGTTCTAAAATAATGAGAGTTGTCTTCTGAGCCAGCGGAGGGTGAATTAGTGGTAGATTCGGCGTAATAAATTGATTTTAATTCATGATTGTAGAACTGTGACCTCAAGTCTCACTTCAAGAACTGATGCATAAACTTTTACATTCTGGCTTTTCTGTGGCCTAGTGCGTACGAAAAGCTCTCTGCCATTGGCTGCATATACACGTGAACTAAGTGTGACCACTGCATGGTCTCTGGATATTTCTATGTGACTCCTAGCTCCGCTCTTCGTTCCCAGGATTTTCTACTCTCTGGCTGTGCCTTTGAATCCAGTACTTTGACAAACAGAGGCATTGGATTGCATTATGCCTCGCGATTGTTGCTGCTAATTTCGCCAACTTTGTTGTAGGAAATATGACACCCTCTGCATTAGCCATAGTGTGTTATTTGCATTGTTTCTGTATTGCATCTTTCGTATACTTTTCTAGTCTAACTTACTAATTAAAAATAAATAATAATAATAATAAAAAACGTTATCCTCAGCATGTTCTATTTTGGTCCTCGTGGTTTGTCGGTTACCTATTGAACTGTGGCCTGACTTTATGCAGCTCAATTGTTGGCAAACGATTATAGCTAACATAAATTAAGTTGGGCGGATTCTGCTTTAATGATTCGTCACCGATAGGGGTGGTGTAACGGTTAGCGTTCTCGCCTCGCATTCGGGAGGACGCCGGTTCGAATCCCCGTCCGGGCATCCAGATTTTGGTTATCCATGGTTTCCCAAATCACTCCAGGCAAATGCCGGGATGCTTCGTTCAAAAAGGCCATGGCCGAATTCCTTCGCATTCCCTGCCCCTCATTCTTTCCGGTCCCTAAAGACCTCGCTGTTAACAAGACGTTTAGCATTTAGAAACAAAAACAAAAAATGAATCGTTGTATGCTAAAATGCTGCCAAATTTTATTTTCATTCTCTATTTAAGCTTTCAAGTCCGTTGTGAAATTTAAAAAAAAATTTATAACTTCCTCCTGAAGTGAACTGAATGAACCTGTGCAGAGAGTGTAACATCGCATTTATTTCAGTTTTCATTTCTTTTTTGTACTTCATATTTATGCTTAGTAAATATTACCGAAATAACTCACCATCGACTGGAATAATTTTAACATATATCTCTGGAGCTAAATGGATATCTAGAGTATGTAAATATGAAATCATACCAGCTTTCAGATTTTAATGAAGTCCTCCAGAGCGAAACGGGAATTACACTTGTTTGTAGCTAAACAAAAATATTCAGCTCCTAGTTTATGGCATCGCGAGGCCAGCCAGCTGCGGAATGAAATTTACGATTTTATGATGGCTGCACACGGATTTAAAGCGGTACACTATACGCCAACGAGTCAGCTAGCCAAAACACGTAAAACGTCGGCGAGTATCTCACTGGTTTTATGAACCCTCCGTCATTCTACGAAACGAAATCCGCAAACCAGCGCAACAAATTCTGTGTCTGTGGTAGCATTCAATGCATCGCGTACCAGCTGGAAATCAAATGCTGGGAAGATGCGTTATCGCATGCTTTTATCTACAAGTTTTATTCCGGCGAGCAGGAAATTCAAAGACATAACTTTTCTGCAGGATATCGGGGTTTCCATTCAGAAATAACTTTTCGCGCATGAACTGGTCTATCCATAAGTTACGGGCGTATGGAGAAAATACGACGCGATTAGGGAAGGGCAGAGTAAGGGCAATTTCACGTGCGTCCATATTCGATCTGGTTTTTTATTTGACGTTGTACTCCTCAACATACGTGACCTCCAGAGGAACTTTCTTTTTCCTTTTTTGAAGTGTGTTACTGTAAATTTGTAGCCACGTTTAGTAACCAATCGAACGTTTACTTATAAAAGTCTTCCAGCTCATTATCGTTAGTGCTGTATATGTATTTGACCGCGCCACAGATAACCTGCAAAACCGCATTTATTTCTGTAATGCCAAATTAACAAAACAAAACAAAAAATATTTTATCGAGAAGCCGTTATTTCATCTTCCGTTGTTCAGCTGAAGTGTTACTTGTTTGGTAAATAATAATTATTGTTTTATAACAATCGGTCAAAAAACAGTTTGAACTTTAAATAATGACTGAAGGCAGCTAAGAAATATTTCTTTCAGTAATGTAACCGCATTTATAAACATTCGTTTTTCATATATTTTCTCATTTTCCCAATTAATTGTAGGCATAACCGAGTTTTGGTATTTACGCTCACACAAGTTTACTGTTGTTATTCGTAGTCTCTGTATATACTTGTACAGCTTGGGCGTGTAGTTTCATAATTATTAAGATAATCATAATCACTGCCAAAGAATTAAGTGGTATTATTGACTACAGTCAAATGGTATAAAAATGTACGTGTCTTCCGCGTTCAAGAGGTTTCTCTCGCAAACTGACAAAAAATTAAAGCATTTACGTCACATATGATTTCTCGTATCAATCACAAATTCTGTTTTAGTACTAATTTAAACGTCTTAAGGTAGAAAACCTGTGTTGCTGCGCACAAGTACGATGATGTTAGTTTGGTGGGTACGTTATTGTCTGTTATATTGCGGTGTTTATGGTGAAGAGGAAGCCGCTTATGGAAGTGGAATCGCCTTCTTTTGGTCAAATTAGAGTAATAATTCTTAAGAGAACCAATTTACAGTACAATTACGAGAAATGTTAATTCATACGGCGTTGATCACGATGTTTCACTTATATCTGTTGAGTGAACACCTTCCCAAACTAAAAACCTTGCTAAAATTTCAGTTGATTAACAATATTTACTTGTGGCAAGCGAATCTCAAAGTATAGGAGTAATGAATATTTATTTTACATATATTTTGTTGAAGCGGTCTAATTCTGATGGTATCTTCTAAGAAACAGTAACAATACTAAAAATAACGTTCTGTAGCACTATAATTTAGCATGAAATTGAGTACCAAGTGATTCTAAGAAATATCGATTGAATCTTATTTCTAATGTAAAAGAAAACGCTATTAAAAAATCATCGAGGTTTTTACTTTTAATGGCGTTATGTCAGTTCTGATGTAACTTATGTCTGATGTCTGATGTGAATACGTAAACTATGGCCGATCAGCGATTGAAAAGTGGCCACAACGGGAAGGAATTTTATTCCACATTTTTCAGCCCTAAACGTTGAGCATATTTTTTTATGAAAGAAATTCTACGAAAATCAAAATTAATGAACTTATTCTGGCAATTCATTTCATCGCAGTTGCTTATCTATTGAATCGTACGTATAACCTTGAATTTATAGTAACATTACTGGTCACTGTTAATTTGCTAGTGAAGGCCGGCTCGTGACATCAACGTCCTTCAGCCAATAGCTATCGGCATGAGCTTACGAAATTATAGAATAGATTTGTTTAGTAAAAATCTTTCAAATAATTTACGAGTTTCGATAGTAGCATCAACAAAATCTCCATTTGGTGCAGCCTACGATTTTTTTTAAAATTATTTTTTTTATTTTTTTTTTTAAATAAAAGATTTACGGATATTTCATACAGATTTTTACAGCTATACCAAACGAAGTAAAAGGGTAATGTACCATATGGAATTTTCGTGGAATGTCCTCAGAGAGCTATGTTGTATACATCATTAACAAGGCACCCTACAGCGCCGGGCGCGGCGGACTACCTTGCGTTCGCTGAGACCGGTTCTCCGTACTATCTCGGGTAGACACTTGCCGATCTGCCGCAGGCTGGGCCTTCAATGCTATCTCGATGCCGCCGCCCGTCTGTGTACACTTTCAATTATTGGTAATTGATGTTGCCCCCGTCCGATATATGCGCTGTTCGACCGCTCAGAAATGAGATAGGGGCTGACAGGTAGTGGGGATTGTTTCTGCGGAATTCATTTGGCTCTGCCACGTGGTTCCATTAGTGTCTCTCTCGGGTCGGCTTGATAAGGTGCCTTATAATTTACGAGCGAGGCTCGCTCTGCATAGCTATCGCTCATCCACTGCCATGTCGGTAGGCAATGGTTGCGGACTTGTTAAGTTACATTCAATTTGTCAACTTTGCGTCGTATCCAGCCTCCGTTTGAATAACAGCGTGGTTATACGCATATAATAATATGCAGAGATGCCCGATTCCTGCGCCACACTAAATTTTGCGAAGATTAGTCAGAAATTACGTAATTATCAGTAAATAGCCTCGAACTCAATGTTCATGGATGGCGTATTAAACCTAAATCGATATATAATTTGCTCACTGGATAGTACTGCAATTTTAAATTAACATTTTTATTTTTTGGAAATAACATATTTAAAAAAAAAAAAAAATGCGTCTGTAAATAATAATAATCTGTTTGAAATATTTGGCAACGTATGCGCTAGTTGAGGAATAAAATAGTTCCTTAGACTACTAAAAGCACTGAACGATTACAATGAAAATGGAATCACTTTTAAGACATTTTTTTATTTAATAAAATGTGTTGTAATGTTTTAAGCTAAAATTATATTGTGTAACATCCTTACTGAAGAAAATAAATTGACATTGTTCAGTAGTCTATTTAGTACATATTTAGTTGAATGTTTTTTTTTGTTTTTTTTTTCGTGACAAGCTAATTCGTTGAATAGAGCATTCGGTTTCCTTACTCTGTTCTTCCTGATTTATTCCGTTTTTTAAAGGAACGGGGGAAAAAGAAAACAAATTTTGTGGTGTTTTTCCGTGTTATGCGCATCTAACTTTAAAAGTTAAACTTCAAATTTGCTCATTTTAGGTGTCTCGTTGACCCAAAATTGAATATTGCATTTAAAATACGAGATTATTGTAAAGTTATATTCTGGATGGTCTGAGTACAAACACAGTAGGCCGCGAAGGAAAAATAGTTTTATCTACACAAGCGTATTTTCTATACATATTTACAACTCACTGAGTAAAGAAGTAAGATTTTTCATTTTATTTTCCAATTGAACAGAAAAACGGAAGCTCCCAACGAAGGAAATTAAAAGTTTAATATAACTTCAATCTATTGTAGTCATAATCTGGTATAACATGAACTTCTTAATGGATTTTGATAAAGTTTTCATAGTTTGTTACTTTAGATTTTGAATAAAAATCTAAGGCATTTTGATCAAGCAGCAACACTGGCGCTAGAGTACAAATTTAAAAACTGTTCTGAACAGTAAAGCTTTTTGCCTATAATATGGCATATTTACAAACTACTTAACAGATTTTGACTTAGTTTTTTACACTTTAAAAGGAAATGATTAGCTTCAAAGCTGATATTTATATTATCAACAACCTTAACTGGGTATCTAAATTAAAATCTTATCGAAACATTAACAAAGAAATGCATGTGACACTGTCATAAGGGCATCATTAGTTGTTTTCATAATTATTAGAAACCACGTAGAAAGTTGCATTGCAGAAAAACTGCCGAGTTAGTAAATGGTAATGACAAACGAAAAAATTTCCTAGATTAATGATAATAATTTAGAAGTCGACGATAAAACAGCAGTAAATCTCTGCATCGTATAAACGAAGACAAGGACAAAATACAGTTATAATTGCAATAAATTATTGTATTAGCTAACTTTCTAGCATTATCATTCAGGATTATAAAATTAAACTGAAATGGAACGAGATTAACCAAAACTAGAGGACTCGAACTACTTAATAATAAAAGGCTATCCACTGATTAAAGTATCGTGAAGTACATAAAGACACAAATCCAGTACAATTACTTCATTGGAAAAAAAAAAAAAAATGCTTTTGCTAACTACAGACACATGCAGCTAGAACAAATTTTACGCCCGTGGATATTTGACTATTATAATCTTCTTTCTCCCAACACAGTATGGAAATGTTGTTTCCCACTCACTATACAAAACGTGAACGCTGTGCCCTGCAGCTCAGTAAGGAGCCGAGTTCGTCAGACACGAAAACAAACGCGGAGCGCAGCGGACTGCTTGCTATTATGCTCTCAGATCAGACGGGCACAGCAGCCGCAGCCGAGCGCAGATTGCCCTTTGCCAGAGGCTCCCCGCACGGTAGCTGGCGACAAAGGCCTCGCTAGCAGACAATGGGACGAGGTGTCGGTAGCGGAGTATCGCCGGCGCGGCGTGGGCGCCTCCACAGCCATTCAGCGCCAACGCGCCTGCAGGCCGCGCATTGCGCTGCCTCAAAAGTGGCTGCTCACAGCCTGCGGAAACGTAGCCAGCAAGTTCTCAAAGGTCATTACTCAACACTGAGACGAATTATGATCATGCAAACAACTATACAAGGGATGAATGAGTTGCACTTTTCTTTTCTTTAAAAATTACACCGAGCGTGGCCTCGCATTCCGGAGAACGCGACTTCGAATCCCCGTCAGGGCATTTGGCACTTATTTGAAAAGTTGCCGGCTTTGACTTCACCAAGAATTATAGAAGTTATTCATTGTTTCAAAAAATTTAATATTAAAATTTCCCTTTCCCTGTACCGAAGATCTTAAGTGTGAGGAGGAATTTAGTTAAATAATTTTTTGTCTTGTTTAACAAAAACTTATCATGAACTTAGTGTGAGTCTAGTGGACTGTTTCAGTCTGATGAAGCAACAGCTTTTTTCCAACCTTTCGTGCAATGGTAGCCCAATTGTTCTGCTACAGAGATTCTTAACCCATATCTGTAAAGATGGGTAAAGCATAACGTTATTATTCGTATGATTAATTAATATGGCTTACTTTAATCTGTTTGGTAACGGCTTATTATCTATATATTAATACGCTAAGCGAAAACTTTGGAAACATTTTTCAGAATATTGCGCGCACGGAGAAATGTGAGATTTTTCATAGTTAAAGTTTATATGGGGCAGAAGTGCATAAAGCCAAAATTTACATATAATATGTGTTAAAAATACATTAAATTAAATAAAATAAATCATTCGTTGTATACATTCAATTGTTTTTAAGAGGCAACGACACTTAGCGATGTCTGTGATCTTTGGTCAACAGTAAAAAAAAAAATATATAAGCATAGTTAAAACATGTTACAGCCATGGAGGAAGCATGGTTACAGCTACATTATTAAATGAAAAATAAATTTGGGAACGTGTGTGTGAGTGAAATCGGATCGGAGCCAACTATGTGACGTGCATTTCCAGCATTGAGATACTCTGTGGTTTTGGTGAAACCAAAGAGTCGAGCTTAATCTCTGAATTTACATACAAGCAAGAAGCAACATTTCGAAACGGAGTATATTCGGAATTCATTAAATCGTGATTTAGATATACGATGTTACAATGATGCAGTTCAAATTGAAGTAGCTGTAATACGATGGTGAGCCACCATTTGAACGAAATCTGGTAGTTAAAAAAAAAGTGATTACATGAATGGCAGCAAAGTCTATATATTCTGAGTTTAGCATTACGTCGGAACCTACAAATATTGTCCTGTCGGTCTGAAATTTGGTACACACATTCCTTAGGCGATAATATTTGATTTAAAGCTTCGAATATGTTGAAATAAGGAAAAATGTGGGTAGATGCATACATGTTATTACGCAAGAAATACACGTTCATAGCTGTTGATATTTATTCCACATGTTTTTAAGTCTACAGTATTGAATAAAAACTGCTTTCCACATGCAAATAGAAAATCATGTAACAGTTACGATTTCTCTGTGCGGGCTGACATATTGTTTTTCAGTGCTAAGATATACGGCGTCTACCGTAACTAATAGCAGTTGTGGTTAGGTTGAAATGCAGCCTGGACCAAAAATTAAGAGTAAGAAACACACAGAAATAATAGCGACATGTAATAACGTGTATTTCTTGCTTAATAACATGTGTGCATCTACTCACATTTGAAGTGATTTTTCCTCATTTTCACGCATTCGAAGCTTACGTTGGAATGTATGTACTAAACTTGATACCGATAGGACAATTTTTCAAACGCAATAGAACAAATTCAAGAAACTATTTGCAATAATTATTACTCTGTTACAAAAAACAAATACTAATTAATTAATATGGCTTACATTAGTCTGTTTGGTAACGGCTTATTATATCCATTCACATCATAAGTGGCAAGGGAGCAATCCGCGCCATGCAGAATTTCAAACTGCACATTACTGACTGTTGATAGACTGAGTTACTCCAGGTCAACTTATTAAGAGATATAGTTATTTTATAACTTAAAGTTCCCAATCCAGCACACCTGTTAATGTTCTCATTTAATTCTATATCCGACGTAATACTGTCGTGTTTCGGATTCCTTAATCATACTAATCAAATTTCTGATTTTACTTTCAAATATTGGTTTTGTGTTCTCCTAGCAGTTATGCTAAACTTTCGGTCACGTCTTTCACCTAAAACGATACTTATTCATTTATTTAACCTGGTGCTCATGTTTAGCTTATTGTTGTCGGGTAGTATGCCTGGTTAGTAGAATGAATTGAAACGCAATTATTCTCAGGTGTTGACATTTACATTCAAAGATTTTATCTTCTGATATAAGAACTGCTCTCCAGTAAAACGTTTTTATCACGCCTTCCTTTTTCCTCCCGTGAAAAATGTTTCATTGAGTTATAATATATGCTGGTGAAGGATGACTTTCCTTAGCCTGAAAGAAGTATGTAACCTTCGTCTTTGTATTCTTTTATTTAATTTGAAGCTAAAGGGTCCATATGATATCCATGATTTTAGATGAATCTTAAGCTTTGTTAGTGTTATGGTGAATGGAAGTTTCTCAGACTTCTCCTCATGAGAACTGTTGACAACTTTCGGCTGATCATATTCACAAAAACCAGATTTGATTAAGTTCTTTACACATGATGGTTATATTCCGTCTAGTGGTAGATCAGTGAATAACTTCATCACTTCGGAGATGCCAGTCATGTCCTTGAAGAAATCAAGAGAACACTCCTGATACTGGCTATACTTTCTTAAAACCAATTTTAACTTTAGTGAAAGGTACTTTGTTAGGCTGTATATTTTCTAACTGATCATGTTACTAAATGTCTCAGTTGTAATTGATCCTTTTGCCCCATTGAGTATTCATAGACGAAATAAGAGACAGCAGTGAGTTTTTGAAACATTAGAAATTTAGCAATACAATAGTACCTTGGAAAGTATGAATTTGCTACCTTTCCTTCAACTTTCTCCCTCTACACATGTTGGAATGACTATGAAGTTAGATTTCGTATTTTTTGGCAAACTACTGATACTGTGTTTGTAATTCTGCCAACGTTAATAACTTGAGGATCTAGTAAATAACGAAGCAAATACTGTCAGTAATATCCCGCTTTTTGTAAAATAATTTATGCCAGTTCAGTCATTATAGAAAAGTAATAAATAACTTAGTGATTAATAATGAGATGAAACAAGGTGTTTACGTTCTCAGGAGTTTATATTTCAGCAGAAAGGCATAATCGTTCCTGTCAGTGTCTATCACCTCTTTTTTAAGATGCCTCCGTGGCAAGCCACTCTGTAATGTAACAAGACACCTGCGAGCCGGTTTTATGGCCGGGTCTGATTAAGCATGCCCCTTAACGTAGCGTTAATGAAATAGAGGCGTGTCGCGACAAAGTGGAAACGTGTAGAGCCGTCCTCAACAAGGAGAACTCATTTCGCCGCACGCTCGGAAATACTCGGCGACATTAACAGTTTATGTTCTCCGGCGGCCACACGTACAAGCGCCAGTGTAACAGTTAATCACTCTGTCACGTGTCTAAATGACAGAGAAACTCAACTCCCAGTTTAAGGATAGACGCAAATGCCTATTCCTCAATACGCATGGATTGATCGCGTCTTTCGATATGCGAGATCGGAACATTATCGCCAAATCACCACGCATGGTTTTTCCAGTAGCGTGTTAACTGTAGGAAATCTTCTGAAACAATCTGTCACTTTCTTTTTAAAACCCAGTTCCTTTACTTCTGTGGTATATCACCTCATTACCCTTTCCAACAAGTGCAGAATTTTGAAACCTTTTGCTACCACCTGTCCAATGTGTCCTACCCAGTTAAGCTTGTTATCAAATGTAATGCCAAGATATTTACATTTCAAGTCTTCAGCAAGCAATTCTTTCCCCACCTTATATTCATAATTAACCTTTTCTTTAATTTGTGTATCTAATAAGCTGACTCTTCTTTGCATTTATCTTCATCCCATCTTTACCAACAGATCTAGATATCCTGTCCAGATCACCCTGCAACTGTTTACAATCCTCTATCATTTTGATTCTTTTACATAGCATTATGTCATCTGCAAACAATCTAATTTCAGATAGTAAACTATCAACACAATTATTCATTAGAATAATGAATAACAATTGTCCCAATACACTACCCTGCGGCACTCCGATTTTTACTTCCACTTCTTTTGATGCTAGATTTCCTACCCTAACTTTCTGTTTTCTGCCTTTTAAAAATTCTTCTACCCAGCAAATCACTATATCATCCACTCCAATGGTTTTTCCGTTATTTACTACCGTTTTATGGCTCACTCTGTCAAACACCTTTGACAGATCTAGTGCTACACTATCAATTTGGCCTCCCTTGTCCATTTCATGTGTAATATCTTGCATATATACCACCAACTGAGATTCACATGAATATCCTTGCCTGAACCCATGTTGCCTGCTTGAAAACCACTTACGTTCCTCACATATATTTCTGATGTGGTTGCATATCAATTTTTCCATTAATTTACCTACCACTGATGTCAAACTGATTGTCCTGTAATTTTAAACTCTATTTCTCACCCCTCCTTTATGTACCGGTACTACTATCGCACTTTTCCAGTCCTGTGGTAAGCAGCCAGTATCCAGACTCAATTTAAATAATATTTCAAGATAAGGTACAATGTCACATCCGGCTATCTTTAAGATATCTGTAGTAATGTTATCTACACCAGCCCCTTTATGTTTTTTCAGCTTTTTTATTTCCTTCGTGATTTCCGCAGGATGAATTTCAAATTTTTTAATATCTTCATTTCTAATTGTGTTGTTTAGCTCGTTCTCCGAATTAGACCCTCCTGTTTCTGATTCATTGTCCCTAATGCTGTCACTAAACCAGTTACTTAAATCTCTGCCTTTTCCAAATCCTCAGTAACTTATTCTCCATCCTTATCTATAAGTGTCTCTACACCCTCCCTTCCCCTCAGTTTCCTGATATAGCCATTGAAATTTCTAGATGCATCAGTCAATGGTCCTCCTGCACTGACAACACTCTTAATAAACCCACCTTTAGCCACTTTCTTTGCTGTTATTAAATACTTGTTTAGTAGTTTTAAAGTGGAAACGTGATAACTATTCACACCTCCCGCGTATGACCACACCATTCATAAATACCTTAAGACCTAAATTAATATAGATTGATCTTTAA
The DNA here is from genome assembly GCA_031002005.1 of Vandiemenella viatica. NCBI lineage: Eukaryota > Metazoa > Arthropoda > Insecta > Orthoptera > Morabidae > Vandiemenella > Vandiemenella viatica. The sequence goes on from JARYHS010011408.1 coordinate 148,921,075, forward strand.
ATTCCGTTTTAACCAGACGTAGACGTAACTTCACCTAAATTTCAGTAGGTAGCGTATTTATCTCAATAAGTAAAACAACCCGAAACGTAAAGATTTTTTTTTTTTTTCTGTGTGTTTTCCTTTTATAATGTATACATCCTACTGGGAACAATTAACAGCTGCAGGCTATTACTGAGCGATGTTAAGCAGAATTATCTCTTTCAATAAATTTATAGTCCAGGCAATAATAAAATATTGATTTTTTTTTTTTTTTGAAGGGGAAACAAAAGAAGATAGGAACTCAAAATTATGAATGGGAATATTTCCTGTTTTAATTTGTAAGAAGCCCTTTAAGAGCGGTGCTTGGCATTCCCTCCACAATTTTAAATGATCTGTAGATAGGAGCTACGTAGGCCTATAACGCTGGGGTTACAATGTGCCCGCTCAAAGAACACGAAATTTGATAATAATCTGTTAAAATAATTTAGATGCATCGCTTCGCTAAGCACGGGCTGTGTGCTTTAAAATTGTTAATATGTAATAAAACCGTGATAAGGGCCTTTCTGGTGCAGCCCTGTAACAATAGCTAATTACTGTTTTACCATTGTTTTTCAGAGAGAAAAGCGGGTCGGCTAGCGGGGTAATTTGATAGTCCCTGAATCTGATCCTACGTCTCCACAATGCACCGGGGTAGATGTGGTCCAGGGTGGTTAAATCCAGGAATCCTTCAGATTTATACCGAAACTGGAGTATGATTCAACATTCTTAATGTCCCGCTTAGCAGTTTATTAAGAAATCATATTTTTAATACTGTAATTATCCATCCTTATCGAATAGAGCTTTAGCAAATCGTATATATTCATTACAGAGTAACGAATAAATCACCTGATTCAAAATACCAAATAGTTACTCACAAATTCATTTGTTTACTCACATTTGGCGTAAAGACGTGTCTGATTCGATTGCGAATGAATACCTCTCGTGCATCATGCGGGAACTGAAATGGTTCACTCAATTACTGCAGAAATGTGGACGAGAGGATGAACATTTGAACATCATGCGTCGTACGCATGTGCGCGTATTTTTGGGAATTTTGGTATGAATTCTTTTAATTACAAAGGAAAATGTTGCACGTACATTATACAATTAATATTATTTACTGTTAATATTTTTAATAAGGTAACTTAAAGAGTCATTTTGCAGTGTTTATTACCTGGAAGAACACAATCTTTCTAGGAATGAGGATACTTTGAAATCGTGGCAGGTGTGCGCAATTCTGTACCCTGAAATTTCAAGCTTGGGAACGACTACCTCGGTACCATCCAAAAGAACTTTTTCGAAGTTAGGAAAAAATACTGAGGGAGAAGTGTCTTTCCATTCAACTGAAAGGCATGAAAGCGGTTTATATATATATATATATATATATATATATATATATATATATATATATATATATGAACCGGAGATTCCTTTCTTAAAATATTGTTTTCTCTCAAACATTTGATTTCATTATTTTACTAAAGAATATTTTTTATGTTGTTGCATAAGTTTCTATTGTTGTCTTATGTAATACCACCCACTCAAAGTCCTGCCTGCAGGCCCGATTTGATAGTATTTTGATAATATGTCCACATTGGATTAAAAAAAATCGATTAAGAAAACTTACAAAAATAAGTCAAAACACTACAGAAAGACTATGGCAAAACCAATAATTATTATTATTTTTTTTTTGTTTTCTTTTTTTTTTTGTTTAAGAAATATTTTGATGATATTAGATAGTGAGAGATTTGTTAAAATACATGTAGTCACACTACAAAATGGGTAGGCTGCTTACAATATAACTGCCATTTTTCAGTGTCAATAGATATGTCACAGTTAGGTGACAGTTCAGTGTTTCTTGTGTATGTAAACGGGTGGTTTTGAAGTTAGTTGATTATAGTGCGGTATGATTGTGATATTAGGTATTATTCTCATGTATTTAATATTCAGTGCATTAAATTAATTATAAATTCAATAGGTTTCCGTAAAATCCTTGTACTAATTACTTTCAGTTTATCCAAATGAACAATTTACCTAACTCATTTTACTAAATGAAAAATTTACCAAAACTTCACAAAGTAGGAACGATATCATCCAGTAACACGTACGCAACGCGTCTCGATGTGATGCTTGATGCTTGATATCAAAAGGAAAGAGTAATGAAACGATAAGATAGTAACGACTACTGATTGGTTAAATAACGAAAACATACGGGTACACAATTTCTCGTTACTTTTACAGCCCTATTACTGAAGATTCGAACTTACATCGGCTTAAAGATACTCAACATGATTGCACTTGTAAACTGAATCTTAAATATTGCATGCATCTTCTTGTTTTCATCTATTTAACCTGAAATTACCAACATTGTTGAAACAGTCTCCCTGAATCACCTGATATACATTCTCAATTTGACACAAAAGCTTGCTATCTTAACCGAGCACGCAGACAAAATATAAACCACAGTCTTCACGAAATCGTCACAGAATTGATACATATGAGATTGTCTAATAGAAAAAGCAGATTTAGTTTGAATTTATTGGCAAACATACGAACACGCATTTCATTTATGAGTGTGACGAAATACATCTATCACCAAGCTATTTTGGTCTCAATGGAAGGAGAGACAAGATTAGAGAATTTATGTGTCCTACTGATGTTTGTATGAATTCTTTCTGCCTTCGTATTATTCGCTATTGGAATGCAAATAGTTGGTTTTGGCGCAAAGCACGCTATGCCACCCACAATTTTGTGAATTACATCGTAAAGATTCAGTTGTAGATGTAATGAAACATTCAGACATCCCTACATAGCGGTTTTGTGAAACATATCTATATTTCCTCGGCAATACGGTTCAATCCATGCTGAAATTGAGGTGACTGGAGTAACATTTATGATTTACTAGTTCATACAAAAAAGAAATGAAACACCTAGGTTTGCCTACTTAGCCATTAATACAATATTATTTGCTAATAACAGTACATATTTATGAGACACGAATTATACCATACCAACAAGTAGGAATGTGACCTTATTGACTTGAAAAACATATCTCTTATTTGGACTTATTCTGCATTTGATCTGTACAGGAGTAGTGTGTTAAGTGCACACATAGATGGTTCGTTTATTTTAACTGATAGCTAACTACTGAAACCTAAGTACCTAAACTCACTTTAGACGTTAAATACAACATGATTTTTTTTTTTTTTGTTTGCCCGAGAAAGATGTCAACAAGCTCCGAAATCCGATCTTTTTAATAATAGATTTATGGCTTGTTAAATTTGAGGTCTTTAAACTTCAGAGAGGATGTGAGCAATGAACGAGAAGGATTTCTGGAATATAACTTTTGATGGAATCACCGTGGCATCCTCCTTGAGCGATTTCGGAAAATCAAGGAAAAACCGAATTCTGGTTGGGCAGTACTATTTCTTTGTCTGGTGCGAAATAAAACTGCATATAAGTTAGCTTTATTGTTTATAAATTAAAAATCTGCGATAATTCATCACAAGAGATACTGCTTCCTGAGATAACAGCTGCATTTTCCTTTCGGGTTTATCAAATTTTGTAACTTTTCGTTGGTTTCGTATAAGCCTTGAGAATGGTTCCTGAACCCTGGTAAGATGGATTATGAGTTGCTGTTTTTACAGATTTCAATGCAACGCTATAAACTCTGCTTAGATTAAATAATTAACATTGTCAGAGTTGTAGTAATAAACCTGACGAGTGAGACGTTGGAACTCTAAGGAGAATAGAAGATCAGAGTAAGTTTTCTTTTGGAATTTAACTACAAGAGTCTATTAGACAGGGAGCCGGCCCTGGCAGTGTAGTGGCTAGCGCACTGGCTTCGCATTGCAAGGGCCGCCGGTTCGAGTCCGGCCTCGGGCATGGGTGGTTTTAATTAAGTGTTGTGTTCGTCTTGTGCTGTCCTCACTGTAGTGTCCGCAATATCATGATTAGAGCCTGATACAATACTCTGTACAAAAACAAATTGGAGCTGGCTAAATGGTCGCAATGACCGAAGGCCTTAAAAAAAAAAAAAAAAAAAAAAAAAATTAGACAGGAAATAAGCCGTAGTTTAATGTTCCCAGCAACTTTAACCCTTATAATTGGAATAATTTTTGGCTAAATTTGATTTGTGGGCAATATTTTTGGCCCTAATAATATGAGTATATCAGTGTTCATTTTCGGTATCGATTAATGCTTTTTTTTATAATTTGCACTATCAATTACTTTTTACTTTATTCTCCTGGTTTCAGTCGTGGCGTATGTCAAACTGTTGCTGTTCACTCATTTTAATGATCAGCATAGTGTGAAATGTTTACTTTTTTCATTAAACTTCGTTTCACAACAAAACCAGTATGTAGTACAGAAGTAAGACTGCAGTTACGATAAAGTGCTTAAATTTCATATCAAAATAAAGATTATTGAAACAGTGGTGATAATAGATTAAATACCTTCTTCAGGATTATTTTTTTGATATCTAAATATCTTAAATATTCTTTCGTCAGAAAGTAGCTTTCAATCCGGTTATTTCTGATTAACACAAGTATTGTTATTTTGCATAATCGACATTTTCTAAACCTGATTCCTAAACCATTGACTGCAAAACAAGATTCAGCCGGTACACATTTGTAACAGCCACAGCCGAACATTGATAAATGGCTGGTCATTTTCTTTCCGCGGAAGGTAATTCATATGAGTCCAAATTTTTAGCAATTACTTTTGTGGATACAGTCATTCTGTGTAGTGAGCGCAGCCAATAAATTGCTTCGTTCCACGTCACGTGGTACATAAATACGGTAATTACTTTGATAAATGCGACTGACTATTTTTGATTCAGGGAAGTAATGTCGAACAAGTCGTTCATCACCCAAGTGTTCTTGAAAATTGACTACAGCTTTTTATTCCTCTACGTTGGAAAAATGTTTGGCTTACGGTGTTGGAATCGAACATTTTATCTATTTGTTTTCTTATCCGTGTTATTGCGAAATAATAATCTGGTCTGTGATTTTTAAAACACAGAGAGACACATTCTCTATCTTTCTCTCTCTCCTATTTTATTTCGTTTTTTTTTTTTTTTTGTAATCGTGGTTTATTTTTTTTGTTGTTGAACTGTGATGTATTTTGTTTTCTTTCTTTTCTTTCTTTTTTGTTATTGACTACGTTTGGTTTATAGTTTCGTCGTATTTCATCCCTCCTTTTTTTTTTTTTTTTTTAAATGAGAATTATAAGCAAAATAATCTTCTAAATAATATTGTCTCCAGTTAACCCAATTTTTACAAACGCATATAAGCGAAAGTATTATTGTCGGTTTCATTCTGAAAACTCGATACTATTAATTGCGTTTTAACATATTAAATTTCATTATTCTTGTCTATCACATCAGAACACACGTCCCCTTACACTCACCAGTATACACATAAAACAAAGACACAGACACACACACACACACACACACATACATATTTACACATATACTAAAAGGAATGGAACAAATACCCAAATAAAAAATGCTATTTCCCATCATAATACATACAAAAAAATGTGAAACTTTGTCCAGTTTTAAAATATAAGGAATCGGAGAACCTGTAACCAATTATTTCTGACTGTTGACTATTTATTTGAATTACTATAACTTATGCTTGTAACAGCCCTAATAACTGAATTTTGAATAGCATGAAGTATTTGCAGTGAGCTAATGTTTGGTTGAAAGTGATTTGATATGTTTGTTTTGTAATTTCTTGTAAATCAGTGTATATAGACTTTGTTTTAGGTAAGAAAATTATTCAAAGGCCATTTAATATGTTTAAGAACCGAATGATGCAAGAGAATTTCCTAAATGCTTGAAATTCCATGTATTACTGTAAATTACGGTGTCTACAGGACAATTTTCTACCGTTTGAAAGGATTTCTGTAAATAATTTTGTATTTAAGTATCTATAATTACCATTTCTGATCATTCTGTAATGTTATTAATTAATTTTGTATCAATTCCGATTGTTTTTAATATGTTAGATTGTTTGAGTGATTGTTAATGATCGAGAAATATTGGGCGGATGCCTTTGAAGAATTCTCGTAATTTCGATAGACTCTATATAAACAGATCGCCTGGACAGAGAAATTTATTATTCATGCATTCAGTTAGTAAGTCAGTTTAGTTGGCAGAGAGTTTCAATCATTAAATTGAGTTTGCGACTGTGCATCTCTGTATTGTACCTATACTAGTGAATATCGCTGACTTGTTGTTGGGATCACAATAAAACAGACATCTTCAAACATAAACTGTTTGGTGGATTTCTTTAATTAATTAATGCAGTTCATAAACCACCAAAAGAACCTTAATATGGCGACCGTTGACAGTGACGAGAAGTTCTTAAACATCTGTGGGATGTTTATCTTCTAAAAAGAATCTGCAGAAAATTGCGACGGATTATCGGCGATAAGCGAACATAACCTGCGAGAAAATTTCGACCGGCTACGACAAGTAGGGGTTATACAGGCGACACGGATTTGACGGCAAGCGGATCTTCTTCGGCCTAAGGCGGAGATTTTCCAGCGGGAATCTGCTGCAATCTTCCGACGACGAGTGGATTTTCTTCGGCCTCAAAATCGTCTTCCTACAGTGAATAGTGAAAAGTGTGGTTAAGTGTTTGAAGTCAGTGTGGTGTTTAATGGTTAAATAAGTGCTTCTAAGTGAAATTTAATGTGATAAAAAATTGAGGAAGAACTGTAAGTACTGCACTGAATATTCAAATTTGCTTTTGCATGTTATTTTGTGGCAGGTTAGAAAAATTTTAATTCTTATTAACTTTGTTTTCATGTTGATTTTGTTAATTACTGAAAATAGCTGATAGTCAGAATCTACAAGCATTTCTAGAGTCCTTTGTATCCAGTTTTAATGCAAAGTTTTCCGAATTTGACAGCAAATTTTCTGAATTCAGAAGTGAATTAAAAAGTGATACTGACAGTAAGTTTTCCAAATTTGATAACAAATTTGATAGTAAGTTTTCAGAATTCAAAAATGAGTTAAATCTTGACAGCAAATTTTCTGAAATTAATTCTCAGTTTGCTGTAATCAATGATCAGTTTTCTCAACTGCAACAAAACAATGATAAAACATTCTCTGATTTGACTAAATGTTTTGATGTTAAAATCGCAGAGCAATTTCAGGGTTTTAGCTCTCAATTCAAGGAAGATATTAACAATTTAGATTCTAAATTGGGGAAGGTAGTAACAGAATGTCAGGAGAAATTTGAGAAAGTTACAAAATTTTGTGAACAGAATAAGGCTGAATGTGAAAATTTGATTTATAAAGAGGTGAAGGAAGTCAGTGAAAATTGTGATAAGATGAGGGAGGAATATGTCACTTTATTCCAAGCCAATGATAGTAAAGCTGCTCAAAGGGTCAATGAGTTGAGACAGGAAGTGGTTGGTATAGGGAAAAATGTTAATGCATTGGCAAATCATCAGGAACAACTTACCCAGGGATTGGAGACAACCCAATCTAACGTTAATCAGTTAGAGAAAAGGGTTACTGGGTTGCAGATTCAGTTAAGTCAGGTTCCCTTAACAGGTAATCCAAATTTCAGTGTCGATGTAAAAGAAGAATTTGAATTCTATGATGATAGTGGGAGGCTTCACCCTATTGAATTTATAGATAATTTTGAAAGATCAGACTATTTTAATTTGTTACCCGATAGTAAGAAAATTGCACTTGTGGGTAAACATCTAAATCTTATGCTAGGGCATGGGGTGATAGACAAGCTAGGGAAGTGACTGACTACAAGCTGTTTAAAGAAAACTTTTTGAAACATTTTTGGTCGACAAGCAGGCAGATTCAAGAAAAGAGAGAGTTGATGACTGGTAGGCCCTATAAACCTGGTAGGGAAACTCAACATGATTTTTTTCATAAATGTTGGATCCGTTGTAAGTATTTAGACCATCCTTATGGAGAGGAGGAATTCATTGATTTGATAGGAGCTAGGCTACCTCAGCAAACAAGAAATTTAATTGCCACTTTGGATGTAGTAAATGTGGATAGAGTTTCTGAATTGTTGAGACGCTTGGATGCCCAGGAGTCATTCAATGAACAACATTACCACCATCAACACCATAGGAGGGGCAGCAGGAGTCCCCCTAGAAGGGGTAATGGGTCAAGGGATGGTAGATCAGGGGAGGGATCGTGATAATTACGCAAGAAGGAATGATAATGGGGGAGTGAGAGAACAGAACCCTCAATCTGAAAGGGAAAGGCAGCATGGGGGGCAGGCAAACTAAAGACCACCCCTGTGATGGGCCCCGCAGTGGTGGACAAGAATGTGGGTCCAGGTACCAACTGCTATAGCGTTAATACCATTTTTATGAATAATCCCCGAGAAGATTTATTGGAAGAGGTGGGGGTAGCAGCAAGTGAATTTCAGGATAAGGTTATGATAGATGTAATTAATGATGTTGATGATGTAAAGGTTGATAATAAGATAAAGCGGGAAGGGGACCACCATAGTACCTTATCACTAGAATCAGTGTGCGAAAGTAATAATTTTCATGTAGAAGATTTTCGAAATGGTCACTGCTTAATTACAAAAAGGGGTGCAGAATTTATAGTGCATACTACAGTGTGGCTATCAGAAACTTGTAAGGTCCAGAATGGCATAGTTGGGACTATGTGTGCTAGGATAGGTGGTAATGAAGTTTGTAGAAGTGCTGAAATCGAGGAGTTTCTCAGAATATCTTGAAGATGAAGGTGATACAGTGGTGTGGATAGGAGACCCAGATGAGGAGGAGAATTGTAAGTCAAAGTATTTGTCTTCTGAAGAGAGAGTGGTTGAAAAGCCTTATGTACCAATCCCTAAGTTGGAAAAATGTCCTAATTTTGACCTAGCTGATACGTTATTTAGCTCTTTATTTGGTGTAGATGATGACATTGAAGAAATGGGTGGGAGTAAGGATTTATTTGAACCAGTTTCTAATTTGGAAAATGTACAGAATGTGACTTAGATGACACTATGTTTTGTACCTCTTTGATGTGGAAGCTAATAGTGAAGTAGTAGTTGCTGAGAAAAATAATTATTTGTGGAGGAAGTCAGTAAGCCAGATGTTAAAACAGTTTTAGGTACTGATTCAGATAATTTGGTAAGTTTAAGTAGTAATCAGATGATGAAGAGTGGGGTTGGGAGTAATGATGGACTAAACTGTAGTAGTGAGAATAATAAATTTGTATTACCAGTTGAGTCAACAGCATTGCTTTTAAGTGACAATCAATTTGCTAAAACAGAACCATTGTATGTCTCAGCTGTTGCGTGTGGTTGTACCAAAGTCTGTTGTCTGAGATGATTGGAAGTTTGTGTTTCTGTATGTATATAATGAAGCTTTGTGAAAATAGAAATGTAATATTAAATGTGTATACAAAAGTTGAAGAAAACTGGAAGGTTAGGAAAAAGTAACTTACATGGTTCTGGGTTTCCAGGGAAATCCTGGAACCCACTTATGAGAATTAATTGAAATGCATGGTTTGGGGAGGGGTCCCTACATGTAAATATCTAATTTTGTAAATAAGTTTGTGAATTGATGCATGTAAATAGTTTGTGTGACAGTTTTGTGTAGAAACTTTTGATATTTTCATGATGTTGTGACTGTCAACATTGTGGTGACAAATTATCAGCTGTAAAATGTATACAGACTGTTGTCATTAACAAGCAGACATCAAGTGTGTAATTTGGAGTGAAAATAATTGTAACTTAAGGTGATGGCATTGAACGTTTGTTGTGTAAAAACAGTAAATGATAAAATGATTGGATCTGAGAAAAGACAATTATTGTAAACAAAATCAGTGTCATGGACTATGTGCAGATGTTGTATGTAATGAAGAATTGTATTTGTTCATTGTAAAAGTCATTATGGGTGATTGATTGTAATCTGTTCGTGTCTGCATTATGTGAACATTCAACCAGCTTAGATTCGTGACGGATTCAATCAATTTTATCTGTGTAAAATTAAGTGAATCCTGGGGAGGGGTTGTAACAGCCCTAATAACTGAATTTTGAATAGCATGAAGTATTTGCAGTGAGCTAATGTTTGGTTGAAAGTGATTTGATATGTTTGTTTTGTAATTTCTTGTAAATCAGTGTATATAGACTTTGTTTTAGGTAAGAAATTTATTCAAAGGCCATTTAATATGTTTAAGAACCGAATGATGCAAGAGAATTTCCTAAATGCTTGAAATTCCATGTATTACTGTAAGTTACGGTGTCTACAGGACAATTTTCTACCGTTTGAAAGGATTTCTGTAAATAATTTTGTATTTAAGTATCTATAATTACCATTTCTGATCATTCTGTAATGTTATTAATTAATTTTGTATCAATTCCGATTGTTTTTAATATGTTAGATTGTTTGAGTGATTGTTAATGATCGAGAAATATTGGGCGGATGCCTTTGAAGAATTCTCGTAATTTCGATAGACTCTATATAAACAGATCGCCTGGACAGAGAAATTTATTATTCATGCATTCAGTTAGTAAGTCAGTTTAGTTGGCAGAGAGTTTCAATCATTAAATTGAGTTTGCGACTGTGCATCTCTGTATTGTACCTATACTAGTGAATATCGCTGACTTGTTGTTGGGATCACAATAAAACAGACATCTTCAAACATAAACTGTTTGGTGGATTTCTTTAATTAATTAATGCAGTTCATAAACCACCAAAAGAACCCTAACATGCTGTATCCAGGTATCTTTTGTTCTGTTTACATATTTCTTCGTGAATGTGCATAGTTGAACTTTAAGTACCGTATTCAGAAAAGACTGCAATGTGTCAGTAGGCGTTTATAGAAAAACAAATATATTCGTTCAGGTGACGGACATAGAAGTTTATTGATACTTTTATTATTATAAATCTTGGTGTAACAATGTTAAAACAAAAAATATGTTATTTTTGATGTACAAAATATATAATTGATATTTATAGCTGCAATTTAACAGAAGATAAATAGTAAACAAGAAATTTCTGAAATAAAATAAAAATATCCACAAAAGGAAACTGTGCCCCTCCCCCCCCCGGGCCAAAAAAAAAAAAAAAATCAAAAGAAAAAATATAAAGTACTTCCACCTGCCGTAAAACTTTCCTGTTAGGAATATATCTGCTTTAGAATGTGAATTTAACTATATTTCACATTCAATTAATTGGAATGTCAGCCTAATTCCTACAGAAATCTATTTGTGTCAAGTGTCAAGAGCCTATAAATGAGCTAATGAAAAGTAACTTATTATGAATCAGCCAATTTGCTCTGATGAAAAAGTGCTACAAAAATCCATTATCAGAGACCAAAATAAGTTTAGGCCTATCTGTTAAAGGATGCCTACACTTCTAGGCGAAATACGAAACGTTCGTAACTTACTTCACACCAAGAAAAGAAGTTATGCAACGGTTATAAAAGGCCCAAGAAATTAGTCCTTACGGGCATTTGAAAAGGGTATTTCTGTCCACTACACGGAAACGCAATAACCAAATGAGAGGCACCAAACCACTGCATTAAGTTTTAATCGAAAATGGAAAAACAAAATCTATAATTTCTCTTTTTTGTGTCGATGCTATAAAAAAAAAAAAAAAAAAAAAAAAAAAAAAAAAAAAAAAAAATCGGTATATATTATGAAATGTTTACTTTCTCCCTTTACATCTGCAATCTATAATCTTAAAATCACAAAACTGTGATTGTCAGAGGATGCTTTGCACCAAAACTGACTCATTGCATTTCAGTCCCAAATAACAGAGGAAAGAAAGAATTCATATAAGAATCCATGGTACACCTAATTTCTCACATCTAATCTCTATCACTGCAACTCAAATAGCTTGATAGAAGTAATATTTCATTAAACTCGGAAATAAGAGGTGTTCTTTGCAAGTTTGCAAATGAGTTCCAGTGAATCTTCCGTCATCTGCCCACCAGACAAACCCAGTCCACTCTATATATCAATTCTGTTGAACTTTCGTAAGGATTGTGGTAAGCAGTCATAAATCTCTGTACTTTCAATCCCTTGCGATAAGGATCCCAAACGGCCAAACAAAACTTCAAACGTGGACGCACGAGTGTTTTGTACGCTATCACCTTTGTGTAAGATTTACAGTTCTTAAACAATTCGACCCGACTTGGTGGGTGACCAGTTAACGATCTGGGCTCGCATTTGGTAGGATGCGGATTCGAATCCCCGTCCGGGTATCCAGATTTGAGTTTTCCATGGCTTCCCTAAATCACTCCAGCTGAATACCGGGGTAATTCCTTCAAAAGGCCATAACCGAACTCCTTCAGGTTCCTTTTCCCGGTCTTTCCCCGCTTCTAATGACCTCTAAGTCAACGAGGCGTAAAGCCACAAAAAAAAAAACTGTTTATGAATCGCAGTATACAATTTTCTCTGCCTACGACGGAAGTTATGTGCTGGTCCCATTTCCTGTTACTTTTTACTGTTACGCTCAAATCCTTCATGGAATCAACAATGCCAAGTAATTGTTTACTTGTCCTCCTAAGCAAATGGATTCTTTTGTTAGTTATGCGCGTTGCCTTGCTCCTTCTGCAATTAAGTGTAAGTTTCCACCGATAACACCATGCCAAAAAAAAAAAATCCAAATCGCATTGAATTTTAAAGCAGTTGGCCAAATTCCACGTCCCCTAATGGCACTGGTCGGTAAATAATTGCTTAAAAGGGACAATTATAAAGAGAAATGACATCCATCAAAAAGAAGCATGTTTTCTTTCTGAAGTTACGGATTTTTTTATTTTTTTAAAAAAATTTAAACCACCTGGAGACAGGTTACGATCGGTGCACGGAATGAAACACGTATCTGGCAAAAAGTGCACAGAAAAATTTCACATTACCCCAAAAATTATTGGTTGGGTATCTAATTAAAATAGTTTGAATTTGGGCGTCTCATACCACAAACTAGATTATTCAGTCGTACGTTGAGTGTAACAAGCCATAGTAAATTTAAAGTTAAAAGGTTCTAAAATGAATCATATTTTCTTAAAGCTCGTAAAGTGCATCCGCTCTGTCAGTTTTAATTTTGGAACTATATTTGTTGACTAACACCTACCGTTTTCCCTCCAAGTATATTTTTAATTTTTGTTTAGTAGAAAATATTTCTTCCAATGTAAATGTCGGTGTGTACAAGTAGATAAATTCACGCCGGTGGTGCTGAAGATAACAGTGTTAATAAGTATAAAATGATTTAGTGATCTGTCAAAAAAAATATCGGGAATTGGTCAATAAAACATAAAATTTTTATTATTCATCCAAATTTATTTTATCGCCTTAAAAGAAGGCTCCTTTCGAAATAATACACTTATGCCAACGAATAATCCAATCATCAAAACATTTTAGAAGATTTTTCTGGAATCTACTTCAGTTCTCGCCTCGAAGTGGTAATTTGAGTTTTGGAAAGAGAAAAAATCGGCCGGAGCCATATCAGGTAATACGGTGGTTGTTCGATGATATTTATTAGTTTTTGGCCAGATATTTGTTCACAATGATAGCCATATTTGTTCACAATGATACCCTTGTGAGATGGTGCGTTATCGTGGTGCAAAATCCATGAGTTTTCTTTTCACAGATCTGACCTTTTTCGACGAATTTGGGCTCTCAAAAGCTGCATAACTCTCAGATAATATTCTTTATTTACTGTCTGACTTGGAAAAAATTCCGAGTGCACATCACCGCTGTAATCGAAGAAAACAGCCAAGATCACCTTGTCTTTTGATCGACTTTTACGTGGTTTTTTTCGGTTTCGGCTCAGTTGGAAGACGCCATTCCGAAGCTTGGTTTGCATATCAAACACGTAAACACGTCTCATCACCAGTAATAATGCGTTTTATGAATGTGGTGTTGGAATTGACTCATTCTAGCATGTCTTCAGGCGATTGAATTTTGAAGAAAATTCTGGTCTTTCGGAACTAGTCTAGCGGCAATGCGTTTCATACCTGAACAATCGTTTAAATCGTACGAATTGATTCATGAGACAGAGAATGTGCTGCGGTTGTATCTCTCAAACTTAATGACGATTTTCAGTCACAATTTCCTTCACTTTAGCGATGTTAACTTCAGTTGAAGAGGCTTATGACCGACCAGATCACATCTTGACCGCTTTTGAATTCACTGTACCACTCATATGCATGTGTTTTTGATACAGTCGATTCACCGCAAGCCTTCCGTAACATTTTCAGCGATTCGGTACAACGAAATTCCATTTGAAACGCAAAATTTGAGACAAATTCTTTGTTTGATATCGCTCAGAACACTTGAGATGAATTGACAATGAGCACTGTAAACAAACTAAACGACAGATAGCAAAAACTCAGCGTCGATATAGAGGACAGTTGTACCAACTTCGCGACAAAAAGAATTTTGACTTTCCATTTAAGGGGGCTTTTTAAACGATCAATTCCCGGAACTTTTTTGACAGACTTTCTTAGTTGTGTGCAGTGTGTGTGAAGGCGAATGTTAAAAAAGTTGACTCTGCACTCACGAAAGTCAACGAACTGCACTACAGGTGATAGTCGCTACTAAATGTGTGATTACATTTTTTTTTCTTTCCCAACAGAGAATAACAACAGTTTATGAGGGTGCATCAATAAGGAAATAATTTTCTTATTTATGGTCACTTCAATCAAGCAACTTCAGTCTTTTTAGTTTCTGCTACCATGATTTTGTCTACTTGGTACGGGTATTAACAGTTCTTCTTATAAAAGCTGAAAAATGGTTTTAAAAAATTCTTTCTGAAAAATATATTGTTTTAATTTATTGGACTTGCTTAAAATACACATAATCGTAAGATTTCTTTTGCAGTTGTCTTTTTAGTAATTCATCATTTTCAGTACAATCATTTTCGTTACATGAAAAGGCGCCCTTAATATCTCATTCTTCCAACACAATCATACATCCTTTAGTCACGTCAGAATCTGTGAAATTCTTTAATAGCCTGAGATGGCTTTTTGCCATACGGCCATCTAAGAACCATGTTCCTCCACCTCCTGTTTATTTTTTTTATTTTTTATTTTTTAAATACGGCCTTCGGTTTTGCGACCAATTAACGTAAACTCGCCCATGCCCCAGGTTGGACTCGAACCAGCGACATAATACAAGGCCGATGTGCTTGATCCTACAGCGACAGCCCTGCACGAATTTAAACCGGGTTTGTTATATCCAGAGCACTTAACCTATAGGAGGAAAGTCTGTGTTGCCAGCGAAACGTGAAACTTTTCGTGTGCAATATGTTTATGAAATTTGTAGTTTATGGGGCGGATATTGGGGACTGTATCCGCAATCGCGAAGATGATTGCTGAAAACCAACTAATAACCGCAGTCAGGATGTTAGGTATGCGGTGAACAGGATTCGAACCTGGTGCCTTTCTAGTTCCTCTATCGAGTAGGCGGTGCCTTAGCAAACAGAGCCACGTTAGTGGTGGTCAACTTTCTTTACGAGTTCCAGTATTACTTTTTAACACGTTTTCTTTAGCAATGCCAACTATCATCTTTCTCTCGTCGCAAACTGATTGACATGAATATCTGCACTATTTAGTTACTCCTATCGCTCAGAAACTAGGCAGAGTATATTACCGAAAATATCCAAAAATGTTACCAAAAAAATAAAACAAAAACTAGAACTTACGTAAACTAAATGCAAATCATAATTACACCATACCTTACTAGGCTAGAATTATAAACCTAACACACTTCATGATAATTAGATGGATGCCCTTTACAGAAATCAATCTTACAGTTCTATAATGGAGTTGCTGGAGTATGTTCTCTGGGCCATTCCAAAAAGACTTTGATTTAAATGTTCATTCCATAGACTGTTCACTTTCGCATCACGACGAGGAAGCTATCCACTATAGAAAGCACCATCAGTGCAATATAAGGCGCAATAGCGACTTAATAACGCCATGCGGGAAAAAAAGCAAAGCAATTCACTTCTACCATTCGAAGTGGCTCAGCGAAACCAATTGGTCCAAGTGAAACGTTTAATGCTGCCTTTGTCGTCCGCGAATCTCTTTCATACTCTCAATGCCTCTCAGTGGAAGCTGCCCTAGCACCTCTTTTTATTTCACCTTACGAAAAAGCAATCAGGAGCTACAAAACGTTTCTGACGGCGCATTCACACTGCCGCTCTGGACACGCGGTGGATAGACTGCGTGACTGCGCATGCGCGCCTGGCTAACATCTCATTCTGCGAAAACGTCATTGGCCTCTTATTAAAATACCGGCCGGCAGCGCGGAGAATCAACTCCGCTCCTTCCCTCCATCTCCGTCTGTCTATCATTCAGTAATTTATTACGGCGTCGCTGCAGCTCCGGGCAATCTCCACACAGGTGCGCCAACGTTACAGGCCGAACGACCTGCCAAGCTCAGCGGCGTCCGCTTCTCCACAAAGGGAACTCAGTGTTTTTGCCCATCCTCCTTCCCGGTTTCTTGGTCTACCTCCTGTCTCCGCGCTGCTCGTTCGCTTTCCTCGTCTTTCGGGCCGGCGGCGAACCGGGAATTAACAAGCTTCATTGTAAACAAGTTCGAAGCGAGAACATCAATCTCTGTAATGACTCAGTCGCAACACAAAACAACTTGCCCACAATGGGGCACCTGCGCGAGTTCCTGGTGGTAAGGCTAACGTCTTCATCAGCGGCGCCGTCTTCGGCGGATCTGAACAACTGTCTGGTTCGACTCAGGTGTTAGGGAAAAAAAATCATTTCTGTTTAGTAAGTTACAGCCAATTTGCACTAGCTTATAATATTCTTTAAGTCTTAATTCACATTTAAAAACAATGAATGTCATATAAGACCAGTGAAAAACGATAATATAAGCACTAATTGTCATCAGCTATTTAGAATGCCAAATACAAGCTCCAAATACTGTAGAACTTTAAAGGCGATCAGTAATGGCCAGTAATAGACCTTGTTTTTTCAATTATCCCTTAATCTTTTATTGCTTCAGCTAGTGAAATTTGGTGTCAACAAATTATAACCCGGGCACAAACTACCACACTTTATAAGTTTAATGGTGATATTAATGTTATGGTATACCACTGCTCCAGTATTTGCTGAAACCTTACATTCAATTTTTTTTATATTACAGCTGGAATGATCGATATCATTTTAGACATGCATGTGGCAGCGAAAACCACGCCAGCTTCCATCACGAAATTTATAGTCATTAATAATTTTTCGAAACCAGGAAATATATTACGTTTTGTAACTATTAATATTAATGACGAATTTGGAAAGACCGAATATTGTTGACCTGCTTTTTAGTGAAAGAAGTTATTATATAACTTCTCTTTTAGTGACAGAAGTTAATACATAACTTGTTTTCTATATCTTTGTTTTTTGTTAAGATGACACTGACCAGTAATGCAAATTCTGTTCTAGTTACTGTTATTCTCTTAATAACTGAAATATCTAATTGCTTAATCTGCTTAGGCTTTGAATTATGATCGTCGTTCTTAATGAGTTTAGTAATACTATTACATTTGTTTAAGGATTGATATGTTCAAGTTATTGTATCTCTTAATTCATCTGTTTCTTTTGCTTAACTATGTTTTCATTTATTAGTGGCCATATTCATCTTTTGAACTGATTCATTCATGCTAAACTAGCAATTCCATAAAGCATTGTTTTCAAAATACAAGAAGCGTTTACAATTGGATGTTGTGTTCTGAGTAAACTAAAACTAATCTCTTCTTAAATAATTTATTGCGTCATAAGCTAATATCCAGCTGTTACCGATGTCATGTCATAGCCTTCTAAAGAAGTTGTGAGTGTTACATGCTTCTTCGCTTGTTGTTATTTTATTGTTCTTTATTATCTTTCTCTCTGTTTTATCTTTTAAATGTTTGTTATATTATTTTCTTTGAATGGTTTCTGTGATCGTTCAAGTCTCATAATCTTTTAATACTTTTTATCTTGTTCTTTGTCGTCTAAGAATTATTACCAACTAGAATAACTATTTCTGTCCATTGCGAATCAGTGATTCAGTACAAGGCAGTAACGCCATTTTTAACGGAATATGTAAGAGACTCATTTAACTGATGACTGTAGGGACTCCATCATCAAAAACGTCAAACCATGCTACATCAATTTTTCCATCTTCATGCGAAGTGAGTCGAATCCTTAACAAATGTTCCCACTTAGAGTAACTACAGCCCGAGTCTAGTTTCCAATTATGAGAAGACTTATTTTGCGGACACCAGCGGATACCAGTAGTAAACAGGTTTCTCCATCCAGCTAATGATGCTTAAACTGAAGCAATAAATATCTGAATGTAAAATATTTGTTGTTTCCTCATTCTTCAATATAACGCAACAACGTATACAAAGGTGCAGATGTACAAAAAGTGGTATGAATTTGTCTGCTTTCAAGAACTATTCTTTTCATTGTGACAGGGCCTTCTTCCAACTTAGGTTCATTAAGAAAATACGACTGAATGTAAAATGTTAACTAAGGACTTTTTAGCTTCATGTCAGACTACTGGTATTACTTGACGTATAGTTTATTTCTCTAGACTTTATCCTTTAAGTCAAAGTTAAACAGAACTAAAATATACTGGCAATAACGCATTTTTTTTTTTTAACATGAATATTATCAAGCAGGGGCGAAACTTTTATCCTCACGATTAACATTGCGCTATTTAAAATCTGTATGGATGCTATCAGCTCCACTTTCTAACAACTGTAAATGCAGGTACATTGTATTTAAAAATGCTGTAAGGTAGTAAAATATAAAAATCAACCGGCTAAGCAGAAGCTCTAAATAATATATAATGTAGTTATAATTTGATTCACTACACGTCTGGACACTTACATTTCTCTTGTTAGGTGATAATATTTTTCTGTTAAGCTAATGAGTCAACTAACAAAATTTCATTGAAACATTTGAGCTCTTAGTTTCTTTACAACCTAACAGAAACAATTATAGTAACATCCGCATTTGTAAATGCAAGGGATAAACAGGTACGTACATGTGTGTGTGCTAACATTTTGTGCACAAATCATCCTATTGCTACACCGCTATTTAAAGTATAAAATTATCTTTCTCTTTTACGTGAATACAAAACTGAACGAACAGAATGAAGTGACGTTAGTATTCTGAGATTACACATAAATATATACCCACGAAGATAATTACATTAAATTTCTAGAAGTACCTGGTGTAAGAGGTCGTTTTGAAGACCATTACAATTTGGGGAATTATAGGAATATTCAGTCGTCGAGCTACTGGCAATCGGCGATCATTGACAATGCTGAGCGCGGTCGAGCATTGACCAGCCAGGAATCTGCACGCTTGCAGTCAGCACCTTAGAGTGCAGTCCCCTTCGTAATTGTAGGTCAGCCAAGGTGGCTTGGGCAGTACAAGCGATGAAGTAGTGTCTTTACTGTCGGGCAGTCGGCGAGGGTAGTCGAGCATACTTCGCTAGCCACCTGTTAGGAGCATGCCACCCTCCCTTGCATCTCGCATCAGCGCGACCATCTGCCTAACAATTAACTATTACAGTTCAGGGCTTAGATAAGTTGGTGATAGTTGGAATCCACTTTGCGGCACGCTATAAACTGTACTACTCCGTGTTAGAAGCCAATAAACTGGTTCAATTGCAAGTGTTGCATTCTTCATGCAGTAAGAACTTATATCAATTTCTAACCTTCGGTCTGTGGCCGTCAAACCACAGTGGTGTCAAACATTAGCCCAAACAGTCCAATGGTAAGGATCTAGTGGTGCTGCCAGAAGAACAGAAGAGACGCTTCGAGCAGAACTGTAATTCCCTAAGGTTAGTTCGTCAGCACACCTATCCACACACACGCCCACTAGCCTTGGCCAATCAGCCCCTGACAAAGTGGCGTCATCAGTGGGATTTCGGCGTAGTACCGATGTTTTGGAACATCAGTGTGGATAGAGTCTGACGAATTAGTAAGAAGAAAACGACCACCGTCTGAAGAGGAAGACGGGGGGTGGCAGGAAGACAGGTGGCTGGATCAACACATGGCTTGGAAGATGAACGCGGGAAGCGCGGCGTCAGCACGCGGCTGGAGACATCGGACGGCGGGTTCAACGCACGAGCGACGGCGGAGCGCAGCGTGGATCAACACGCGGAGCGGATCGCGGCGGCGCGAGTCAACACGTTGCTGCAGGAGCCATGGCACGATCTCAGACGTCGACAGCGACGGTGGCTGTGGCGGCGACGACGGCGACGAGAACAATAGGGGTGAGTGGACCTCAATTTTTATTGTAACTATGACAGCGACTAAATCTTCAACAGTTATCGGGCATTGAACGCGAGGATCTTGGATTTGGAGACGCGGGTGAGCGGAGTTATAATGGTGAGTTAAACGAGGTTGTTTATTGCTTGTAAAGGCACGTTTTCTGCCAGATATATCTTTAAGTGGAACAAAAATATTTTCAGAGGCCATAGCAGCGGCGGTGTTTATGAACAGATTGAAACGAGTTCTCCAGGTGAGTTTAGAATTAAATCTAGAAGGCAGATATTAATGTTAAGAAACATCCAGATGCTACTGAGCGGGATATGAAATTTCGAAAGAGGGTGCTAGCAAATACTAGTCAAATTAGTATTGGATGAATTTAAGAATTATGAGAATGACTATTACCGGGAAAAGTGAAACCGGTTGGGCGTCTTGTCAATATAAGTGTGGCAGGAAAGCCTATATGTTAAAGTGAAGCGAAATATTTTGCGGTAAAATGCGGCAAGAGACCGACCGATCCAGACCCGATATATAAATGTGTGGCGAGTTGCGTCATTTTGGGGGCCAACATTTCTGATAACTCACAGGAACAGCCCAAGAAGTTAACCTGGTGAGGATGTAGGCGCTCCATTCCACCCATTTGCATTTAAATAATGCCGGTAACTTGAAGCCGGGACAAGCAGAATGGGGTGGGTTGTTAGGCCTGAAAGCCTGGATTAATGATAAATAATGGGGAAAAGAAAGAGTGCTAGCTCTTATTGGGTTCTGGTGCGCAAATCTTCATTGTTTTAAAGTTGTTTGCAGAGTGGAAAAATTACCGGTCTAGGCCGGGGAAGGTTAGTGTTAGGGGTATATACTGCTGGATTAGTATAAGCTCCAGGATGTTCAGAGCAACCGTTCAGGCGGTTCCTTATTTAAACAGAGCTTACAGAAGGATATAGGATTAATTTTGTACAGAAATATGGTGCAGTCGTAGACGTGCGAAACGTACAGTTGTTAATAGGACAACGCGAGTGGACACTTTCAGCTGACGTTCTAAGACTTCTCACGTGTTCAGGTTGAGGAGCAGACGTGTTCCCACCGCTATACGAATACCCATAAGTCAATCGTACGTGCTAACATTGCATAGTATATTCTAAAATCATTCGTGAGATCATCCAAATACCTCTAACGAGAATGTTTGCAGAAGATTTATTTGTGTTAAGTGATACGCGCAATGACACGGGACGGGTAGACGCAAGTAGAGTGTATATAAAACGGAAGTATTTGCCATAGCAAATTAAAACATAATACATGAGATGGATGAACTAAAAAGAGTAAATGTATATCGACGTATCTGCTACATCAAATTTAACATTTATCGCGATGCACGGAATGGTTGAATCAGACAGGAATGAATAAAAAACGTAATTGCTATATCAAATTAGAAAAACAATACATAATCGAACGCGAGTCTGAAGATATCCACGGATAAAATCCTTAAAGTATTACAGTATCTAGAATGGAATCGGCGTTCATAATTTTGAAGAATAAGAATAATTTGAAATTATTACGAACATTGTACAACTCTGGTGTTTCAGTTAGGGAAAATATAACCTCAGTGGCTTGTCTTTCATGTGTCCACAGTAATAATACGTACTCACTTAATGTAAGGAGTCAAACTGTGTGCCACATGTTAGAAATATGTGGAGCACCAAGTATATTAAAAAATGAGTGATGTAAAAAATTCCGGACAGCGTTGGAAATTGGCGAACTCTGATTGTATGGGCAACATCACGTGGTACACTCGTCAATCGAGTTAAAAAGGCAAAATACGAGTGCAGTCCTTGGAAAAGGAGTCATGAACCTTTTCTTGCGACACAATACGTACTCAAAAGCCTACCGTCTACTCCATACGTTTATGGAAACAAACTTACATTCATCCGTTACCAACAGATCCAAGTTACAGACATAACCATTATGTGAACCTCATTAGTCATAAATGCAATCGGTTTACAAACCTAATCATTTTGTCAAACCTACATCCATGTTGTATGTCTTTTAAAATCTGTACATTCAAAATAGTTTGGTGAATCAGTTCATATTCAATGTGTAATCGCAGATAAGATTGTAGTATTGGGAAGTGATCACTGGAGTTTGGTTAGTTAAGAATTAGAAAATTGAGAACTAAATATAACGAAAAGAAAATGAAATTTCAATCTGAGAGAGACTGGTGAGTTAGGAGCCAGTAATACGATGTGCAATACCAAATTAATAATTCATCGGAAGCGGAGAACGTAATCTATAACAAGATATCGGTAAATCAAACAATACTTATCTAACATAACAACAATAAAAAAGAGGTCTGGAGCAAAAAACACTCTTTGTTTGGTTTTAAGTCGATAAGTTTTCGTAAATAACAGTTCTTGAAGTATGTCACTGAATAGAAAATCTAATCACTTTCTATATAAAAACTATGTACATGTGCTAACTCCACAAATAATTCTTGGAGCATGTTTTCCTCATTTAAATACCTTTTGTACTTGCGAGGAGTTTCACCAAACTGAGATGCCATAAGTGAATCATAAATCAAAATATGCAAAATATATCATCTTCTTGTCTCTATAACAGCTGTTATATGCAGTGCAAATGTTTCAGAATTAAGTTTTGACTATTGGTAATTGTTGTATGATATAAGAGCGCGTAAGAGTAACATAACTGTAACGTAAGTAACTCAAACAGCTAATAAAAATAATTCTATAAATAGGAGATAGTATTAGGAAGTACGGAACTCCACAAAAATTATAACGGAATAATATTTAAAGGAAAATATCAAGGGTTGTGTGAATATCCTTCTCATTTTAAAATTGTCACTAATCGGGGTGATTAAACACACATTGCGTAATCGCAGCATAAGTATTGTACTAAGTAAGTCTGATTAGTTGTTAGATAATAAGCAGATTGCACTAGTAAGGTGAATCCATCTATCTGTTCAGACATTAAATTATAATATTTACCTTGCATGAGCAACTTAAATTTGGAAATTTGTTGCTAACCGTATGAAATTATTTGTAACTTATCGAGTACTGAAAGGTAGTTCACCACTGATCGAGGGTAAAAGTCGTGTAAATTCTGTATCATCAATAGCAGTTGAGTGACATTACTAACTGATCGACTCGCGGAAATGGTAACTAATATTTTTTCAAGCTTTACTAGTGAATCAAAAAAATTTCTGTTTCCAGTTAAAGAAATTGTTATATGCAATGACCAAGAAGACAGTTAACTCAGTAAATCAGAACTTGTATGGAATTCAAACGTCAAAAGAAGGAAAATACGTAACTCACATTATAATCTCCGCGGCCCAGCAACGGCCAAAACCGTTAATAAATTCATTCATATCATAGGCGAGAAAGTATGTGCTTATGAATTGTATACAGAGACATGGATATTAATTCAATCATAAAATTAAATAATTCGCTGTCGTAGATCCCCCATTGAGGCCACCTATCCCCTTTGTCAAAATTATGTATAGTTTAGTTTTAAGGCAAGGTACTGTTGGAAGTGTAATTTTGCAGATAGCGTTACGGCGAGCGGCAAAGCACGGCCAGTGACGCGCAGCGTAACCTGATATGCCGAGTCAAGTGGTGAAACAGCAAGATTGGTGCAACGCAACGCTTCGAACACATAAGTATCGCAAACAGAACAGTTAATAATTTTAGTGTAGAACCAATTTAGTAATAAGAACGGGAATCAATCAGTTTGTCACTAAAATATATCAGCAGTATATGACAAATAGTAATTTACATGTAATGTATTTCTTTTGCACAAAACATATTTCTGTTCATGGGACTTAGAACTACCATACAATCACAGTCACGGCAGACTAAACAGTTTAAGAATGGAATTATCTTACTAAGAAGTGTATATTATCGTAGTAGATTCATTATAAATTATGATTTCCCGAAACTAAAAAAGAAGAAATACCAAATTATGAAATCGACAATTTTGACACTTGTAACGTATTTTCAGCTTAAATTCACTTCTTGATGCTTAGCTAATGCATTTACTAATAAAACAAATGAGATTCAAGCCTTAATATAAGGTTGGAGGAATAGTGACTAGTAAAAATAATGAATTGTTAACGGAATGATGTTTTACAAAGTTCTAGAGTATATTTATTGTACTACTACTAATTATAAGCAGGTGGATGAGAGAACCATATGTTAATTCAATGTTCACACGAGACCTATCTAAGTTTTATCATACTATTCACGTAAGCGATGTCTGGTAGAACAAAATCTTTAAAATTGTTAACGTAATCATAGACTCATCTAATTCAGGGTAGAGCAATATGTCAATTGTGGATTACTTTGAATCATGCTAATCAATAAGAAACATAGGTCTTAAGTGTTAAATTAAATTTAGTAATTTAAGCAACTGTAAAAATCTGTGGTAATCACTTGTTCTTTTCATCTACTTCTCTAACAATCATGTGTTACAGAAACTTTGCTGGACACTTGTCAAGAGAAATAGTAAGCAATATGTAGAAGAATCCGTAATAAGTTAATTATTACTTTGTTGCATCCCACCATAGAGACAATTACATGTCTAACGATTCATGCAAGACTTCATATTAGAAACATAATTCTTTCAAATTGAGGCACCCTGAAGAATGCGATAATGTGTAAAATAGTAAACAAAGATTATATCGATCGTTCCTAAGCTGAATAATTAATTGAATCTATCAGAAGCAGTATACCATAGTTCATAATTAGAATACCTTAGAAAGCAGGAAAAAATATTTGCAAACTGAGCAAGATGTGATTAAATTTAACCAAGTATCGAATCATTATGACGATCTTAGTTTAAGTATGACCTATTGTAATTATTTTGTACCGGAAATAATAAGGAAGACTTGTACAAAGCACTGCTAATATCACGATACCAAATAGTAACGCAGATAGTAGCAGCTACGCTGAACTCAAATTAAATGGCACATGTCGAGAATGACTATATCCCATCTACTCCATAAATTATATTTTTTAATGTCATTTGTATAACTGTTTTATTGTTCCTATGTTATAAAATTCTAATTGACTTTGTTTATCTTCAGGCTTGGCCGACCACCTTCAACAGAATTGAAAAATAAATATTTAAAATTGTTGCCAATATTTTTGTGAGCTTTAAAGTGGAAATCCAACTATGTCGCATTTTGTACTTTCCGGCATTGTGGAAAATGCCTTGTTCTAATGGGGGAGGAGTGTAAGAGGTCGTTTTGAAGACCATTACAATTTGGGGAATTATAGGAATATTCAGTCGTCGAGCTACTGGCAATCGGCGATCATTGACAATGCTGAGCGCGGTCGAGCATTGACCAGCCAGGAATCTGCACGCTTGCAGTCAGCACCTTAGAGTGCAGTCCCCTTCGTAATTGTAGGTCAGCCAAGGTGGCTTGGGCAGTACAAGCGATGAAGTAGTGTCTTTACTGTCGGGCAGTCGGCGAGGGTAGTCGAGCATACTTCGCTAGCCACCTGTTAGGAGCCTGCCACCCTCCCTTGCATCTCGCATCAGCGCGACCATCTGCCTAACAATTAACTATTACAGTTCAGGGCTTAGATAAGTTGGTGATAGTTGGAATCCACTTTGCGGCACGCTATAAACTGTACTACTCCGTGTTAGAAGCCAATAAACTGTTCAATTGCAAGTGTTGCATTCTTCATGCAGTAAGAACTTATATCAATTTCTAACCTTCGGTCTGTGGCCGTCAAACCACAGTGGTGTCAAACATTAGCCCAAACAGTCCAATGGTAAGGATCTAGTGGTGCTGCCAGAAGAACAGAAGAGACGCTTCGAGCAGAACTGTAATTCCCTAAGGTTAGTTCGTCAGCACACCTATCCACACACACGCCCACTAGCCTTGGCCAATCAGCCCCTGACACTGGAGATTATTACCACCAGAACAGAAACCACTTAGAGTTTTATCTAATAAATACACACACACCGGAAATTTCGTGGCCAAGGGTAGTCATATAATTATAAACGTCCAACACACGTTGAAACATTAATCTCAACCTGTGAATTTTTACGATGTTACAATAATCATCGCACGTCACATTGGTTTTGATAGGTCCGGCGCCTGACACCACGTTAGCTCGTTCGCGTTTTGGTTGTGGAAGAACTTTTCAGCAGGACTTCGTTAGCAGGATAGGAGAGGTGTTAGTACAATTCCCAATCACCATATTGTGTGCACCCGATACTTGATGGAGCGAGGGTATACAACACTGATTTGTCCGTCTAATGGGGACGTTATGCCTGGCAGCCCCGTTGGTATTCTTCAGCAGAATAGGCCTTAATGTGCCAGCACTGGATTCCACCTTCTACCTTCTTCCATTTTTCATTTATTTACAACACACTGTACATACACACATTGCAGCAATGCAAACAAAACAACAAACACGTAGACATATTTCCGCTCCTGGGGAAGACAGTGGGAAACCGTGATTAAATTTCCAGAAAAAAACATCCACCAAAAAAAAATGTTATTACTCGTATGTCTTTATGCACGATAACTCCCTTCACACTAAACAGAAAGTCTTCTTATTTCGAGAGGAACCCCAGGGGCCATCCGTAAAATAGGTCACACATTAACGGGGAGAGAAGGGGTAAAAAAAGTGTGACATCGTGTTTCGAGGGGAGGAGAGAGGATGATTCATAAGCTTCATGGTGTCACATGTATAATTTGTATCAGTTTCGGCACGTAGTGGTCCCGCGAGTTTACACTCTCTGTACCTACGTTGTCGCTCTTCGGCCGCTTTTGACATACGCCGAAAGACCAATACCGCCAATGAGGTTTTGACTAAATATTTTCCGTATACTTATTTAAACTGTCGTGAGGCAACTGTGTTCTATATTTTTCAATATACAAAGCCACTAACCAATACAAGCAATCATTTAAGAATTAAGAGGCAACATGAGGTTTAGCCCATCATGAAGATTCGTTCTCAAGGAATTGCAGCTAAACGTGACAGGGAAGTTCTTTGTTTGATAAATGGTGACGATGCTATATGATTGGATGAAGAAGGTGATGACACATCAAATGTTCCTAACATTATCCAACTCGAGAACGAAATGACTGCTATGTCAGGTATAAATAATGTAAAAATATGGATTTAAAGTCATTGACTTAACATGGCTAAATTTTGTATTGTTGATTTTATGAACAAGTATTTTACACAGAAATATATAAATAATTTTGGAAGTGCTGTTTGAATTTAATAATTTCTAAATTTAAAATTTCAAAATATGTGACTTCACACCAGGAGAGGGCATCCTGTTACAGGTAGGAGGGGGACTTCAAAAATCATGAAATTAGTGTGACGTAATTTATGGGTGGTTTCCTATAAGTTTAACACAAGTTCGTAAATCTGCCAAATCTGACCTTTAATCACTTTCTAAACCTACATTATTGTGCACACTGATGTCAGCGAACGCTGATGTCATGCGTCCGTGATTCGTTGGTGGGCTAACAGCGGCTACAGATTTTACAACAAAATAAAGGTTAAAATTTGCAAGAATACTTTCATTAAATGTGTTTTTCGTAGCATTTCATTTTAAGTTAAATATTCAATATTGTTAAAAACATGTTCCAAAACTGTATGGCTGAAACAAAAAAACAATAATAACTAAAAAGAACTTGGAATGAAATTGTACTTAACGATTTAATGGAAAGTTCTTCCCGTGGTTGGCATTTTTCGAATCACTACCGTACTGTCATACTGAACATGTTTCGCTGTTTAGGTATTTACAATGGACATCAGACTTGAGGTTAAGGCTATTAGAAAGAAAGAAAAAAGTTGATTATTTTTCTCATTACACTGAATTTAATGTGATTATTTAAACTCGTTTTTAGTCAGATAAGATCAACCTGTCATGATCATTGACGGGAACTATTCTAGATCTTTCACCATTCTCGAAAAAACGGTCACTTGTTTATCTCTAGTTTTCTTATATTTTCCCCGCATAATTCGTTCTTCCGTAAACGTTTTCACAAACTTCAGTTGCGTTTTATTTTGGTGGCTGCTCTCGACATGAAACTAGCAGACCATCTTCAGACGGAAGCTGATATTCAGCAGAAGCGGCTGCTATAAGA
Source organism: Vandiemenella viatica (assembly GCA_031002005.1). NCBI lineage: Eukaryota > Metazoa > Arthropoda > Insecta > Orthoptera > Morabidae > Vandiemenella > Vandiemenella viatica. The sequence goes on from JARYHS010011408.1 coordinate 148,949,450, forward strand.
TTCAAGCATTCTTCACAACAATCACTGTTGGCAAATCTTCTGAATACAAATGACGGTCCGACAAAGCGCGCAGGTGTTAAGACGGCGGAAGTCCTCAGTGCAGAATGCTCAACGAGAAGCAAGAGAGAGCCACCTGCAACAGGTGCAGACTGGCGGCAAAGCCCGACCGTCCAACAACTAAAGAAAGGTGTTCCTGTATTAAGAAGCGCTACCTCAATGAGCCACTAAGACGTTTGATCGAAAAATATAGAGATGTTAATGGCAGGTTCGCAATGTTGGTAACAATATACAGTGTGATTTAGGAATAATGGTAAATATTGAAAAAGGTGATAATTTGAACAATATTGAGTAAAAAGTTCGCATAAACATGTATCCGATTTCCATTCATTTTGGAGATACGTGTGCTGGAATGTTATGCACAAAATAAACCTCAGAAAATGGTCAAGTACTTTATTCATGTAAAAACACAAGCATATTTTACAAAAGTTTGAATTAAATGTTCGAAAATCCCACCATTGACCCTCATTAAAGTACACCACGACGTACTCAAGGACCTAGACGTACTGATGCGAAGAGAACTGTAAAATGTATTGAAGTCGATGGTGGGATTTTCGAACATTTAATTCAAACTTTTGTAAAATATGCGTGTGTTTTTTTACATGAATGAAGTACTTCAGTAAGTTATTTGTGTGCTCTTGGTTATTTTCTGAGGTTTAATTTATGCATAACATTCCAGCACATGTATATCCAAAATGACTTGAAATCGAAAACATGTTTATACTAACTTTTTTACTCAATATTGTTCATACTACTACCTCCTTCAACATTTACCATTCCTCCAAAATCACCTTGTATATCAACACAGAAATATATTCGTTTTTAAAGGCTATGGCCAAATTCCTTCCCATTTCTTGTCTCTAGTCCCTCGACGTTGACGAAGCATAAAGCCATAAATAAAGAAAAAAAAATGTTTTTAGCCAAGCTAACCGTCTCCTTCGATTTATCCTGACTTGAGTTACCAGACCTGGTGGGTGAGTGGAAATGCTGGGGCATGGCATTCGAGGGAACGATTGTTCAAATCACCGTCTGGCCATCCAGATTTCGGTTTTCCATTGTTTCCCATATTAACACAAGGCAATTTCTGAAGGTCATTCCTTCAGATAGCTATGGTATAATTCCTTATCACTTTATCTCGGGTACTTTTCCTCGCTGATAACGAGGCATAAAGCCACAAAAAAAAAAAAAAAAAAAAAAAAAATAAGTTTACATTTCTGAAAGTGTTGGACAGTCTAGAAAAAGCGATGCTGATCTTATGACAGTAAAACGACTAACACTAAACTCCATATTGTAGGAAAAAGATGCGTTTATATTGCATAAGACTAGCGAATGCAATTACCAAAGATTTGCGATAACTGGATAACTTCTGTAGACAACTCCCGAGAAATGTATATAGCTCATTTCATCCAGACGTCGGGTTGCTATATAAAGTAGAAAAAGACCAAGTTTTTCCACAGACTTATTGATTACTCGTATCAAACTTTAACCGACTGCTCTGCTTAGCTTCACTTGAGGTGGATCACCGATCAGACGACTTTTAAAAAAAAAATCTCATCTAGCCTGATGAGTCCATGTGTTACTAAAATGTATTTGCACAAGTGAAAGTTGATATAATTTGGTCAATGTGTGATCAATTGAGTGTAGAGCATCGAGCATCTCAGTGTCTGAGTGAGGTACAGCAACATCAGAAGAAGGGCAACAGCTGATTTTAAACTCGCCGACGAAGACTTCACATAATATGGTAAATACAAGAATTTCTCCTTCACAAATACAAGCCGAGTCAGAAGCGTTTCAGTGTGGTGTATTTAAAACCCTAAGCGAAAGTACTCGTGTGCTCTCTGATAATAATAACTCAGCCAGATGATGATGCTATAAATGATCTGCAATTTCATTGTTCCCTTCAATTAATGGTTGCGTGAGTTACTGGTTGTGGTGAGTATCGTGCTGATGTTCGACAACATTTTATAATTTTATTTGAACAATCTACATTATCTTTGCTTGTATTTTTTTTTTTTTTTTCTTTTTTTGGTTTTTTTTTTTTTTTTTTTTGCGTTAAGAAGTGAAAGTTTCGTTGCCTTGCAAATAATTGTATCATTTTTGTGGATGATCTAAATTCCCATCACAAAAATAATTGCATCTGAAATCAGGATTTTTTAAACTATATTTTGGAAGTACTCTTCCATGGCGCCCTGGCAATATTGAGAAAGGCAATGAATGATAAGCAAATGTTCACGAGCATGATTATAATAGATGGTGGAAATTTCTTCACTTGGTACACCATAACATCCTTCCCTAAGGGTACTGATAGCATTAATTATTGGATCAGTTGTAATTGTGTTATACAAAAAAATCGTATTTTTCCTTGAAAATAATGTTATTTAAACGTACGGTATTAACATCAACATTTCGGAGGCAGCGAAAGAAATATGTTATCGCAGCACTGAGAAATTCGTAACGATTTGTGACGTACTCTGTTGGTCTGTTGGGCAGCTTTATCTCGTTGTTACGCTATAAACTGAGAATCAAATATGTGGAAATTCTAAGTTTTCAGATGTAAATACGTCACGATGATAACCGTGCCCTCTTAAAGGTCTCAAAAGCTACGAGGTCGATTAGTAGGAGGGGGGGAGGGGGGAATCTCCGTCAAAATCTCACGTCATTTTAGAGGGGGTGCGGGGGTCCGCAATTCCGTAAAAAACCTCACATCATTATTGGAAGCCCCCAAGGCATTGGATTAGGAAATTCAACTTTAGTTGTTTCCCCTTACCTTCTTTCGCAGTGATAGAAGTTATGTGTTACTGTTTGTATGGATGGCTGTGACGTGTTTGTGTTCAGAGGCGTGCTGATTGAGCTGTGAGTGTATGAAGGAAGAGGGTGAGACAGGGCCGGCGTTAAGAGGTTCAAATGTACAGGGGCCCGCCCGGCTAATGGGGGGCCCGACCACCGGCTTTAGGGGGCTCTCCGTTCGACAAGTTGTAGAGCTAAAAAAAAAAAAAAAAGGTAGCTGATTTGGTCTGAGGGAGGGCCCTAACCAGATGAATTGGCCAAGGACCCCCAACTGGTTACGTGACTGCTAAGAAACTTACCTGCCTGCCCTTGGGTGAAGTTTAAAAAGATACCAGGTGGCCATTGAAATTTACGCCTGCATCCGACGCACGAACCAGTGTCAACAGAGTCATGCGACCTCTCTTCAGGACTTTGGACAATGTAATAATTGTGATTTGTGCACAACCAATATCTTACCCTGTCGTCCAAGTTATGTGAGGAAAATTTCTTCCACTATCAGGGCTCACATTAGTTTAACTCCGGGTCAGGTGCAAACACCATCATGGTGAAAATCACCTGTGCCATCGGGCTGATAATGTAAATACGTATTGTCAAAAAACAGGAAAAACATGTTATTCACTTGCTCACAGAGTTAATTGGAGTGATGAGAAAAAATGTAAACGTTTGCCTAATTACTGTGTGAGATGGCGTAATTGAATAGTGATTTTTTGCTTTAATCAGTCTCTCTACTGGTTTGATATAATCATCTCTCTTCCGATCTTGACCTAACCACGACGCATTTATTGGTAAGTAGTGTTTTACTGTGCGATCATTTATAATTCCTGTCATTTGTATTTAGTCCACACTGCATGTCTTGTGTAGTTTGAACACAAACTCGCTGAACTGTAGATCCATTTGAATCCTACCTTGGAATACTATTTTTAATTATGCACTACGTTCACGTTTTGGAATATTTTACAGTTATTCCTTTGAATAGAAAGTGCAATCATTTTGGACAAATAAGTACTCCGAAAACATTTAAGGAAACATAGTATTGAAGCCCATAGTACCATTTTATTGAAAAACGAAAAGAGCTTATCTTTCTCTTCTGTTTACTGCTCTCACTTTCTTTTTCGAGTTACGTTGAGCGGATGGCTGGTTATTGCGTTTTCCGTCTCTTTGTCATCGTTGAACCCCCTTTCCTTTGTTTCGTAATGGAACGGAAATGACAACAGCAGAATGTAGGAACCGATGATGGAGGTAGGGAACACCCCCCACGAAATTAAGGGCGGAATCGGTGGACCTTCGTCTCCCCACCGTGACGATATAATATTGGTTTTTGTTTCGAGTTAGGAAATCGATATACCTGCGGTCTATACTTATGACCAGGAAATGACCCATTATTTTCACGAAGTTTCTCGTTTC
>JARYHS010011408.1:148954697-148997823 GCA_031002005.1 Vandiemenella viatica
GCATTCTACGAAAACCCTTGATGATGGATTCTTATGTACCTCGACGAGAAAAATTTAAAGTACAAAATATTTTTAAATTTATATATCTCGCTTAGTACACGAGATATCATATCGCAAAATTGACGTGGTTGGTTGAAATGCGACCTGGACCAGAAGATAAATTTCGTCACAGCCAAGTTTGATGATGAATTCGTATGAAACTCGTCGAGAAAAATCGAAAATAAAGAATTTATTTTTCTGGTACCTCAAGTGAAGAGGTTAGGATTAGATCCGACCTGGACCAGAAAAAGAATCCACCACAAGCACTATGTCGATACGGTGGAAATGTACTTTTAATGTTTTATTTTGTTCCAAATGGTTGTTGTTAGGTTGAAATACAGCATGGACCAGAAGAAACGTCGCCAAAAGCACAAGGAACTATACCTATAACTGATTTTTGACATGCTATCTCTCGTAAACCAAGCGAGATATCAAGAACATTTATTATTTGTTTTCGATATGTTTCGTCGCGTTCTATAAGAATTCATCATCAGATTGTGACGTCACGGTAATGATAGAACATCATCAGTGCTAAATCAATTCACTCCGCTAAAAACTATGCTCATACCTCGCGTGGTAGTATTTAATGACAAACTAACAACCACTTTTTACGGTCAAAAAGTAAACGGTGATTAGTTATAACTGGTACCGGTAATATTATTTTCAAAGAAGTTTATCACCTCTGACAAAACCAATCATAAATTTTTATTATCTTCCTTTTTAAATGTTTTTCAATTAAACTTGCAATGTTACTATTTCCACGCCTCAGCCAGTATACAAGAACTGTTCGTTAAATATTCTTTGAAATCAGAGAGAATCTATTTGTAGGCTTTCTGGTACCTGAATTGTCTACGAGATGGCGCTAGTGCCGTGTTTCGAGATATCAAGTGAAAAAATTGTTTGTATTTTGCAAACTCGCTTTTTTGTACGGAAGACAACTATTTAGGTAATCTTAAAAGTCAAAACATTATCTAAATATCAAATTTCATCCAAATCATCATAGCCGTTTCCGAGATCCGAAATATATATATATATACAAGAATTGCTCGTTTAAAGATATAAGATAAGATAAGGAATCTGAAGACCTGTAACCAATTATTTCTGACTGTTGACTATTTATTTGAATTACTATAACTTATGCTGTATCCAGGTATTTTTTGTTCTGTTTACAAATTTCTTCGTGAATGTGCATAGTTGAACTTTAAGTACCGTATTCAGAAAAGAACTACAATGTGTCAGTAGGCGTTTATAGAAAAACAAATATATTCGTTCAGGTGATGGACATAGAAGTTTATTGATACTTTTATTATTATAAAACTTGTTCTAACAATGTTAAAACAAAAAATATGTTATTTTGATGTACAAATATATAATAGATATTTATAGCTGCAATTTAACAGAAGATAAATAGTAAACAAGAATTTTCTGAAATAAAATTAAAATATCCACAAAAGGAAACTGTGACCCCCCCCCCCCAAAAAAAAAGAAAAAATATATATATATATATATATAAAGTACTTCCATCTGCCGTAAAACTTCCCTGTTATGAATATATCTGCTTTAGAATGTGAATTTAACTATATTTCACATTCAATTATTTGGAATGTCAGCCTAATTCCTACAGAAATCTATTTGTGTCAACTGTCAAGAGCCAATAAATGAGCTAATGAAAATAACTTTTTACGAATCAGCCAATTTGCTCTGATGAAAAAGTGCTACAAAAATCCATTATCAGAGACCAAAATTAGTTTAGAAAGAAAATGCGAATTTTATTATTGGTGAAAAAGTTTCGACTTTCCACGCCTTCTTCCTCTGTCTTGTTTACTCTGATCTAACCCCGTAAGCCTATCTGTTAAAGGATGCCTACACTTCTAGGCGAAATACGAAACGTTCGTAACTTACTTCACACCAAGAAAAGAAGTTTTGCAACGGTTATAAAAGGCCCAAGAAATTAGTCCTTACGGGCATTTGAAAAGGGTATTTCTGTCCACTACACGGAAACGCATTAACCAAATGAGAGGCACCAAACCACTGCATAAAGTTTTAATTGTAAATGGAAAAACAAAATCTATAATTTCTCTTTTTTGTGTCGATGCTTTAAAAAAAATAATAATTCGGTATATATTATGAAATGTTTACTTTCTTCCTTTACATCTGCAATCTATAATCTTAAAATCATAAAACTGTGATTATCAGAGGATGCTTTGCACCAAAACTGACTCATTGCATTTCAGTCCCAAATAACAGAGGGAAGAAAGAATTCATATAAGAATCCATGCTACACCTAATTTCTCCCATCTAATCTCTATCACTGCAACTCAAATAGCTTGATAGAAGCAGTATTTCATTAAACTCGTAAATAAGAGGTGTTCTTTGCAAGTTTGCAAATGAGTTCCAGTGAAACTTCCGTCATCTGCCCACCAGACAAATCCAGTCCAATCTATACAGGATGTTACAAAAAGGTACGGCCAAACTTTCAGGAAACATTCCTCACACACAAACAAAGAGAATATGTTATATGGACATGTGTCCGGAAACGCTTACTTTCCATGTTAGAGCTCATATTGTGGACGGCTGTGACACAATACGCCATTCTCCAGGGCTGCATCAGCGCATCAGGGATTCCATGCGACGGAGGGTGGATGCATGTATCCTCGCTAACGGAGGACATTTTTAACATTTCCTGTAACAAAGTGTTTGAAGTCACGCTGGTACGTTCTGTTGCTGTGTGTTTCCATTCCATGTTTAATGTGATTTGAAGAGAAGTAATAAAATGAGCTCTAACATGGAAAGTAAGCGTTTCCGGACACATGTCCACATAACATATTTTCTTTGTTTCTGTGTGAGGAATGTTTCCTGAAAGTTTGGCCGTACCTTTTTGTAACACCCTGTATATCAATTCTGTTGAACTTTCGTAAGGATTGTGGTAAGCAGTCATAAATCTCTTTACTTTCAATCCCTTGCGATAAGGATCCCAAACGGCCCAACAAAACTTCAAACGTGGACGCACGAGTGTTTTGTACGCTATCACCTTTGTGTAAGATTTACAGTTCTTAAACAATTGGACCCGACTTGGTGGGTGACCGGTTAACGATCTGGGCTCGCATTTGGTAGGATGCGGATTCGAATCCCCGTCCGGGTATCCAGATTTGAGTTTTCCATGGCCTCCCTAAATCACTCCAGGTGAATACCGGGATAATTCCTTCAAAAGGCCATGACCGAACTCCTTCAGGTTCCTTGTTCCCGGTCTTTCCCCGCTTCTAATGACCTCTAAGTCAACGAGGCGTAAAGCCACAAAAAAAAACTGTTTATGAATCGCAGTATACAATTTTCTCTGCCTACGACGGAAGTTATGTGCTGGTCCCATTTCCTGTTACCTTTTACTGCTACGCTCAAATCCTTCATGGAATCTACAATGCCAGTAATTGTTTACTTGTCCTCCTAAACAAATGGATTCTTTTGTTAGTTATGCGCGTTGCCTTGCTCCTTCTGCAATTAAGTGTAAGTTTCCACCGTTAACCACCATGCCAAAGAAAAAAAATCCAAATCGCGTTGAATTTTAAAGCAGTTGGCCAAATTCCACGTCCCCTAATGGCACTGTTCGGTAAATAATTGCTTAAAAGGGACAATTATAAAGAGAAATGGCATCCATCAAACAGAAGCATGTTGCTTGTCTGTCTTCTGAAGTGACGGATATTTTTAATATTATTATTATTTTCTTATTATTATTTTTTTTAAACCATCTGGAGACAGGTTACGATCGGTGCACGGAATGAAACACGTATCTGGCAAAAAGTGCACAGAAAAATTTCACATTAGCCCAAAAATTATTGGTTGGGTATCTAATTAAAATAGTTTGAATTTGGGCGTCTCATACCACAAACTAGATTATTCAGTAGTCAGTTGAGTGTAACAAGCCATAGTAAATTTAAAGTTAAAAGGTTCTAGAAATGAACCTTATTTTCTTAAAGCTCGTAAAGTGCATCCGCTCTGTCAGTTTTAATTTTGGAACTATATTTGTTGACTAACACCTACCGTTTTTCCTCCAAGTATATTTTTAATTTTTGTTTAGTACAAAATGTTTCTTCCAATGTAAAGGTCGGTGTGTACAAGTAGATAAATTCACGCCGATGGTGCTGAAGACAACAGTGTTAATAAGTATCAAATGATTTAGAGACCTGTCAAAAAATATCGGGAATTGGTCAATAAAACATAAAAATTTTATTATTCATCCAAATTTATTTTATCGCCTTAAAAGAAGGCTCCTTTCGAAATAATACACTTATGCCAACGAATAATCCAATCATCAAAATATTTTTAGAAGATTTTTCTGGAATCTACTTCAGTTCACGCCTCGATTTCTCTTTTATGTCTTGTATCGACTGAAAAACGGGTGCCTCGAAGTGGTAATTTGATTTTTGGAAAGAGAAAAAATCGGCCGGAGCCATATCAAGTGAATACGGTGGTTGTTCGATGATATTTTTTTAGTTTTTGGCCAGATATTTGTTCACAATGATAGCCATATTTGTTCACAATGATACCCTTGTGAGATGGTGCGTTATCGTGGTGCAAAATCCATGAGTTTTCTTTTCACAGATCTGACCTTTTTCGACGAATTTGGGCTCTCAAAAGCTGCATAACTCTCAGATAATATTCTTTATTTACTGTCTGACTTGGAAAAAATTCCGAGTGCACATCACCGCTGTAATCGAAGAAAACAGCCAAGATCACCTTGTCTTTTGATCGACTTTTACGTGGTTTTTTTCGGTTTCGGCTCAGTTGGAAGACGCCATTCCGAAGCTTGGTTTGCATATCAAACACGTAAACACATGTCTCATCACCAGTAATAATGCGTTTTATGAATGTGGTGTTGGAATTGACTCATTCTAGCATGTCTTCAGGCGATTGAATTTTTGAAGAAAATTCTGGTCTTTCGGAACTAGTCTAGCGGCAATGCGTTTCATACCTGAACAATCGTTTAAAATCGTACGAATTGATTCATGAGACAGAGAATGTGCTGCGGTTATATCTCTCAAACTTAAATGACGATTTTCAGACACAATTTCCTTCACTTTAGCGATGTTAACTTCAGTTGAAGAGGCTTATGACCAACCAGATCACATCTTGACCGCTTTTGAATTCACTGTACCACTCATATGCATGTGTTTTTAATACAGTCAATTCACCGTAAGCCTTCCGCGATTTTCAGCGATTCGGTACACGAAATTCCATTTAAAAGGCAAAATTTGAGACAAATTCTTTGGTTGATATTTTTATCCATAGTAAAAATCGCTCAGAACACTTGAGATGAATTGACAACAATGAACACTGTAAACAAACTAAACTACAGATGACACTAAAACTCAGAGTCGGTATAGAGGACATTTGTGCCAACTTCGCGACAAAAAGAATTTTGACAAACCCTTTGAGCGGGCTTTTTAAAAGATGATAAATTCCACGTAAGTTTTTTGACGGGCTTTCTTAGTTGTGTGCAGTGTGTTTGAAGGCGAATGTTAAAAAAGTTGACTCTGCACTACAGTCACGAAACTCTGCACGAAAGTCAACGAACTGCACTACAGGTAAAGTCGCTACTAAATGTATGACTTTATTTTGTTTTTCTTTCCCATCAGAGAAGAAGAACAGTTTATGAGGGTGAATCAGTAAAGAAATAATTTTATTTTTTATGGTCGCCTCAATCAAACAACTGCAGTCGTTTTAGTTTCTGTCTACCATGATTTTGTCTACTTAGTTTGGACAGTAACAGCTCTTTCTTCTTATAAAAGCTAAAATATAGTTTAAAAAAAATCTTTCTGAAAAATATATTGGACTTGCTTCTTGAAACACACATAAACGTAAGATTTCTTTTGCAGTTGGCTTTTTAGTAATCGATCAGTTTCGTTACTTGCAACGGCGCCCTTAATTTCCCATTCTTCCAACACAATCATACATCCTTTAGAAACGTCAGTGTCTGTAAAATTCTTTAATAGCCTGAGAGGGCTTTTCACAATACAGCAATCTAAGGACCATGTATCTCCACCTACTGTTTATTTATTTATTTTTTTAAATACGACCTTCGGATTTTGCGACCATAAACATTTACTTAAACTCGCCCATGCCCCAAGCTGGACTCGAACCGGCGACATAATGCAAGGCTTATATGCCAGGTCCTAGAGCGACCGCCCTACACGAATTCAAACCGGATTTGTTACCAGTATATCCAGAGTACTTAACCTACAGGAGGAAAGTCTGTGTTGCCAGCGAAACGTGAAACTTTTCGTGTGCAACATGTTTATGAAATATGTAGTCTACGGGGCGGATATTGGAGGCTGTGCCCGCAATCGCGTAGATGATTGCTGAAAACCAACTAATAACCTCAGTCAGGATGGTCGGTACGCGGTGAACAGGATGCGAACCTGATGCCATTCTAATTTCCCTATCGAGAACGCGATGACTCAGCAAACAGAGCCACGTTGGTGGTTGTCAATGAGTTATTTTAACTTTCTTTACGAATGCCAGTATTACGTTTTAACACGTTTTCTTTAGCAATGCCAGCTATCATCTTTCTCTCGTCGCAAACTGATTGTCAGGAATGTTCTATCTGCATTATTTAGTTACTCCTATCGCTCAGAAACTAGGCATATTACCCAAAATATATTACCAGCAAAATAAAACAAAAACTAGAAATTACTTAAATTAAATGCACATCATAATTACACAATACCTTACTAGGTTAGAATTATAAACCTATTGTCAGGTAGCGCGATTGTATTTCACGCCATGACACCAGTTGTCTGGTGTCTCGTTTCGAGTGGTCTATACTTTGTGGGCGGTTGACGAGTGGGAGGACCCCGGGGTGGATTTGACTGACCTTTGGGATTTTCTAACCCTCTTGTAATCCGTCTTGCGTTGTCTTCTTGCCTCAAGAGATGGCTTCATCTGCGTCTTGATGTTTCTAATAAGAGGTTAAATTACGTCAGGTCTGGCACCAGCTGGTTTACGTCCAGCAACGTGGATAGGAAGGCTAGCACTTGTGAAATGACTAGCTGATAATCCTTTGTATGAATAACACGACGCTAACTGCTGAACAACCTGTTTATTGTAGCACTTGACCGTACATGTTACAATCGTTGGCGCGCTACTGCAAGGCTATTTCCGATTCGCGTCTATGAATGATGGCTACTGATGTTGACTGATAGAATGGCAGACTGGACTTAGCGGAATGTATTGCTGGCTAGACTAGGCTGACGAGAACGGCTTAGCTACAAGTTAACCCATCTTATCAACTAAACTGCTCCTGATGAACTGAGAGCGAATAAACTGTTTCGTGGCCACACGCCACCTCGTGTTTGACGTCGTTTATCCCAGTTCGATCCACTTGAAGGCGATTCCTTCAGTCAGCATGTAAGCATTATGTGGAGGAACAAATAACCTTACGCTGAATTTGCATCAGCGAAGCCTCGTCTGTCCTGTGCCTAACACTCTAAAATATTACATTAACTAAAATATCATATTTTTTTCATAATAAAGCCTTAAGGTAGAAAAGGACTCTCACACTATCACACTTCATGATAATTAGATGGATGCCCTTTACAGAAATCAATCTTACAGTTCTGTAATGGAGTTGCTGGAGTATGTTCTCTGGGGAATTCCAAAAAGACTTTGATTTAAATGTTCATTCCATAGACTGCTCACTTTCGCATCACGACGCGGAAGCTATCCACTATAGAAAGCACCATTAGTGCAATATAAGGCGCAATAGCGACTTAATAACGCCATGCGGAAAAAAAAGCAAAGCAATTCACTTCTACCATTCGAAGTGGCTCAGCGAAACCAATTGGTCCAAGTGAAACGTTTAGTCCTGCCTTTGTCGTCCGCGAATCTCTTTCATACTCTCAATGCCTCTCAGTGGAAGCTGCTCTAGCACCTCTTTTTATTTCACCTTACGAAAAAGCAATCAGGAGCTACAAAACGTTTCTGACGGCGCATTCACACTGCCGCTCTGGACACGCGGTGGATAGACTGCGTGACTGCGCATGCTCGCCTGGCTAACGTCTCATTCTGCGAAAACGTCATTGGCCTCTTATTAAAATACCGGCCGGCAGCGCGGAGAATCAACTCCGCTCCTTCCCTCCATCTCCGTCTGTCTATCATTCAGTAATTTATTACGGCGTCGCTGCAGCTCCGGGCAATCTCCACACAGGTGCGCCAACATAACAGGCCGAACGACCTGCCAAGCTCAGCGGCGTCCGCTTCTCCACAAAGGGAACTCAGTGTTTTTGCCCATCCTCCTTCCCGGTTTCTTGGTCTACCTCCTGTCTCCGCGCTGCTCGTTCGCTTTCCTCGTCTTTCGGGCCGGCGGCGAACCGGGAATTAACAAGCTTCATTGTAAACAAGTTCGAAGCGAGAACATCAATCTCTGTAATGACTCAGTCGCAACGCAAAACAACTTGCCCACAATGGGGCACCTGCGCGAGTTCCTGGTGGTAAGGCTAACGTCTTCATCAGCAGCGCCGTCTTCGGCGGATCTGAACAACTGTCTGGTTCGAGTCAGGTGTTAGGGGAAAAAAATCATTTCTGTTTAGTAAGTTACAGCCAATTTGCACTAGCTTATAATATTCTTTAAGTCTTAATTCACATTTAAAAACAATGAATGTCATATAAGACCAGTGAAAAACGATAATATGAGCACTAATTGTCATCAGCTATTTAGAATGCCAAATACAAGCTCCAAATACTGTAGAACTTTAAAGGCGATCAGTATTGAACAGTAATAGACCTTGTTTTTTCAATTACCCTTTAATCTTTTATTATTTCAGCTAGTGAAATTTGGCGTCAACAAATTTAACCCGGGCACAAACTACCACACTTATAAGTTTAATGGTGATATTAATGTTATGGTACACCGCTGCTCCAGTCTTTGCTGAAACCTTCCATTCAATTTTTTTTATATTACAGCTGGAATGATCGATATTATTTTAGACAAGCATGTGGCAGGGAAAACCACGCCAGCTTCCATCACCAAATTTATAGTCATTAATAATTTTTCGAAAGCACGAAATATATTACGTTTTGTAACTATTAATATTAATGACGAGTTTGGAAAGACCGAATATTGTTGACCTGCTTTTTAGTGAAAGAAGTTATATAATAACTTCTCTTTAGTGACAGTAGTTAATATATAACTTGTTTACTATATCTTTGTTTTTTTTTAAAGATGATACTGATAGATAACATTTAATTTAGATTTTATGTAATGTACCAGTAATGCAAATTCTGTTCTAGTTACTGTTATTCTCTTAATAACTTAAATATCTAATTGCTTAATCTGCTTAGGCTTTGAATTATGATCGTCGTTCTTAATGAGTTTAGTAATACTATTACATTTGTTTAAGGATGGATATGTTCTAGTTATTGTAACTCTTAATTCATCTGTTTCTTTTGCTTAACTATATTTTCATTTATTAGTGGCCATATCATCTTTTGAACTGATTCATTCATGCTAAACAAGCAATTCCCTAAAGCATTATTTTCACAATACAAGAAGCGTGTATAATTGGATGTTGTGTTCTGAGTAAACTAAAACTCATCTCTTCTTAAATAATTTATTGCGTCATAAGGTAATATCCATCTGTGCCCGATGTCATGTCATAGCCTTCTAAAGAAGTGGTGAATGTTACATGTCTCATCGCTTGGTGTTATTTTATTGTTCTTTTTATCTTTCTCTCCGTTTTATCTTATAAATGTTTGTTATATTATTTTCCTTTAATTATTTCTGTGATCGTTCTAGTCTCATAATCTTTTAATACTTTTTATCTTGTTCTTTGTCGTCTAAGAATTATTACCAACTAGAATATCTATTTCCGTCCATTGCGAATCAGTGATTCAGTACAAGGCAGTAACGCCATTTTTAATGGAATATGTAAGAGACTCATTTAACTGGTGACTGGAGGGACTCCACCATAAAAAAGGTCAAACCATGCTACATCAATTTTTCCATTCTCATGCGAAGTAAATCGAATCCTTAACAAATGTTCCCACTTAGAGTAACTACAGCCCGAGTCTGGTTTCCAATTATGAGAAGACTTATTTTGCGGACACCAGCGGATACCAGTAGTAAACAGGTTTCCCCATCCAGCTAATGATGCTTAAACTGAGGCAATAAATATCTGAATGTAAAATATTTGTTGTTTCCTCATTCTTCAATATAACGCAACAACGTATACAAAGTTGCAGATGTACAAAAAGTAGTATGAATTCGTCTGCTTTCAAGAACTATTCTTTTCATTGTGACAGGGCCTTCTTCCAACTTAGGTTCAGTTAAGAAAATACAGGGCGTTCGCCGGGAAACGCAACCCACTGTTAGCGCTACAAGGAAGAAACTGCTCCCGGCGAGCGAGCGGTCAGCTTCCGGCATTGTTCGACCGTCGGCCGCGGACTATTTCTTAATAATTACGCTTCATAAACTTGTGTGCTAAGCATTTAAATGATTCGTAATTCGTTAGCTTACCTTATAAAAGATGCTGGAAGTGTTGACACTCTTGTGTAATGCACATTTCACATCTTCTGAACATATTTCGAGACACACGCTGCCCTAACTGACTTAATGATTTTTTGGGTGACTGTTCTAGTCGAAAACCGATATCGTCAATTTTCTCCTCTGTGAGAATACGGTTGACCGACAGTCTCTTTTTTGTTAAAAAATGGACCCGTTTCTCTTACTTTTTTAACCAGACGCAGAATTGTTGATTTAGCTGGAAGTATAGCGCCAGGAAATTCGCGACGAAATTTACTGCGACACTTTTTAAACGACTTCTTCTTCACATATGTAACGTAGAGAAATATTTAATTTAATTTAATTTAATTTAATTTAATTTAATTGCAATGGAGCACAGGCTCCGGTGGCAATATTCTTTGTTGCAAACTGTAACGTACCATAATTTTACTCACACTCAAACACGGTACAGATTAGTAAGAGTATGAAGCCCCAAACCGCAAAGAAACGTTTATTCACAACACTGATTAATAAGAGACTGAAGTCACAAACTAGCTACAATGCAAAGAAACCGTTCTTAACAATGTAAGGGTCCCATTATACTGCGTCACTGCACTTTTGGGGCAGCGGAGGTGTTAAACAGTGCGGTGATTCACGGTGCCGTGTGGCGTGAGCTGCTGGCTCCACTGACCGAGCAAGTTGCCGACGGCAAAGACTGGGAGGGTAGCGTTTTCCGGCGAACGCCCTGTACTGCTGAATGTAAAATGTTAAGTATGGACTTTTTAGCTTCATGTCAGACTACTGTTATTACTTGACGTATAGTTTATTTCTCTACACTTTATCCTTTAAGTTAAAGTTAAACAGAACTAAAACATAATGGCAATAACGCGTTTTATTTCTTTTATAACATGAATATTATCAAGCAGGGGCGAAACTTTTTTCCTCACGTAGTGAGGCTGTAGATTAACATTGCGCTATTTAAAATCTGTATGGATGCTTTCAGCTCCACTTTCTAACAATTGTAAATGCAGGTACATTGTATTTAAAAATGCTGTAAGGTATTAAAATATAAAAATCAACCGGCTGAGCAGAAGCTCCAAATAATATATAATGTAGTTATAATTTGATTCACTACACGTCTGGACACTTACATCTCTCTTGTTGGGTGATAATATTTTTCCATTAAGCTAATAAGTCAACTAACAAAATTTCATTGAAACATTTGAGCTCTTAGTTTCTTTACAACATAACAGAAACAATTATAGTACCATCCGCATTTGTACATGCAAGTGATAAACAGGTACGTACATGTCTGTGTGCTAACATTTTGTGCACAAATCTTCCTATTGCTACACCACTATTTAAAGTATAAAATTATCTTTCTCTTTTCCGTGAATACAAAACTGAACAAACAGAATGAAGTGCCGTTAGTATTCTGAGATTACACATAAATATATACCCACGAAGATAATTACATTAAATTTCTAGAAGTACCTGGAGATTATTACCACCAGAACAGAAACCACTTAGAGTTTTATCTAATAAATACACACACACCGGAAATTTCGTGCCCAAGGATAGTCGTAGAATTATAAACGTCCCACACACGTTGAAACATTAATCTCAACCTGTGAATTTACGATGTTACAATAATCATCGCACGTCACATTGGTTTTGATAGGCCCGGTGCCTGACACCACGTTAGCTCGTTCGCGTTTTGGTTGTGGAAGAAATTTTCAGCAGGAATTCGTTAGCAGGATAGGAGAGGTGTTAGTACAATTCCAAATCACCATATTGTGTACCAGATACTTGAAGGAGCGAGGGTATACAACACTCTTGAAGGCGATTTGTCCATCTAATGGGGACGTTATGCCTGGCAGCACCGTTGGTATTCTTCATCAGAATAGGCCTTTGTGCCAGCAATGGATTCCACCTTCTACCTTCTTCCATTTTTCATTTATTTACAAAACACTACACTGTACATACACACTTTGCAGCAATGCAAACAAAACAACAAACACGTAGACATATTTCCGCTCCTGGGGAAGGGAGTGGGAAACCGTGATTAAATTTCCCGAAAAAAAACATCAACCAAAAAAAATAAAATATTATTACTCGTATGTCTTTATGCACGATAACTCCCTTCACACTAAACAGAAAGTCTTCATATTTCGAGAGGAACCCCAGGGGCCATCCGTAATATACGTCACACGTTAACGGGGATAGAAGGAGTCAAAAAAGTGTGACGTCGTGTTTCAAGGGGAAGGGGGAGGATGAGTCATAAGATTCATGGCGTCATATGTATCAGTTTTGGTACGTGGTGGCCCCGCAAGTTCACGCTCACTGTACCTACGTTGTCGCACTTGGGTCGCTTTTGACACACGCCGAAAAACCAATACCACCAACGAGATTTTGACCAAATATGACCTCCGCATACTTATTTAAACGATCGTGACGAAACTGTGGTCTATATTTTTCAATATACAAAGCCGCTAACCAATACAAGCAATCACTTAAGAGGCAACAAGAGGTTTTGCCCATCACGAAGATTCGTTCTCAAAGAATTGCAGCTACACGTGACAGGGAAGTTCTTTGTTTGATAAATGGTGACGATGCTATATGGTTGGATGAAGAAGATACTGACACATCAAATGTTCCTAACATTATCCAACTCGAGAACGAAATGACTGCTTTGTCAGGTATAAATAATGTAATAGTATGGGTTCAAAGTCCATGGACACAACATGGCTAAATTTTGTATTGTTGATTTTATGAACAAGTATTTTACATAGAAATATATAAATAATTTTGAAAGTGCTGTTTCAATTTAATAATTTCTAAATTTAAAATTTCAAAATGTGTGGCTTCACACCAGGAGAGGGAGTCACACAAATGTGACATCCTGTTACAGGTAGGAGGGGGACTTCAAAAATCATGAAATTAGTGTGACGTAATTTATGAGTGGCTCCCTATAAGTTTAACACAAGTTCGTAAATCTGCCAAATCTGATCTTTAATCCCTTTCTAAACCTACATTACTGTACACACTGATGTCAGCGAAAGCTGATGTCATGCGTCCGTCATTCGTTGGTGCACTAACAGCGGCTACAGAGTTTACAACAAAACCGAGTTTAAAATTTTCAAGAATACTTTCATTAAATTTGCTTTTCGTAGCATTTCATTTTAAGTTAAATATTCCATATTATTGAAAACATATAGCAAAACTGTACGGCCGAAATAAATAAACAAATAAATAATAATAAAAAAGAACTTGGAATGAAATTGTATTTCACGATTGAATGGAACTCCTTCCCGTGGTTGGCATTTTTCTATCACTACTGTCGCACTGAAAATGTTTAGCTGTTTAGGACATCAGACTTGAGGTTAAGGCTATTCCACAGAAAACAAATTGTTGATTATTTTTTTCTCTACACTGAATTTAATGTGAAAATTTAAACTAGTTTTTAGTCAGATAAGATCAACCAGTCATGATCTTTGACCGGGAACTATTCTAGATCTGTGACCATTCCCGAAAAACGGTCACGTGTTTGACCCTAGTTTTCTTATATTTTCCCGCATAATTCGTTCTTCCGTAAACGTTTTCGCAAACATCAGTTGCGTTTTATTTTGGTGGCTGCTCTCGACATGAAACTAGCAGACCATCTTCACACGGAAGCTGATATTTGGCAGAAGCTTCTGCTATAAGATTCAAGCATTCTTCACAACAATCACTGTTGGCGAATCTTCTGAATACAAATGACGGTCCGACAAAGCGCGCAGGTGTTAAGACGGCGGAAGTCCTCAGTGCAGAATGCTCAACGAGAAGCAAGAGAGAGCCACCTGCAACAGGTGCAGACTGGCGGCAAAGCCCGACCGTCCAACAACTAAAGAAAGGTGTTCCTGTATTAAGAAGCGCTATCTCAATGAGCAACTGAGACGTTTGATCGAAAAATATAGAGATGTTAATGGCAGGTTTGTAATGTTGGTAACAATATACAGTTTGATTTAGGAATAATGGTAAATATTGAAAAAGGTGATAATTAGAAACAATATTGAGTAAAAAGTTCACATAAACTTGTATCCGATTTCCATTCATTTTGGAGATACGTGTGCTGGAATGTTATGCACAAAATAAACCTCAGAAAATGATCAAGAGCACACAAATAACTTACTGAAGTACTTTATTCATGTAAAAACACACGCATATTTTACAAAAGTTTGAATTAAATGTTCGAAAATCCCACCATTGACCCTCATTAAAGTACACCACGACGTACTCAAGGACCTAGACGTACTGATGCGAAGAGAACTGTAAAATGTATTGAAGTCGATGGTGGGATTTTCGAACATTTAATTCAAACTTTTGTAAAATATGCGTGTGTTTTTTACATGAATAAAGTACTTCAGTAAGTTATTTGTGTGCTCTTGGTTATTTTCTGAGGTTTAATTTATGCATAAAATTCCAGCACCTGTATCTCCAAAATGACTTGAAATCGAATACATGTTTATGCTAACTTTTTTTACTCAATATTTACCATTCTTCCAAAATAACCTTGTATATCAACACAGAAATATTTGTTTTCAAAGGCTATGGCCGATTTCCTTCCCGTTTCTTGTCTCTAGTCCCATACCGCCTCTAAACCTCGACGTTGACGAAGCATAAAGCCATAAATAAAGAAAAAAATTGTTTTTAGCCAAGCTAACCGTCTCCTTACATTTATCCTGACTTAAGTTACCAGACCTGGTGGGTGAGTGGAAATGCTGGTGCATGACATTCGAGGGAACCCATGTTCAAATCACCGTCTGGCCATCCAGATTTCGGTTTTCCATTGTTTCCCATATTAACACAAGGCAATTTCTGAAGGTCATTCCTTCAGATAGCTATGGTCTAATTCCTTATCACTCTTTATCTAGGGTCCTCGATGATAACGAGGCATAAAGCCACAAAAAAAAATAAGTTTACATTTCTGAAAGTTTTGGACAGTCTAGAAAAAGCGATGCTGATCTTATGACAGTAAAACGCTAACACTAAACCCCATATTGTAGGAAATAGATGAGTTTATATTGCATAAGACTGGCGAATGCAATTACCAAAGATTTGCGATAACTGGATAACTTCTGTAGACAACTCACGAGAAATGTATATAGCTCATTTCATCCAGACGTCGGGTTGCTATATAAAGTCGAAAAAGACCAAGTTTTTTCCACAGACTTATTGATTACTCGTATCAAACTTTAACCGACTGCTCTGCTTAGCTTCACTTGAGGTTGGATCACCGATCAGACGACTTGTAAAAAAAATCTCAATTTGCCTGATGAGTCCATGTGTTACTAAAATGTATTTGCACAAGTGAAAGTTGATATAATTTGGCCAATGTGTGATCAATTGAGTGCAGTGCATCGAGCATCTCAGTGTGTGAGTGAGGTACAGCAACATCAGAAGAAGGGCAACAGCTGATTTAAACTCGCCGACGAAGACTTCACATAATATGGTAAATACAAAGAATTTCTCCTTCACAAATACAAGCCGAGTCAGAAGTGTTTCATTGTGGTGTATTTAAAACCCGTAAGCGAAATTACTCGTGTGCTCTCTGATAATAATAACTCAGCCAGATGATGATGATATAAATGATCTGCAATTTTATTGTTCCCTTCAATTAATGGTTGCGTGAGTTACTGGTTGTGGTGAGTATCGTGCTGATGTTCGACAACATTTTATTTGAACAATCCACATTATCTTTGCTTTTTTTGCGTTACTAAGTGTAAGTTTCGTTGCCTTGCAAATAATTGTATCATTTTTGTGGATGATCTAAATTCCCATCACAAAAATAATTGCATCTGAAATCAGGATTGTTTTAACTATATTTTGGAAGTACTCTTCCATGGCGCCCTGGCAATATTGAGAAAGGCAATGAATGATAAGCAAATGTTCACGAGCACGATTATAATAGATGGTGGTAATTCTTCACTTGGTACACCATAACATCCTCCCTAAGGGCACTGATAGCATTAATTATTGGATCAGTTGTAATTGTGTTATACAAAAAAATCGTATTTTTCCTTGAAAATAATGTTATTTAAACGTACGATATTAACATCAACATTTCGGAGGCAGCGAAAGAAATATGTTATCGCAGCACTGAAAAATTCGTAACACGATTTGTGACGTATCTCTGTTGGTCTGTTGGGCAGCTTTATCTCGTTGTTATGCTATAAACTGAGAATCAAATATGTGGAAATTCTAAGTTTTCAGATGTAAATACATCACGATGATAACCGTGCCCTCTTAAAGGTCTCAAAAAGCTACGAGGTCGATTAGTAGGAGGGGGGGGAGGGGGGAATCTCCGTCAAAATCTCACGTCATTTTAGAGGTGGGTGCGGGGGTCCGCAATTCCGTAAAAACACCTCACATCATTATTGGAAGCCCACCAAGGCATTGGATTAGGAAATTCAACTTTAGTTGTTTCCCCTTACCTTCTTTCGCAGTGATAGAAGTTATGTGTTACTGTTTGTATGGATGGCTGTGACGTGTTTGTGTTCAGAGGCGTGCTGATTGAGCTGTGAGTGTATGAAGGAAGAGGGTGAGACAGGGCCGGCGTTAAGAGGTTCAAATGTACAGGGGCCCGCCCGGCTAATGGGGGGCCCGACCACCGGCTTTAGGGGGCTCTCCGTTCGACAAGTTGTAGAGCTAAAAAAAAGTCGCTGATTTGGTCTGAGGGAGGGCCCTAACCAGATGAATTGGCCCAACTGGTTACGTGACTGCTAAGAAACTTACCTCGGGCCCCAAAATCCTAGCGACGGCCCTTGGGTGAAGTTTAAAAAGATACCAGGTGGCCATTGAAATTTACGCCTGCATCCGACGCACGAACCAGTGTCAACCTCTCTTCAGGACTTTGGACAATGTAATAATTGTGATTTGTGCACAACCAATATCTTACCCTGTCGTCCAAGTTATGTGAGGAAAATTTCTTCCACTATCAGGGCTCACATTAGTTTAACTCCGGGTCAGGTGCAAACACCATCATGGTGAAAATCACCTGTGCCATCGGGCTGATAATGTAAATACGTATTACAAGTAATGCTCTCGGGTGACTAGCCGAGTTATAGAAGTGTTAAATATTTCGGCACTCTGAATCGTTGGCGCCATCTTCACCGGAAGATGGCGCCAACGATTCAGAGTGCCGAAATATTTAACACTTCTATAACTCGGCTAGTCACCCGAGAGCATTACTTGTATTGTCAACGCCGAGAAAGACTTCGTAATTATATAAATACGTATTGTCAAAAACAGGAAAAACATGTTATTCACTTGCTCACAGAGTTAATTGGAGTGATGAGAAAAAATGTAAACGTTTGCCTAATTACTGTGTGAGATGGCGTAATTGAATAGTGATTTTTTGCTTTAATCAGTCTCTCTACTGGTTTGATATAATCATCTCTCTCTTCCGATCTTGACCTAACCACGACGCATTTATTGGTAAGTAGTGTTTTACTGTGCGATCATTTATAATTCCTGTCATTTGTATTTAGTCCACACTGCATGTCTTGTGTAGTTTGAACACAAACTCGCTGAACTGTAGATCCATTTGAATCCTACCTTGGGAAATACTATTTTTAATTATGCACTACGTTCACGTTTTGGAATATTTTACAGTTATTCCTTTGAATAGAAAGTGCAATCATTTTGGACAAATAAGTACTCCGAAAACATTTAAGGAAACAATAGTATTGAAGCCCATAGTACCATTCTATTGAAAAACGAAAAGAGCTTATCTTTCTCTTCTGTTTACTGCTCTCGCTTTCTTTTTCGAGTTACGTTGAGCGGTTGGCTGGTTATTGCGTTTTCCGTCTCTTTGTCATCGTTGAACCCCCTTTCCTTTGTTTCGTAATGGAACGGAAATGACAGCAGCAGAATGTAGGAACCGATGATGGAGGTAGGGAACACCCCACCACGAAATTAAGGGCGGAATCGGTGGACCTTCGTCTCTCCACCGTGACGATATAATATTGGTTTTTGTTTCGGGTTAGGAAATCGATATACCTGCGGTCTATACTTATGACCAGGAAATGACCCATTATTTTCACGAAGTTTCTCGTTTCACGTTGCAATCTTTTACCTGATTGGTTCAACTGAGGTGGTCAATACCGGCTTCACTTCAGACGCGTGTGTCAGAGCGTCATCCTTCATTTGAAGTGATTTAACTTAACTAATTCACTTAGTACGCTAAATTCATATGGCGATTCGTATTGTATTGGTACTTTTGTCTTGCTCCGAAAAGCCACGTGCAGTATCAACTTCGTCTTTCCAAGTTCCGTGATGAAATTTATAGTAATTGTAAAATTATATTTGAAGAGCAGAACTAATGTGCTGCGTTCCTTAGCTGTGTTAGTTATTACAGCTAGTCCTACTTCTTTGGCACCGTGATGGTGTCTGGCATCTGACACTGGTTTCTCTTATTCGAGCTCCGTTGCGGGAAGAAATTTTCATCCTCACTAATTGGCTTCCAGGTGAGGAGAGTTGGGGGTGCATGATTCATAGTCACCCCATTATCTTACTACAGTCCCACACATTTTCACAGAATCTTGGACATTGGATAATTGTTTTAGCTGACGCCTTTGTTTTCTCTCGGTATATTTCTGCAGTGTACTTCATCCTTACCCTTCTCTCATCTTTTATTAGTTTACAACACCAGAAACACACTGTACTAAGCACTAATACACATCACAGTCTTCCACATAAAATGGCGGCACTTTACATATACTTCCATACTAATGTGATGGGAAATCACTCCTGTTTAAATTACCAAGGCTGTTTCATAGGGAATTAACTTCGTCCTCGACAGCCGCTGATGACTGAGTGATCAGGTACGGTGATCATTATCATCAGTAGTCACAGAAAAATAAATAAAACTTGAATTTTCGTAAGTTGAGACGGTTATGATAAGACAGACAGTAGTATGAGTTTTTTTTTTTTTTTAACTGCTTTACGTCTCTCAACAGCGAGGTCTTTAGAGACTGGAAAGGATGGGGGGCAAGGATGGGGGCAAGGAATGGGAAGGAATTCGGCCATGGCCTTTTGAAGGAAGCATCCCGGCTTTTGCCTGGAGTGATTTGGGAAACCATGGAAAACCCAAATCTGGATGCGCGGACGGGGATTCGAACCGCCGTCCTCCCGAATGCGAGGCGAGAAGTAGTATGAGAGACAGTTATGATATAACATGTGTGTCCTGGATGCAATACAGTGTGTCTTCTATTTATTGCAGAATTTGCGATAGATTTCCGGAAATTTCGTTGATTTGGTCTCTTGGATAGCGCAAGCTGTTTTCGGCTGGGTAACACGAAGTATGAGAGGTGGTGTCAAGGCTCTTTTGAATGGAGGAAGGTTGACAAAATACTGTCTGAAAGCTTCGCAAATTGATTCATCGTGGATGCGAAAGTTAATTTCCTTCGCTAGCCGACACATGTTGGTAATAGATTACGTTAATGGAGTTGGTTGTTATATTAATCAGCTTTGCATATTCTGTGAAATCTATCTTCCAAGGTCTGAAGAAGTTAGTTACGGAGAGGAAACTATCGTGTTTTGATTGGACTGCCGAATGAAGCCAAGTTGTTTTCAAACAAAGGACTAACGGGACAGAATGAGTGAAGACTGGGAAGAGTGGCTGTTGGTGGTCGAGAGGCATCGTACAGGCAATGATAAGAAACGACACTGCCGACCCCGGTAGCGTAGGGACTGCGAACTTGCTTCGAGTTAAACAGCGCAGTTGGTCTAAAGCCTTTGAGGACACAAAATGGATACCTAGCGCCCAACAGGACGCCGCTCCATACAGATAATAGCCATCTGCCTTGCAATGGTATCGCTACATATATAATATCCAAAATGCTCCATTAAGCAGTAAGCCCGTAATGGATTGAGATTTTTAGAGCTCATTGCCGAGGTTTTTTATTTCCACATATTGTAAATTATTCAAATAAATTTGAACTTCTGTCATTGGTCTATCGAATAGTTTGATGTAATCCCCCATTTCTTCCTATCTTGAATTAAAATCTTCATCTCAACATACCCCTTACAACCTATGTCTTCAATTATCTGCTTTACACATTTTAATCTCTGTCTGCCTCTACAGTTCTTTCCTTTGATAATTACCTCCACTAACAAATTAACTAATCCAGCAGTTTTCAAAATGCGAAAACCCTCCTGTCTATTCTTTCTGTTAGACACTTCCACAACCTTTTCTCGTCACCCATCATCTCGGAAACAAGTACCGAGTAACAAGGAGTAATAACTGCGGAGAACGATCAAAATGTGGTGAAAAGAGTAGTGAAAAGGAAGGATTCAGAAAACAGAAGTCATGTGGAATTCCGGTGATAAACTTAAACTAGTAAAATAAAACTACTACGAAGTACTGCAGTCGGCTTAGACCAACAATTATTGTAATGTGTTGTGATTTAAAACATACGAGTTGCGTGCTGAGAAATGTAAAGTTGATCAGTAAATAAGGTGTTTAAAAGTGATTCATCGCATAGGTGCTGTTGCCTGATTAAAAGAGGACAAGCTTTTAAAGAAAAATAAGTGTTTTGTCCTTACAGGAAGTAGTCAAGTACAAATTACAAAATGTGAGATTACATCAGTCGCTCTAAAAGACAGTAAGCACGCAAAATGTGCTTGGTGACGAGTGGAGAAAGGAAATAAATCTTTATTACATTTCAGCTAGAGATTAATTGTGAATAGATCATGCAAATGCAGGTATCCCCAAAAAGGACATAGGTGGAGATTCTTATAATGATAACCATACTTTGAAAGAAGTATGTCATAAAAAATTCAGCATTAAATTACAACCAGATTTTGAATGGAAAAAAAGGAAAGTTTTTATTCTCAGCTGGTGTTCAGAAGAGTGAGATCTATATAAACTATGTACCTAATGTAAGGTCGAAGTGATCCGTGACCGATATCAGCTTTCACTTGACTGTCCAAGTTCGCCCCGAACAAGGCCGCAAAATGACGGTCCAAAACTCAGCAAAGTTAAGTGACGCATCATTACCTGGTAGCCAAGAAAACAAATGTGTTTATATTTCATTTACCCCCCGAAGATTATCAGAAGAATTAAGTCATTATTTTTTCTTTCTGATTAGTTGGTAAAAATTTCTTTTAGATGGAGAAATGTTGGTTGACGAATTTCCTAATGTTTTACGCCATAAATGAGTCCATTTTTTTTTTTTTTTTTTTTTTTTTTTTTTTTTTTTTTTTTTTACGTTTTCACATATAACCTCTAGCCTTTGATTCTTTTCTACTTGGTTCAAATGTTTAAGTACTTTAGGAACATAACGGGTGTGGTGGGGAGGTGATGGAAATGGAACTTTACCTTGAAAGCGATCTGGAATTTCTTAGGATACTAAAAGTTGAAAAATGGAGAGAAAAATTGTGAATGAGTTTTTGCTTGATACTATTGTTGACTGCTGATAAACCTCCACACCACCCCTTTTTTTCTGGCCGATTGTTATCAAATGTACCTGCCTACGGATTCAGAGCGAAGGTTTCTGTCAAACTTTGTAGAAAATATAGGCTAAGTGTCTATAAAACTAGTAAAATGATATATGTTCTCATGTTAAATCTATGGGAATGACATCAAACTTTGCGGTATTCCTAATTGGAGAGATTGGTTATCGCTATTTGGAATTTCGAAAATTCCCATACCATGAGAAGTGTCAGATCAGTCAGTAACGCCTCTCAGGGAAGCGAATCTCTTAAAAGTTTCGCGTATAAAGTAAGAGATATGGAACGCCAGCTGAAGCCTCACGGCAGAGCAGGGCGCAGTGTAGAGTAGACCAGACGGTACTCGGGTCGTACAGCACTAATTACGAGATAATTGCTGCTATTACTGCTAGCCCACATCCCCACCGCCCGCAACATAGCTCTGCACGGCAACAAGCCGGGATGCTACGCTACACCAACTACCTGGGCGCTTCGTAGTGGCAACTACTGTGCTATTACCTCGACTTTCGAAGTTCATAATATTTGTACACAAGGGCCTGGGAGCGGAACATCACTGCTGTAACCAACACCAAAACTGCTACGTTTTGGATGGAAGAGATAAATATGCATAGGTGAAACCTAATCACTTTCGATACTTCTAGACGTATGCGTCTGTCTGTATCTTTGAATATTCATCACACTAAAAATACATAGCCCATTTCGATTGAGTTTCCAATGTCTGAAAGTATTTCGTCTGATTTAAAATATGCAGTATATTTTGTGTCTCAACATGACAGAGGGACGTAGCAAGAAATGATAAGCACTGCGTAACATGAACAAAAATGCGCCAAAGATTCTTAATACAATCCCGGTCAGAGATTGTTCACACCATCAGAGATAAAAGCCTCCAAGAAGCCAAGCTGTATTTCAATCGGTAAGTAATCTTTCTATGTGTTACAACCATTCTACCAACTTAACAAACATTATTATCTGTGCCAAGGTATCTTAATTTGTTAGGAAGACAAACAACGTGTAGCTTAACCGTGTCCTTTATTTATGCATCATTTTTTTAATTATTTAAGAGATTATCCGTTTCCATCATTACTTGAAAAAGCTTTAAAATTAATATACTGATTATCTATTGAATATTTCTCAATCAGATTACAGTTAATAATATTTATTGGTTTTCTATGCAAATATGTATTTTATATTTAATTTGATTTGTGAAAAATAATTGCTACGTTGTTATGAACGCAATATTGAAGCCAGTATGCAGTTGCTATACTGTGGTGAATCACATCGTTTAGTACGACGAGGTAGTTAGCAGTTATTAACTTATTCCACAATTGTTATTTTCAGAACAAATAGTACTGTATTTGTTTTTCAGATTTTAATTGATACGGAAAGCTCTCTTCGGTGAAAATTTCCCTACACACCCATTTTCCTCTTTTTTGTACTCGCTAACTTTTTCCCTAAACCGGGGGTCCCCAAACTTTTTACCCCGTCGACCCCTTGATACTATATTTGCCTTCTTATCGCTCCCCCCCACAAGTATTTAATAAAAACATTTAATCATATTTGGCATTTCTGATGCTGGGCAATAAGGAGGCCTGCATTACAACTCAACGAAATAATTTATAAAATAGATGGAATAGATTTCTAATAAAGACCTGCCAAAAAGAACATATGGATGTTGTACTGTTTTAACTTGTCACATAGCGATGGACCCACCTTCCTAAAGCAGTCTTCAATTCTCAGTACCACAACTATCACCTCTTGACAACCACCTTACCTCAGTGAGCAAAAGGATTGGTTGAAAGTTTCATCATTTACTTCACATGACTTCACAAACAGACGAGAATTGAGAGTATGAGCTTTACTTTTATTTATTGACCTGACTTTTAGTAGAACATTCCTATTTTTCCCTGTGCAGTTTAATTGATCCTCTTTAGTATTAATCGACCCCCTTTCGACCCCTCTGTATTAATCGACCCCGGGAGATATCTTATCGACCACAAGGGGTCGGTATCGATCACTTTGGAGACTTTGGTAAATTATAAATCAATTCCCTTGGTCGTTTATTGTAATCCCTGAATCCCTCACCTATGAAAGAAAATTTTCCCACAGCGTTACACCTGAAGTCAAGTGCCAGCCTGTGGTTATGGTCATCCTTTCGCTTTCATACATCTCTCCCAATTCTTACACCAATATCTTTCCACGTCTCATCACCAATAAACTCCTTGTACACACCCACAAATCTCTTCACACTCCTGTCTTTCAATGAATTCAGTTGTTATCATTTTGGCTTCTTAACTTCAATGAAACGATCATCACTGCCAGCAGTTTGACAATTCTTCAAAGATA
This sequence comes from Vandiemenella viatica, assembly GCA_031002005.1. Lineage (NCBI taxonomy): Eukaryota > Metazoa > Arthropoda > Insecta > Orthoptera > Morabidae > Vandiemenella > Vandiemenella viatica. The sequence continues at coordinate 148,979,065 of JARYHS010011408.1, forward strand.
GAGCTATATTAGTTTAAAATTGTCAACAAAGGTTTAACGAACATCACTATGTCATATGAATCACGGGCGAATGTGAGCTGTGATATTTCACTGGCCTATAATTGCAGGATAGTTTCACTGGCTGTAGAGTTTACGTCGTCTGTGTCGTGACCGCTGCGTGCCGCCGACAGGAATAGCCCGGAGCCGCCGTGCGATATGCGGACGACCCTGCCAGGATTCCGCAGTAACGAGCCCGGGGCTGAATGGACCGACCGACCGGCCACCATTTGGCGCGACCAGCCTTAATTAAGCGCGACGTCTGCGTTGTTATTGCGCCACCTCGCCAGCAATAGAAGTGACCAATTACGTCGCTCCGCGCTCGCGTTATTTAGTGTGGCAAGTTCTCGGGCGTATAATTTACACCGGGAGTCGCTTTGAACGCCCTTGTATGCGTTGCACCTCTAAGTGTGAAGAACCACTGCAGTGCCTTCCACTCGAATCAGCGGATACTGTCTCAGGCACTTATATCAGGAAGGCATAGGTACTTCAAAATTGGCAAAACAGCTTTTTTTCTACAGTTTTAGTGGTGAGGTACGTGGCCTCACCGTCCATGAATAATCATCTACGTTTATTAAAAATTTTTAATTATGTAAACTAACTCTGATATTTGAGTTGTAATCGGAATATTTGTTGGCAGTTGTTCGAAAAAATATGGCTACAAAAAGGGAATGTAGACGGTCATGTCTTGGAGGGATGACCATAAAATTGATTTTGGCATCCTGCCCTAACCTATGTAAGTATAAGCCCAAAGCAATGAAGAAACACGAATGTATGGATAAATTGTTATTAATATTTTTAATAGAGATATATGCATTGAAACAAACAAAAATAGGTAATCGATAATTATTGACTAGTTGTAAATCTTTGACTAAACTATTTGAGTTGATGTTTGTAAAAGTATTGCAGATTAGTAATGAAGTCAGAGAGTTTTAGAATATATTGTTGTTTCATCGATAGTGAATTGATGTAGTAAATATTATTCATTCATGCAGGGTGGATGTTAAACCCTGGAATCGAATGTGTGGGTGATAAATGTGGACCTATTAAATGAATCCAGTACCAGAGGAAGAAATTTAGATGCAATTATTTTATATATTATTTGAATTGTAAAGGGGAAAGCCAGGTTAATCAGGAACAGAAACCCTTACAAGAAGTACTATCTTAAAACACCAAATCTTATCCATTACTATTTCATAATTTTAATACTTGTAATTTCACTTTACTCTCAACGGCCTTAGCATACTCGGCAAATCGTCAAGAAAACCCTCTATTAACTGTAATTAAAAAATATATGTTCAGTGATTATTAAGTTATAATTGTTACTGCAAATAAATGAGGGAACGAATGCAGTTTATGTAGCATTGAAAGCAAAATATGAGCTGATTTCTTTCAAACATTAAACTTAAACGGATTAGAAGATTAATCAGAAGTTATCAAAACGGAACTGTATCGTTATGTTATCACCTAATTGGTTCGAAAATACGAGACAAATCTCAAGGAAGCAAAAGGTAAATATCATAAGAGAGTGGTTGGCAAATGTTAATAAATAAACATATGAGTGTTTTACCATCAATTTACTTCATTGGAATTGAGTGATGACGATGTCTAAAGTAAGTTAATGCGGTCTTGAACCTCTGATCACTCGAATCTCATTAATACTTGTACTGTAACAATCTAAAGTGTGTTTCCTTCCTTTCCCTGGAATCAAAAGTGAATGATCTCTCCCTCTGCAAAAAAACACTGAACTCAATAGCTGAGCTTCCTATCTCTGCAGAACAAGCTTTTATACCCAATTCAGTGTACATAATTTCACCTCTGCATCATGGATACTGGTTTCTTCGTGATTTATGTTTAAAAAAACTTGCCCCACCACTAAGACAATAGTGTTACTCCAGTGTTCTAAAAGAAGTGTGGCAATTTTATGATCGAAGACCTGGCATATTTTCTAAAGGTCATAATATAGTGATGTCACAATACCGATAGAAATGTTTCTACTCCAGCAAGAAACACCCATTTCGCAATACGAAAAAACTAACATAAACATACTCGCAACTGTACTAAACTGTAAAGACAGATACATAATAGAAATCTGATTACTGTAATTCACGTTGTCACTTTAAGTTATTACAGCGATAATAATGGTGGTAATATTAACCTTAGTTGTTTTCGAACGGAGTTGGTATGTCCTGAATAAGAACTGTTTTTATTTTCGCAACACCCAAAATAAAAAGTGTGCCATTCATCCAGTCGGCTATAAGGAGCCTGAAATAAACATTCTTTTAGAGAACGGACAGAAATATACCAGCGATAAATGTTTGTAACACTTCAGTTCAGTTAATCGATACGCGGCAAAAAAATTCTTTGCCGCTATTTTCGCGAACAGAGAACAAAGGAAAGAATTTGGCCGTCCATTGAGGAACGCTACAACAGGTGGGGAGGACAGAATGACCAGACCAGAAATGTTTTAACCGTTCACGTTCTCGTTCCGAATTGGGGGTGACCGCCATATTCATGTGATATACATAGCTGCCCGGTATTTGAAGAATCAGCTGAAAATAACAAAATGTTTCAGTTCTCTGAGGAACAAGAAACGAATTAACTAAAACGTTACTCATATGTCTCCTGCTGGATAATATTATCCTACAAGAGTAAAGCCCATTACACGCGTAGCGTTCGTGTCTAGTGATGAATTTTTAGAGTGCGTACTGATAACCACATAATCTGTTGTAATAAAAAAATATCTTTCTATATAGTAAAATCACGCTTTACCCCTCAGTTTTTTCGCTACTTCGTCGACAACAGGTAATGGCAGGTAATCAAAATATACATTAACTCCGATTCGCAGCAAGAAAATGAAGAACGCATCTCCTTCCCACGTTATATATTTTTTTTTTTTATCTCTGCCTTCAGTTTGTAATACTTGCAATTAATGAAGAAAATTATTATTGTTATGAAAAACTTTCTAACGAAACTGTAATTTCAAAACCAAATAATGATGATTTAATTTATTGATATATTTCGTGATTGTCTACGTTTCCTGTAAACTTTCTCTCTTTTTAATAACCTTCCCTGTTTCTCACCTACTATCAAAGAATTATTATCTGGATGTTGTGGATCATTTTTCCCTCAATTGCTGATAATATTAATAAATAAATTATGCCAAAGCAATTGACTTTTTTGTATTTATTGGTCTCCCGTACGCGTTTCACTTCTTTTGCAGAAGCATCTTCAGCTGGTTTTTTCTGTTAATTATGTACAAAAGTTGTAAGCAGGTTATGTTTGTGGTTGGTACAATGGAATGAATTATTATCTAACTTATAATCTACTTACATTTTGTGGTCTATTGTAGTTTTTTTTTAGCTCCATTTTCAGCATCAGTGCTTTTGCATTTTTGGTGGGAAGTGTCTTCATTTTTCAGATTCACAACACTACACTTTATTGCACTGCACTATGTGTTTGTTATTACTTGCAAATGGCCGTTCTGTTTTGTTTACTAAGCATCGAGTTTTGTGCAGTTATGCGGTGCTCTTTTGTTTTTTCATTCTTCCATTGTTTGGCGGTAAATACAAAAAAGTCAATTGCTTTGGCGTAATTTATTTATTAATAATAAAAGAAGAATTATTAGTTTATGTTGCGCCTGATTCTAGAAACTGCTTCAGAGCATAGATGATTAGATGAATTTATTGATTTAACTATCGTAAATAAACAATAGCAACATGTAGATTTAAACGAAAGTCGCAATTTTTTTTTTTTTTTTTAACACAACAGACAGTTACCTTTTATCCAGGATCGCACTTTTTTGACATTTTAATTGTAAATAAAATCAAATCCAATTATTTATTTTCGTGTAAACTTTCTGTGAGTTTTAACACTCATCGCTGTTTCTTATAGTCTATATTGTCACTTGGTTCCTGTAACTGCTGCAGATAATACACCGAAAACATCGGAAGCTCATCTCCTTCAACGAGTCTCGGCATCCAGTCGTCCTAAATAAAAAAAAAGCAACATATAAATTTAAACGAACGTCGCATTGCAATTTTCTCTTAATCTCTGCTTCGCATCATAAATTTTAGTATTTTTGTACTGCTTTTTCCGGAACAAACAATTTCCTTTCAGCTAGAGTAGCAGTAACACATTCTTTTAACAATGTAAGTGAAAATTCGATTATTTATTTGAAATTTACACTTACTTTTAGCAATATAAGCGCAAATAGGATCAAACACAGTTATTTATTTGAAATTTCCTGGTTATTCAAGAAGCGCTGTGGTGGCAGTCAGTGTAATTAACACTTCGGGCATTATCGAGGCTTGCCGAAGATTGCCGAACTTTTTAAGTGTGCGCAATTTCCAGACAACGCATTTTACTAAAAAGCGTGGATAAACGCGCAGCAAATGTATTGAACGTGTAAATCATAGGAGACGTCCAAGACAATGTCCCAGAGGTTCACAAAGTAGGCCGCAATTGTCTTGCTTCGGTACTTCAAAGCGAAAAAATAGTGTCTTGTAAGTGCACGCGTTGTATATTCGAATCGCTTTTTCTGATTTCTGCTACCGGTGCCTTAAGAAACCTTGGTGAAATAAATATTAACCTAGAATTATTATGTTTTGCAAATAATATTTTAGTTAGCTGGCAAATACATTTTCAGGAATGAAATAACTGTTTGGTAAATTTATTATATCCTTTAGCGTCCAGTTTAAGTTATAACCATTCGATTCCAAATCTTGACTTTTAAACACATCATATTATGTATTAATGGAACTATTATGTATTCATTACTCGCGGATGATCTGCTATCATTGTATAATGTTATAGTCATTCATTTTACCAAATGATTACTAATTATTCTTGTTACTGATTTTAACTATGGGCTCCGAAACCGTTTATCCATCAGATTAGATTTTGTTTGACACTTTAACTTCCCAGTAATTAACTGAAAATGTCATGCTATAACGAACACATATCTCCTGTTTTTTTACTAATGAGCCAACACAAAAGGAATAGACTGACAGTTTCACGGAACCAGCATGATGGGAGAGTGGTTAAAGTTCGGGCCTGGTGTTCGAGAGGACCCCGATTCTATCCCCGGTTCGGTTTTGGTGAATTAGATTACCTGAAATTCCTCCAGACAAATGCCGAGATGGTTTCTCCAAACATCCATGGTTGAATTCATTTGCGTTCATTGTCCCCCATCCTCTCACTTTATGAGTACAGTACATTAACGTCGACGAAACATAAAGCCATAACTTAAAAACTGAAGGCAAAAATTTTATTTGTATGTGATTTAGGACTCACACATTTTACACAAACGAGGAGTATTATTAGTATTTTTGAAAAGTAACCTGCGATTTCCACGTGAATACGATGGCGAAAAAATATAAAGTATCTCATATTTCCAATTTTTTTCTGAAGTATTGTTAATTAGGTAACTACTACAACGCAAGTTGCAACTTCAGAACTCACTACCCTAGTTTAAATATTACAAAGTTCCCGTGTCCGATCAAACAAGTGATTTTCGAAAGCTACATTAATCCTATAATTTTCAGACTTTAGATGCACAAGGGTGTTTTAATTGATACATCATGGTACCTCTTCCCTGAAACGTTGGTGGTCGAGTTTCAAAATACAAAATAATAATTGCATCATACGTTTTTAATAAACTAAACAATACATTACGGAAAATCAGATTATTATATTTTAAGATATAGTGACCAGTAGGCCTACATCGTTTAAAATACGTATCTACTTCTAATAAACTTCAATTCGTCAAGTAATAGGAAATTTAGTTCAGTTATTTCAGTCCATGCGAAACTCTGTGCTATATTTTATGATCAGGTCATGGCCAACACTTCACAAGTGAGCTATTAAGCACGTTTCATATAAAACTTACAATTGATACTGAAGATTTTTCAAGAATGAAAACACAAAAATGGTAAATGTTTTGGTGACAAAAGTCAAAATTTTCCAGTGATGCTTAAATCGTAAATACTAACTGAAATTTTAAGTTTAAAATACTACATTACTGCTGCATTGTCTCCTAGCAATAGACCTGCTGTGCTGGGCGACTGGTAATTCATAATAACGAAGAGTTGTGGTGCTTTGAAACACCACAGCGCTTCTTTGTGAATGCAGTTAACGTATGGCGATGTGATAATGGAAATTGCAGAGCTCCAATAGGCTTCTATCTCTGTCAAAGGTCTCCGGTCTGTTGGACGTGAGTGAAAAATAGTAAATCGTGTATTGTGTCAAATAAAACTTCATCACTGATGAAATACTGGGCCTTTAACAAAGGGAGATCCGAGCCAAAGTGAAGATATGATTGATTGTATTATCGGGCATTGACGCTAGTCATAAAAACAACTCCCTTTTTTTGCACCGAACACAGTGGTTGTGCATCATTATATATCATTCTTTCCAGATTCCTATGGGAGAAGGGGGCAGAGAGTAGTGTTTCGTGCACTAATTCGTCATCAAAATTTATCGTGAAGGATGACCCCAAATTTCAATTTATACGCCAACGTACAACATTTCGTCAGAATTGTTTTTGTGCGCTGTGCGACTGAAGCCATTATTCATGCTTTGCCTGTCAAGAGCGCGGATGATAATTCAGTCACAAAACTCAATCAGTTTATGCAATGCTATGCACGTCACTCCTGGAATAGTTTAACCTTTGGTATTTTGATATGATAGAAGGAACAACGCTTCTCTAGTTTTAACATAACATATTCAACGTAATTTACCACGAAGAAAGATTCAGATAGCGTTGAACTAAACCCAGAGAGAACCATTCAGAGCATCAAACTGAAAGACACTTCTGTTGTATATACATGTAACTAATTCAACCTCTATGCAAAATTTAAGTATTGTTACAGTTAGATGCAGAACATTTTTTAAAAAAAACTTTCATTAGCGATCCCATAACATTATGTATCACACAACTCTAAAAACTACATGACCCGTACAAAAATTTCTGCGAATACGATGAACAGTGAGATTGGTGGTTTGTAATATGGTGAAAGAAGTACCGCTTCATTTGTACCAATTGTTTATTTGTTTAGTGTAATAGGTACGTAACAAAAGACGACGCCAGTGAAGTAGTCTATTACTATCTTTGTGGTATGTACTGCTACTATCAAGCTGTTTGATTTTGAGCTGTTTCATACGCCAGACTTTCATAGTTATTACTTTTGTCCTTTAAGAGCCAAATTCCGAAAAATTTAGTTATTATTTTATAATGTTGCCTCAGTGGAGATCTTAAACTTTTAATTGATACCTCATTTATCGATTTAGGTTAGGTATCAAGAGAGATAAATGGCTCGTAAAAAAAAGTAATAATAATAATAATAATAAAAAGCACTTAATAGATATAATAATACTTTTGCTCTTTAAGGGTGAAATTCAGAATATATATATGATGTGTCCAAAGAAGAGACTTTAATCTTTAAAATAATACCTCATTCATCTATTTTCGGTTAGATATCATGGGAGATAAATGGCTCGTGATAAAAAATATGTTATGGAAATAATGATACTTTTGCCCTTTAAGGGCCAAACTACGAAAAATTCCTTTCTTAAAATATGCTGTGACCAAAACGGAGACCATAATGTTTAAAATCATACCTCATTTATCTTTATCAGTTAGATATCAAGGAAGATAAATGGCTCCTGACAAAAAATCACCTTTTACAAATAATATATATGACATAGAAGACTGTAGAACTCTTTTTAATGAATAGCACTACCAACTGTATTAATTAATAATTATTTTGGTTCAAATTATACTAAGTTTCTGTTCTATATAATTTGTTTTTAACAATAAAAATAGAGAAAGGAGAGCAAAATCAACAAAACATAACAGAAAACAAAAAATCCATTGAGATATTCCAAGCGAGCTCGAAAACTAGCAAAAATAAACATAACTTATTATGTATTTCACAGTAATTGACATTTAACGGGAGGGAGTACCTATCATACAGAGCTTTATCTTTTGTCAACTGTTTCGACATACATATTTGCTCACATAATCTATTAGCAGTTAGCGGATTATTATTTTTTTGACACTATAAAATTAAATGATTTTTTGCATGTGTTGTGCATATCTTGAGTTGTTACTACTTTTCGGTAATATTTACACTGTAGTGGTGGCAAAACGTTATATGAAAAGTAAAAGAATAAAGGGTTTCAATGGTTCGAGCATGTTGCTGAAAGGGATGAGGAAATAATGACGAAGTTTGCGTTCTTGACCAAACCAAAGAAGAGGAAACCTATCTGTCAAGATGGGTAAATCATGCAATGATAAGCATGAAGACTAAGAGAATGGGTTAGAGACAAACAGTTAAGAGGGAAGTTTTGAAAATCTGTAAAAATTGTAAGAACTGCAGAAGAGGGTAAGTCAAAAAATCACGATGTTGCTACAGCTTACTGAATTTTAAAGCTTATGTTGAGAAAAAGAAGAGAGGATTGCATCAAACCGTTTGTAGATAGCAATAACATTTGATTTTTCATGCGTGGCTGTTATTTTTTCCTTGTTTCCCGGCAATTGCAAGCACTGGAGCTGGTAGTTTTCTGGAGAACCCCCCTTTTTTTGGTTTACTCATTGACCGCTATGTATTATCCTTATATAGTATTGTTATGTTTTCAGTTATTAGGCATTTATTCAGTGAGATGCCACCTGCTGGAGCCTGGAGACCAAAGATCATTGATGTTGATCTCTCCTTTCTGTAGACCAGCATTGTGATGAGCCTGTAACTTAATTAGGAATTTTATAAATAAATAAGATTTCGTTCCCATTTGGATATTAAAAATTTCATGTAAGCCTCATTATGTTTAAAATTAACTAGGCATACCAATAGTTTAATAGCAAAAATTAATTTAGACATGACAAGCTTTGGTTGTTTTAGGCTATAAACTATCAAAATTAGTAAAAAATTGTGTTTTTCTAAGAGAGGTTTTTTTTTTTTTGTCTGTAGCTTGATTCTAACAAACTTAACAAAAAAAGTTGTAATGAAAGTCTTCATTCTTAATTGTTAAATTATTATTTCAGCTACATAGATCGCCAAATATTTTACGATTCCAAGAAGCAGTACGCCGTTTGGACCACAGTACTCAGCGAGCTGATGCCTCTATTACATTCCAGTGTGGGGTGTGGTGAAGGCAAGTCTAAATGAGTGCGGGCGAGCGAACAGACGGAGCAGGCCATCCATCTTGCGCTGTCTGTCATTACAGGCCTGCCATTAGCTGAAACACTGGCTCGCAGTGCGTTTGCTCACTTACACAGAAGCTGCTGCCTGAAAGAATAGTCTGACCTTCTTCTCGTAGTGATATGAGATTATGTGTTGTGCTGGCCATAAGCGTGCCTTAGGTATACTCAAACGAGCAAAACCAGCATTTTCATCATAATGTATCCCTAGAACGTCTTCTAATTTACGAAAATTCGTGATTAAATCGTCTATTAATCTGATAACAAGTGATCATTGTGGTCCACATACTCGTCATTATTCACTACAAATTCCTGCACTTGAATCTAAAATTTTATTTTTAAATATCCTTTTCCGACCGTATTTGCAATTAAAACTATAAATAGTACCTTAATTACGTTCTATTAAATTAAAATAGTTTTATTTTCATGAGTGTCCTAGACTAATTATGAAAAATTGCAAACACTTTCATATTTTTCTTGGCGGTTATAAGACATGCAAATGCAATCAGAATATATATCTAAATTACACTACGAAGGTAAATACTAAATTCCATGTCGATTGTAAATTAAATGTCAACAAAAGGCCGCTAACAGTATTAGAAGAATAATAAAACTTTAATTTTGGCAAGTATTCGAAATTACGACTAGGGTTTTAGCATAAGTCGTAGGACTGTAAAGCAGACTTATTAAGATAATTATGTAATCATACAGCAAACATATGACGAAACTGGAGACTAATATCAATATTATTGGAGTTACATCGTAAAAAATTATTTATTATGAATTGCAATTAAGCATAGTTACTAACAATTTCTACGGATTGTTATTTCGTTGTTAATATTTTTGACAAGTTCCTTCTGGGAGTAAAATGAATTCCCTGACAACCAATTATAAACGGTGAAATGCTGTTATAAAAAAGAGAGAGTCATTAAATGAAACTAATAAATTTCAATCATAAAAATCTAATTTTGAACCGAAGCATAAATATTTTAATTAACCTAGGATACAGGATAGTAGTGATCCAATTTTTGTCAAAATTTAGATCGCTGTACTAGTAAATCCGCCAATAAATTCAAAACTAATTTTAACCTACGACTGATCGGTTTTTTTATTGTTTGGGAAAACGTCTCCCATTAGTACGCCTTCGAGTGCCAAGGTTACATGGGATTCTTAGAGACAAAAGGATCAAATATTTCTCTGCTTAACGACTAAAATTGTTCATGTCCTGACGTACGTTTCTCTTAATGACACCAAAAGTGAAGTCTGAAATGTAGCCTTCACAGAACCTGTAAAGACTAAATTTTAGCAGTGCTCCGGGAAAGTCATAAAAGTGAAGTCTGATGGACGTGTAGTTTCTGTCTTCAGATTTTAACGTGTCTTCTATCTCCGAGATTGTGGTTCATGGTTCTGTATTTTACCTGTTATTTAACTGAAACAATAGTAAATGAAATAATCATTTTTCAGCATCGTTACTTGTGGTATCTGTGACTTATGTTTAAATTTTAAATCAATATCTTGTACAAAACTGGTCCAAATTTTTTAACATGACATGAAATTGTATTGTAATGTTTAGACAACAGATATACCTGGAAATGAAATTGGTACATATATGAACAGCTAGTGGTTATATGTAGCTTCGGGCGAGGACTTTAAACTCATTTTGTCTCCCACACTTAACACTCGTCATTATGATCAATGATAGGTAGGTTGAACCCACAGCTTTTTGCGTATCACATGTTATCAAATCAGTAGTGATGGACACGCCATGCCAAGAAAAGTGTATTGACTTTGAGATGACAGGGAGGTTAAGTATGAAAAGGCGGGAGCGGAGACTAACACGTACTATCTGTCACAAAAGTGGAAGCAAACTTTCAGTGATAGTGTAACGAATAGGAGTCGGATCTTTATGACAAATAATTTTTTTTTTCAGCCATCTTTTTGAACTGTAATGCTGAATTAAACAATGATTAAACGTTTCAGATTGTATTTAAATGTATTTTAAATAGTATATTCTGTCCATTTTCCTAGTTTTGGTAATATTTCGATAATATTTACGGCCATATGATAATAGTTTGAGGAAAAAATCTGGTATTTTTTAAAAGTACCGGGAATTAACTTGGAGTTATAAGTGAGAAGAAATTAAAATAATTATTCACAGAACTGTGCTCCTCGTATACATACATTGGAGGAAAACACAAAACTAATTGTCACTGGATTGGTCACAATTAACCAGTCAAGATCTGAAGTTATAAATTATTGTCACTCTCTAAACGTTAGGGTGTCGCCCGCCTTTTAATCTCGACACTACAGTAGCGTCATGCCTGTGTCGATGAATGTCTCATCATCGTCAATACTTCTAAAAATAATCCTCATTCATGGTTAAATCTGCAGTGGATCAGTGTGTACCACCATGCCAAAAAAATAAAAAAATTCTGAAAGTGTTAAGTTACGGAGTTACATAAGGGAATCTGGATAGGAGTATTTTAGTACGGACAAAGGATCTCTTTTTTTTTTTTTTTGTAAATTATGTGAAATTACAATGACTAACAAAACGATTTAAAATTTAACTTCCCAATGGTGCAATGAGTGCACGGAAGCAAACTATGCTGTCCACACGAAAGTGACACTACTAGATAAAATAAATGATGTATAATTGAACATGTTTTGATGAATAGTAAATATAAGTATTTGTTCGTGTTTTGTTATTTTTAGGATATATTTACATCTTCTAAGCTCATGTTTTCGTACATATATATATTGTCTTGTGTTAATTACTAAATTTATTTCAAGTATCTCACTTAAAATAAACTCCACATAAAACGTTTAGTTGTGTGTTTTTGCTTGCCAAATTAAACCAATTTGATTATATGTATACAATTTAAGTATTTTATAACCGCATATTTGTAAGGCTGGAAAGGTGTTGTGATGGATATATCGAGGATTTGAAATAATATATGTCAGAGAAAGATATTATCTCATAAACGATGATAATTCGTTTAAAATAGGTCGAGTTCTGTGACGGCGAATACCTCAAACTTCATACCGTTTTGATACAACATGCCAACCCAACAACTCCTACGACATTTGCTTTGTGCTCAACTCTCCAAGAAATGTATCCCATGCTCCAAATATAACCAGATTCTCCAGCGTGACGTCACATGCGAATAGGAATGTGACAGGCCATCCAGATACCGCGTCCACCGTTTTATTAATGGTCCAGATAGCGGCTGGAGCGACAAATGGCTGCTGCGAGTCGCCGGACTTATTTGTCAATACGGCGACTGTCATTAAACAGCGAGATGGCCTCCTCCAATAAAACACTGTGCTACAGCCACTGCCATTGTTCCTCGCCTGCAGACACAATGGAGCAGTTTCACAAGAGATTTACATTCTGTCGGTGTTGTGAAGATGTAGGTAACACACGTGCTGGTGACAAACAATAAACTGTACCTCTCCGCCAGTGAAGCTATGCTACTGTCATTACGCAAACAGGCTATGTTCCTCTGCAAACAATTCATAAATGAGCATGTACAATATCGACATCATGAATCATACATTAATCCCCAAAATATTTTTCTTGGTAATTAATACCGATAACTGATGCTAAAAGGTACGGTGTAACTAATGGAAATAAATCAAATATTACTCATAACTTTTTGGTTGCTATAAACATTTACATTACTGTATAGAAAAATGTAATAACGGACGTTTTAAGTGTTTAAGTGAAATAATATCTGCCCAAATATATAAGATCAACATTAGAAACTCCTTTTTGTTATTTGTTTTATCAAAGAAAACAGCAGAATATATGGCGATCAATGGAATAATGTTATTAAAATAATTACATTTTAACAATCAAACTTTATTTCCTGCTGTTTGTCCATAGGTTTTTAACTTTCTGGATGGAAACTGAAACTTTTTGCTACAGCGCAAGGCACGAGGAATTACATTGAATTTTATTTTATAGTAATTGTATTTAGTTAAGCAATTGCTAAGACATGAATTGTCAGAACATTGAAAGAAAAGTATATATTGCGTTTAAATTGGCGTATTAATTATCAGAGTTTTTTTTAGCTAAAATCATTACATGGTTCGAATGAAAGTAGTTCCAAATTTATCGCGATATACGTGGCCTAAGCCACAATTAAGTATTACGTGGCATAGCTTAAGTTGTTAATATTTATTTTTAGCATCCTTTGTTCTCACTGGGTTCATCATTTCAGCTGATGTAAGCTATCTCAGCCGTTAAAATATCAATCTTCATCACAGGTATTAAGAAATAAAGGTGTCAGAACCTGTGAAGATTTGGAATCAAGTTTATATCGCGATGCATGATGACACTGACACGCGATGCAGCGATGCAGCGAATGTATTGATTCGCGCGTGCTTGAAGCTTTGCTTTTCTATCAGCAATATTAGCGGAGATTGTGGTTAGGCTGATTACAACTGAAGCTTTTTAGCTACAGCACAAGGGACGATAAATTTCAATGAGCTTTATTTTATTTAGTCAAGCAACTGCTGTGAAATAAATTACCATAAAACTCGTTTAAATCCATCATTTTTATGGGCTTTGGGGCTAGTAATAATAACATAAATTAAAGGTTTAGCTTCATTATCGTATGTTTACTTAGCCTGCATAGATCACGCAAGTCTAAAAAATATATAGGCGTGTGCTATTGTATCATGAGAAAAGTAAAGGGAATATTAGTTGGGACCTGGAAGTCAAATTTATAAACGAATTTTGTACCTGCTGTCAACTTTTTACGTCACTATGAAGTATGTTTTTCGATTTTTAAGGTTTTTTAACATTACAAAATCAGTTAGAACACCGACATAATTAATAAGTATTGCCTGACACGCATTAGAAATCTTCATTTGCAGCTATTAAATAATGTTAATGTGGACATATATGATGTTGTAAAAACAACATGTTTTCTCAATGACCTGTAATAACTTTTAGTGCGAATCATTCTATTCTACTATCGTACGGTATCGGCTACGTTCCCCTTTCAGCTGTCCGGCCACATTGAGCAATAAACAAGTGTTTATCGAAACGAGAAAACCTATCTTTTGCCGGTTGTACCGTAAAATGTTCCGCTTCATTTCCTGCTGCCTCCCCGGTTTCGAGCTAAAGTGCTCTTGTGCAAAAAGTACAGTCCCAGTTACATTAAATTACGCGGAGTAGAGGGAAAGGTTCATCCGTAACTTCGAAGGAGGAGCACTTGGAGGCGCAGACGTGAAACTCCTCCATCAAGCGGTGAGCGGCTTGCTAATAACACACCCGAAAAACTCCAAGCTAGAAAGTGCTGTTGAATATGTAGCAAAATTTTATAGCGGAACTAATTGCACTTGCTTGATTTACATCAGGTTTCTTCCCATCGAAGGAGTTTGAAGTAATTCGGTGACATATAGGATCGTTTTTAGACATCGGTTAGCTTTCTTCGATTTTCTGTCAGACCCTGGAGACGTTTAAAATCCTTAATGTAAATTTATATGAATTGGGTTAAGTGTAGCGGTGGGTGGATGATGCTGAACGATCAGTTAAATCATATTGCTAATAGTAAATAAAAAATTAAAACAGGGTGAGACAAAAAGAACATTACCACATTTGAATTTATTGATATAACATACAAAATAGGTAGATGTGTCATTTTGTAGCAAACTACCTCAAGTTGTGTCAAGTGTCATTTTAGTTCGATGTGACTACCATTTGTCATGCGGCATACATCCCACCGGTAATCAATTTCTTCCCACACTCGTTGCAGCAAATTGGGCGTAACTTGTGCAACGGCAGCGTAGATTCGATTATTCAGGTCGGCCAAATTGTTTAGTAGCGGAGGAACATACACACGATCTTTCATGAAACTCCAGATACCACCGACCTGGAAAACGATTATCGAGGAAACCTCGATCTTCCCTGAGGAAATGAGGTGGTGCACCGTCTTGCTGGTAGTAAACCATCCCCTCTCGGTCATCTTCATCGATCTGTGGAATTAAAAAGTTTTCAAGCATATCCAGATGCACAATACCAGTGAGAGTTTTCTCCATGAGAAAAAGGGGCGCACACTTGTTAAGGGCACAAAACACATTAACTTTGGGGCTGTCACGAACGTATTCCAGAGTTACAAGAGTAAACTGCGAATTCGGTACGAAATTTACGCCGAACAGTTGTGGCAGAGTGTGTTTCATAAAACCAAAACACACAACGAGCACGCTCCGCATCAGTGAAAGTAGCCATTTTAACTGTGCACTACGCTAGTGCTCCTGGTGGCGGAACAGTGTACTGATGCACTACGTCCATCAAACTTAAGGTTGTTTGGTACATAATGACACATCTACCGATTCTTTAACTTATTTCAACAAATTTCTATATCATTCGAAAGTTGTAAAGTCCTTTTTGACTCACTCTGTATAAATGTGGTATAATGTTAAATGTTCTTAATTTCCTCACATTCTGGACGCATTCTGATTGACCACTTCTGAACCGTCTAATAGCTGAATAAGGAATTCTCCACATATGTGAAATGTAAATTCAATATTAAATACATGAAATGATCTAAACAATAACTACGTATTGTTTTAAATTCATTGGATTATTATTTTAAGTATGTTGGATGATTTTTAATTATCGTTTGATTAATTGTAATCATTGAAAAACTCGTAAATAATAAATGTCATAATTGGACTGGGCATAGGGATAAAGAATCATCTAGAAACGTAACACTCCTGGTTTATCGTAACTATAAAACTTATAGATTTGTTTTATTTCATAGAAATATGCTGAATAATACACAAAATACTGTGCTCTTAGAAGCACGATATCTTAGTCAATCTTCACTTCAGAGACCGTTAATGGATTTGAACTTTCCGGTGGACATTTGCTAAAAGTATCATCTTACACCGTCACATACAATATGGCCTTTAGTGGATACAGGTCATTCGTTGCAGTGTGTTATAGCGGAACCCAGTACTGGTGTCAGCGTTCCTGCCCATCATCTAGGATTTCTGGTTTTCAGCTAATATAATCGGTTTGTCTGGGTATCTCGTGGTGCTTCAGGGGCAGTGAAGAAGAATAGTTTTCTCCAACTTGCCATCTCCTGATGGAATTAACCTTTTACCTAATCCGTGACACTGTCAGATCTCATATTTTCTTTTGCCCTCAGAATGGGAGATATCTGGTCAACTAATCAACTAACTAGGAGTAAGCTTCGCATTTTTATTTGCAGTAATGAAACGAACAAAATACCATTTCACAGATAGGACTTTCAGAAAGGCCTGTTACTGGATTATAGTAGTATGATTCATGCTGTTGGTTATTTTTACACTAAGGTGAAAGCATGTTGCGATACCCGACGGTTCCACCGTCTTCCACACAACGGTGTATCAG
Organism: Vandiemenella viatica; assembly: GCA_031002005.1. Taxonomy (NCBI): domain Eukaryota; kingdom Metazoa; phylum Arthropoda; class Insecta; order Orthoptera; family Morabidae; genus Vandiemenella; species Vandiemenella viatica. The sequence continues at coordinate 148,995,687 of JARYHS010011408.1, forward strand.
CCAACAACGTATTGATTTGAGTTTTTCATGGTTTCTCCAAGCCACTCCATGTGAATACGAATTCTGGGAGTGTTGCTTCAAGAAGTGATGACCGTATTCTTTCCCATGCCTTGTCCCCATCGTTTCCTGTCTCTAAGGGAAAAAAATCGTGTATCGCACTCATCCAAGCAACGGCCGTTGCACAAAACAAATTTACATTCAGTTCAGAAGTCTCCGGCTCTGGTAGTATAAGGGAAAGCGAGAATGGCCTCACGTTGCGATTGTTGCCGGTTGAAATCCGGTGGAGGGCCTGGGTGGATTATATATAAGTGTTGTGTCTGCCGTGTTTCCTCCATACTGCAGGAGACTAAACGACCTTGATTACATAGTAACTAAACTTTTGAAGAAACATATATACACTTGCAAATAGTTGAAAGGCATTTATGGTAGAAGACAGTTGAGGAAAAATCACACCGAGCGTGGTGGTGTAATGGTTAGCGTTCTGGCCTCGCATTAGGGAGGACGGCGCGGGCGGTTCGAATCCCCGTCCGGGCATCCAGATTCGGGTTTTCCATGGTTTCCCAAATCACTCCAAGCAAATGCCGGGATGCTTCGTTCAAAAGGCCATGGCCGAATTCCTTTCCATTCCTTGTCCCCATCCTTTCCCGTCTCTAAAGACCTCACTGTTAAGAGACGTTAAGCAGTTAAAAAAAAAAAAAAATCGCCTCGGAAGTCATAAATTCAGGCACTGTCCGATGTAACGCAGCACCTGAGCAGATAGCTAACAGGTTTATCTTTAAATTTAGTGATCTTTGAAAACTGTTCACATTCTAATTTTTGGAAGAGCACCCCTAGCATCACCCGTTTGCAACCAACGATATCATAAAATTCATTCCCTGGGACGTGTGAAAACCTAATTCACTTTAAAATACTTTCTGTGAGACAATAGCACCACAATTAACTGAAGTATTTCACTAAAGAATGTTCCTGAATGGAGTAGGAACATTGTCTCCTTTCTGACGGAAGTCGGGCAGCGCTCAACTGCACTTTCATCCTGGAAGATAGCCAAACATAACAATGAGCCTTTCCAGTCTAGAAAATTGTTTTGTTTGGCCGAAATAATTCAGATCATAAGAAAAAAAAAATACAGTTCCGTCTTCAAAGTGATTGACTTTCAGGGAATAAATTTTGACTTGTGTCATTAAGGTCCCATAAACCTACGTAATAGATGACGTCCATTCACTTCCGATCTTCATTGTTTTCGGGTAAAAATTATTAAGTTTATTGCTTGTATGAACTGATGATTTTTGATTCCACGGATGAATTAATTCCTTTATTACTATAGACCAGGTAGATATAGAAAATATACAGCCAAGTTTTAAAATTTAAATAACATGTCAGTATGATTTGCAGCACAGTACGAAAGGTAGTGGTGAACAATTTATAATTTCCGGATTTTGCTCTAATGTCATATATGCATTAAGAATGTGCGACTACGTCAATGTTGATGGTAATCCGACCCCCGGAGGTAACATTAAGCTTTTTGGCCATCTTGTGTCTCTCGGCAGTGTAAGTCTGAAAGGTTAGGCACTGGATTAAGAACTCTCTTTCATTCCTCAGCCAGAATAAAACTCACTGAATACACAGATCATCACAGTCATCCCCATTTACATTAACAATTTCGAATACTTCCGGAGTAAATATAAACCACCCCAGTTTTATGTGTCTGAAATGTTCAAGGAGAGGGTAAGACACTCCATACTAATCGGTCACATCAGGGAATTAGGTTATTTATTTCGTATGGCAGAAGAAATACAAAAAACAGTAACTACATTAACTTACAATAAATATAACTATTTCTACAGACTGATGTCTAACGATTGCAGCCATTCAATTGCTTCTGTTGTTGCTTCTTGAATCTGATTCATTGTACCACTGAATCTCCTGAGAGGGCATTCCATGGCGATGTGGTGAATGGTTTGCTCATAGTTACCGCAGTCCCAAGAAGGATTCTCTGTCATTCCCCACTTGTACAACCAGTAGTGCAAAAGTAGACTAGCCTCCTCGTGGTGCACCCTGGGCAACGTGGCAAAGCCGCGGCTGAATAGTCTACATCTCAATAGGCTGCTGAACCTAGAGCTTTAGCTTGAGGATATCC
>JARYHS010011408.1:148998823-149052327 GCA_031002005.1 Vandiemenella viatica
TGTCGGAAAGGGGCAAGGCTAATTGTTTTGCATGCGGGTTCAGCAAAGACAGGCTTTCTCCAGGAAAGTAAGTTGGTCTACAGATGCAGCAAAACCAACAAATCTGAAGATTATCACTCAGAAATGAATACAACGACGTTTAAAGATTGGTTTCTCAACAGATTTTTGAATTTTTTGGAGGAAGGTTCTATCATCGTCATGGACAACGCCAAATATCATTCGGCAGTGATAAACCGAGCTCCAACAACCAAATCGCCGAAAGCTGATATAGCTGCTTGGCTAACAGAAAAGAAATTTCGTTTTTGCCTACGGAGACTAGAGCTGAGATGCTGGAGAAGGTTCGCATGAATAAAGAAGAACCGGTGTATGAGTTGGATGTACTTGCAACGAAGAGGACATGAAGTAGTCCGATTACCCCCTTATCATTGCCAGTACAATCCGATAGAGCTCATTTGGGCCCAAGTCAAAAGAGAAGTGGCGGAGAAAAACAACACTTTCAAAAATCGCCGATGTCGAACGTTTGTTGCATAAAGCCTTGGAAAACGTCACCGTCGAACAGTGGCAGAAATGTGTTTACCATACCGAAAAACTGCAAACAGAAGATTTCGAAAAGGAAGTGGTCCGAGATAATGTAATCGAGCCTCTTATAATCAACCTCAACGAAGATTCAACGACAGAGAACGAGAGCAGCGAAGAAGTGGAAGATGATGATGATGAAGAAGGAAGGCGTTGATGGAGATGAATAATGACAAGTAAGGTATTAAAGAACATTTAACATATTACGCAATAAATTATCAATTACTGAGCAACTTTAATAGCTTGTACTTAACAGTTTAAGATACTATAAACATTTGCTGTGTTAATGTTATTTAAAACCCCAAACTCATATTTAACTTGTTTTATTGTTGGTAGTAAGTTACGATATTACTGTTGGATATTATTAATTTTGCTTAAAAACATTTGGCTTTCTAATAATATTCATGATGACAATATAACATTTTTGCTTACTTTTACTATGGTTGATTTTTATAAAAAGAACTGCAGTGGCCATACTTCTTTTCTACATATAAATTTTTGGTATACAGCAATTTTAATTCTATAGTCTATATATATATATAATTTTGTCGTCAATTTTGCAAGTTTTTCAGTGCAGAGGATAACAAGTATAATTTTGATTTTAGTTGTAAATAAAATTAATAATACGTGCTTAGCCACAAATAAAATAAAGAAGAGTAATTCAATACGTTTTCTTAATTTCTCGAGAAAGTATTCTTCAGTTATATCAAATGCATTTACACGAACATAACTTTCTTAACGAAATGACATAAATCAATATTTTATTACAAAATTTCGATTATAAATTATTTAAAATACAGTATAAACTATTACTTCAAGTAAAAAGGTGAATACAACTGCTAAGCGCGTGGTTTGGCAACGGCGCATTCTAGGTAGAACCCGCCAATTGTTCTGGCCAGCACTATAGTAAAATAAAACTACTACGAAGTACTGCAGTCGGGTTAGACCAGGGGTCCCCAAACTTTTTATCACGTCGACCCCCTCATAGAACATTTGTCTTCTCATCGACCCCCAGATTAAGCGTTTAATAAAAACCAGTACCGGATCTTGGGGGGGGGGAGGGGGGGTGTACACCGGGGTGCCAACTTCAAGGGGGCGGCAAAATCATGTTTGAAGGGCGGCGATTTAAGTCGCGGAAATCTTTTTTTAGCTCTACTAGTACACTGGGCGCCGGGCGGCGACAACAATGAGTTTGACCAACAATCGGGGTGGCGACAACAATGTGTTTGGCTGACAATCGAGGCGGCGACACTTGGGGTCAGACGGCAAAAAGGGGAGCTGCAAATAATGTTGCAAGGGGTGGCATTCCTACAGTTTTTGCCCCGGCTCGAAAAATTCCTGGATCCGCCACTGATGAAACTTTTAAATCATTTTAGCATTTTTGATGCTAAGCGATAAGGAGACATGCATAACAACCCAGAAAAAGTATTTATAGTTCCCACACCTTAAAAAATCCACCCAACAACACTAAAAAAAAATGAGATATTTTACACTGTTATTACGAGTTTTAGTCCCAAATCACCACCGTTTTCCAAGTTCAGTCTGTTTCTCTGTTTTGTCAAAATAGCGTTCGCGTGGCTAAAGCCAGCTTCAACCATGTATGAAGTTGGGAATGCAAGTAAGAAAGGTTCGGCTTCTGCTCTGAGCTTGGGGTATTTTGTAGCAATATTGTTATTGCTCCAAAATTCGCTGAGGTTTTTATTTTTAAACAACGCTTTAGCTTCCAGATCTACGCATATTTCAATCAGTTCATCTTCTAAGCCAGTTCATTACCTTCATTATCAATTTTAACATCAAATGGAGAAGCAAACCATTCAGGAACATGCATGTTCTCCAAGTCTTCGAAACGTGCTTTGAAGTCTTAATTTATCGAGATGTTTAATATATATCTCCAAATCACGGTCGGGTATCTCTTCATTTTCTTTTAGTAGTCGAAAGTTTGAAAAATATTTAAAATCTTTACGTGCCAGTGAAGATTTTAACAGGTCCATTTTTAGTTGAAAGGCCATTATAATTGTTCGAGCTTGAACAATTGTAACATTTTTTCCTTGCAAACGCTTCTGTACTTCGTTAAATTTCGAATAAAGATCTGCCAAATAGAACAAGATGGTTCTTGCACTGTTTTAACTCGTCACATAGTAATGGATCCACATTCTTAAGAAACTCTGCAGACGAGTCGTACAAGTCAACAAGCCTCTGCAAACTATCACCTCTTGACAACCACCTTACCTCAGTGTGCAAAAGTAATTGATTGAAAGGTTCATCATTTTCTTCACATAACTTCGCAAACATCGGGAATTGAGAGGATGAGCTTTAATTTTATTAATTGACGTAATGCACACTTTTAGAGTATCATGCAGCTCGCCACTCAATTTTTTGGCTACAAGATGCTGCCTGTGTAGGACACAGTGAACGGTACGTACATTAGGAACCTTTTCCTTCAGAAAGACGAAAAATCCTCTATAACGGCCTACCATAGCAGGTGCACCGTCAGTAGCTACTGCAGTAATATTCCCGAAAGGAATGTTGTGCTTGTACAATAATCTTGCAAACATAAAAAAATTGTCTCACCTTTGAATCAGTTTGGAGATATTTAGCAAACAGAAATTCATCATCAGTGACATTCAGGATTGGACTATGGAACCAAACATAAGCCATGAGACGATTTGATCTTCCGAAAGTTGATTCGTCAAGTTGAATAGTAAACTTACAATGCTGGAGCTCAGAGGTCAAAGATCTTTCCACATCATCGGCCATTTCCTCTATACGTCGCTGCACAGTATTTGCACTCAATGGTATGCACTTTAAAATAGTTGAGAGTCTTTCTTCATAACATTTTCAATTACATCTTTTATAGCTGGTACTATTATCTCTTCACCAATAGTGTATGGTTTGCCTTTCTTTGCTATGTTAAGAGAGATGCTGTAGGATGTCCTCAGTCTTCCTTCACTGTCAGCGCTAGCAGATGACTTCAAATATGTACTTAAATTTGGCCGATCTCTCAATTTCTCTTTTAGCACTTTGAAATACTCAATATCTTTGTTTTTCTTATCAGAATGGATCCTTTCCAAGTGGTCTTTTCATTTTCGCCGGCTTCATAGCATCATTGCTGAAAGTTTTTTTCACATAACAAGCCACATAGGAATAGTTTCATTAGCAGATGGCACAAAACCATATTTCAAATACTCGTGTGAATACTGTCTGCATTTCTTCTTAGCACTGGTAAACGACATTGTAGGTTTTAAACTCAGATTTACAATATGAACAACACGATACGATCGCAGCACAACAAAACAGCAGCAGTAAGAGACGCAAACTTATTACCGCAAGAGCTATAAAGAACTGCCTGTTCTTTCTCAGAGTGCATTGTTGCTACTTTTTGCTAACAACAGATATCTAGACTTGAAGGAATGATAATTACACTCTAAAAGTAACCTATTCAATAGGAATTAGATAGGGAAAAGATAAAAAAAAGAAGTATCTAAATTTAATGATTTACGGTATATTACGATATCTTCTATATAAAGGACAAAATCTACATTTAGATATACAATACATATAGTGGAAACCATACTAGAGTTTAACAGTGCAAGTTATGTATAATGAACCAGCAGCGTTTCTCTCCCCCCCCCCCCCTTGTCGCTTTACGTCTCGTCGACAACGCGGTCATTAGAGGCGGGATGGAACTGCGAACAAGGAACTGGAAGGAATTCGGCCATGGCTTTTTGGAGGAAGGCATCCCGGGCATTAGCCTTGAGTGATTTGGGGAAACCATGGAAAACCCAAATCCGGATGCCTGAACGGGGATTCGAAACAGTGTCCTACAGAATATAAATGCTTAAATACCCGAAGTAAATAAAAAATAAAGTTTTAATACTTGTTGAGTTCATCACGTAGCTTAGCTAAAATAAAATAATTGTGATGTTGAACTTCTTTCTTATCCCAAAGACGGACCTTAGGATAGACACAATTCGTAAATTGGTCTACATTCGTTTCTCACAGGAACAACCACTAGCAAACCAGCGATGCGAGTGAAGAATAAAGCGACGAAATCAATCAGTTTGAGCGCTAAGCTTTGCTCCATTATTACCTCACCGCTTAGCGCCCCAGTATGAGTCACCGCAACAATCCAATTGGTTTATTTGTTTTTCGCTGCTTTGTTCTTCGCTCTCGTCGTTGCTATGCTCTCCGCTCCAGTATGTTTTCTCCTTAACACATACCTAAAGCGACGCAGGCTTCGGTAAAAATCAAATTATAAAGGGGGTAGTCAGTTATTTTGGATTTTTGTTGGAATATTCCCATTTTTTTTTATAGACTATTAAACTGATCCTCTTTATTATCAATCGACCCCCTTTCGACCCCCGGGTATTAATCGAACCCCGGAGAACTCTTATCGACCCCCAGGGGTCGATACCGACCACTTTGGGGACCCCTGGGTTAGACCAACAATTACTGTAAAGTGTTGTGATTTAAAACATACGAGTTGCGTGCTGAGAAATGTAAAGTTGATCAGTAAATAAGGTGTTTAAAAGTGATTCATCGCATAGGTGCTGTTACCTGATTAAAAGAGGACAAGCTTTTAGAGAAAAATAAGTGTTTTTTCTTTACAGGAAGTAGTCAAGTACAAATTACAAAATGTGAGATTATATTAGTCACTCTAAAAGACAGTAAGCACGCAAAATGTGCTTGGTGACGAGAGGAGAAAGGAAATAAATCTTTATTATATTTCAGCTAGAGGTCAATTGTGAATAGATCATGCATATGTAGGTATCTCCAAAAAGCACATGGGTGGAGATTCTTATAATGATAACCATATTTTGAAAGAAGTATGTCATAAAAAAAAATCAGCATTAAATTAGAACCAGATTTTGAATGGAAAAAAGGGAAAGTTTTAAGTTTTTATTATCAGCTGGTGTTCAGAAGAGCGAGATCTATTTAAACTATGTACCTAGTGTAAGATCAAAGTGAGCCGTGACCGATATCAGCTTTCACTTCACTGTCCAAGTTCTCCTCGAACAAGGCCGCAAAATGACGGTCCAAAGCTCAGCAAAGTTCAAGTGACGCATCATTATCTGGTAGCCAAGAAAACAACTGTGTTTATATTTCATTTACCTCCCGATGTCCATCAGAAGAATTAAGTCATAATTTTTTCTTTCCGATTCGTTAGTAAACATTTCTTTTAGCTGGAGAAATGTTAGTTAACGAATTTCATGATGTTGTCGAGGATCGCAAGTCGTTTGTTTCGCTCAGATAATGACTTAAATCTACTTAAAAATTATATATATATATATATATATATATATATATATATATATATATATATATATATACCTTTGGGTCGATCATCATTGTAAGTCATTACACTCCAAACCAAATGGTCTCTAATACTTTGTTAAGCTGCGGCTTCTACCGCATTTCGAATAACAAGTTATAGGATAGCGGAACAGTTTTGTGTATATGACCCCATAAATAAGTCCTTCAGATTTTTTTTTTTTGCCTTGTCACATATGAACCTCTAGGCTTTTATTCTTTTCTACTTCTTTTCTATTTGTTTCAAATGTTTGGTACTTTAAGAAAATAACGGAGGTGGAGGGGAGCTGATGAAAATGGAACTTGACCTTGAAAGAGATCTGGAATCTCTTAGGATAAGTTGAAAAATGGAGAGAAAAATTGTGAATGAGTTTTTGGTTGATATTATTGTTGACTGCAGTTAAACCTCCACGTCACCCCTATTTTTCTGGACGATTGTTATCAAATGTACCGGGCTATGGATTCAGAGCCAAGTTTTCTGTCAAACTTTGTAGAAAATATAGGTTAAGTGTCTACAAAACTAGTACAATGATATATGTTCTCATGTTAAATCTACTGAAATAACATCAAACTTTGCGGTATTCCTAATTTGCAAGATTAGTTATCGCTGTTTGGAAGATCGAAAATTCCCATACCATGAGAAGTGTCAGATCAGTCAGTAACGCCTCTCAGGGAAGCGAATCTCTTAAAAGTTTCGCGTATAAAGTAACAGATATGGAACGCCAGCTGAAGCCTCATGGCAGAGCAGGGCGCAGTGTAGAGCAGACCAGACGGTACTCGGGTCGTACAGCACTAATTACGAGATAATTGCTGCTATTACTGCTAGCCCACATCCCCACCGCCCGCAACATAGCTCTGCACGGCAACAAGCCGGGATGCTACGCTACACCAACTACCTGGGCGCTTCGTAGTGGCAACTATTGTGCTATTACCTCGACTTTCGAAGTTCGTAATATTTGCACAAGAGGGCATGGGAGCGGAACATCACTGCTGTAACTTACACAAAAACTGCTACGTTTTTGATGGGAGAGATAAATATGCATAGGTGAAACCCAATCACTTTCCACACGTCTAGACGTATGTGTCTGCCTGTATCTTTGAATATTCATCACACTAAAAATACGTAGCCCATTTCTATTGAGTTTCCAATGTCTGAAAGTATTTCGTCTGATTTAAAATATGCAGTATATTTTGTGTCTCAACATGACAGAGGGATGCATCAAGAAATGATAAGCACTACGTAACATGAACAAAAATTCGCCAAAGATTCTTAATACAATCCCGGTCAGAGATAAAAGCCTCCAAGAGGCCAAGCTGTATTTCAATCGGTAAGTAATCCTTCTATGTGTTACAACCATTCTACCAACTTAACAAAATTATTATCTGTGCCACGCTATCTTAATTTATTAGGAAGACAAACAACGTGTAGCCTAACAGTGTCCTTTCTTCTATTTATAATCATTTTTTTTAATTATTTAAGAGATTATCATTACTTGAAAAAGCTTTAAAATTAATATACTGATTATCTATTGAATATTTCTCAATCAGATTACAGTTAATAATATTTATTGTGTTTCTATGAAAATATGTATTTTATATTTAATTTGATTTGTGAAAAATAATTGCTACGTAGTTATTAACGCAATATTGAACCCAGTTTGCAGTTGCTGTACTGTGGTGAATCACATCGTTCAGTACGACGAGGTAGTTAGCAGTTATTAACTTATTCCACAATTGTTATTTTCAGAACAAATAGTACTGAATTTGTTTTGCAGATTTTAATTGATACGGAACGCTCGCTTCGGTGAAAATTTCCCTACACACCCATTTTCATCTTTTTTGTACTCGCTAACTTTTTCCCTAAACCGGGGGTCCCCAAACTTTTTACCCCGTCGACCCCTTGATACTATATTTGCCTTCTTATCGCCCCCCCCCCCACAAGTATTTAATAAAAACATTAAATCATATTTGGCATTTCTGATGCTAAGCAATAAGTATGCATTACAACTCAACGAAATAATTTATAAAATCCACCCAATAAAATTAACAGAAAAACGGGATACTTTCTACTATTACTATAATCTGAAAAAATAGGAACAAAACTATGGATAGATGGAATATATTTCTAATATAGACCTGCCAAAAAGAACATATGGATGTTGTACTGTTTTAACTTGTCACATAGCGATGGACCCACCTTCCTAAAGCAGTCTTCAATTCTCAGTACCACAACCATCACCTCTCGACAACCACCTTACCTCAGTGAGCAAAAGGATTGGTTGAAAGTTTCATCATTTACTTCACATGACTTCACAAACAGACGAGAATTGAGAGGACGAGCTTTACTTTTATTTATTGACCTGACTTTTAGTAGAACATTCCTATTTTTTCCTGTGCAGTTTAATTGATTCTCTTTAGTATTAATCGACCCCCTTTCAACCCCTCTGTATTAATCGACCCCGAGAGATATCTTATCGACCACAAGGGGTCGGTATCGATCACTTTGGAGACTTTGGTAAATTATTAATCAATTCCCTTGGTCATTTATTGTAATCCCTGAATCCCTCACCTATGAAAGAAAATTTTTCCACAGTGTTACACCTGAAGTCAAGTACCAGCCTGTGGTTATGGTCCTTCTTTCCCTTTCATACATCTCTCTCAATTCTTACACCAATATCTTTCCACGTCTCATCACCAATAAACTCCTTGTACACACCCACAAATCTCTTCACACTCCTGTCTTTCAATGAATTCAGTTGTTATATGAAACGATCATCACTGCCAGCAGTTTGACAATTCTTCAAAGATAGAGCTATATTAGTTTAAAATTGTCAACAAAGGTTTAACGAACATCACTATGTCATATGAATCACGGGCGAATGTGAGCTGTGATATTTCACTGGCCTATAATTGGAGGATAGTTTCACTGGCTGTAGAGTTTACGTCGTCTGTGTCGTGACCGCTGCGTGCCGCCGACAGGAATAGCCCGGAGCCGCCGTGCGATATGCGGACGACCCTGCCAGGATTCCGCAGTAACGAGCCCGGGGCTGAATGGACCGACCGACCGGCCACCATTTGGCGCGACCAGCCTTAATTAAGCGCGACGTCTGCGTTGTTATTGCGCCACCTCGCCAGCAATAGAAGTGACCAATTACGTCGCTCCGCGCTCGCGTTATTTAGTGTGGCAAGTTCTCGGGCGTATAATTCACACCGGGAGTCGCTTTGAACGCCCTTGTATGCGTTGCACCTCTAAGTGTGAAGAACCATGACAGTGCCTTCCACTCGAATCAGCGGATACTGTCTCAGGCACTTATATCAGGAAGGCATAGGTACTTCAAAATTGGCAAAACAGCTTTTTTTATACAGTTTTAGTGGTGAGGTACGTGGCCTCACCGTCCATGAATAATCATCTACGTTTATTAAAAAATTTTAATTATGTAAACTAACTGATATTTGAGTTGTAATCGGAATATTTGTTGGCAGTTGTTCGAAAAAATATGGCTACAAAAAGGGAATGTAGACGGTCATGTCTTGGAGGGATGACCATAAAATTGATTTTGGCATCCTGCCCTAACCTATGTAAGTATAAGCCCAAAGCAATGAAGAAACACGAATGTATGGATAAATTGTTATTAATATTTTGAATAGAGATATATGCATTGAAAGCAAACAAAAAATAGGTAATCGATAATTATTGACTAGTTGTAAATCTTTGACTAAACTATTTGAGTTGATGTTTGTAAAAGTATTGCAGATTAGTAATGAAGTCAGAGAGTTTTAGAATATATTGTTGTTTCATCGATAGTGAATTGATGTATAAATATTATTCATTCATGCAGGGTGGATGTTAAACCCTGGAATCGAATGTGTGGGTGATAAATGTGGACCTATCAAATGGATCAAATGGATCCAGTACCAGAGGAAGAAATTTAGATGCAATTATTTTATATATTATTTGAATTGTAAAGGGGAAAGCCAGGTTAATCAGGAACAGAAACCCTTACAAGAAGTACTATCTTAAAACACCAAATCTTATCCATTACTATTTCATAATTTTAATACTTGTAATTTCACTTTACTCTCAACGGCCTTAGCATACTTACTTCTGGTGTTATGACACAACGGCAAATCGTCAAGAAAACCCTCTATTAACTGTAATTAAAAAATATATGTTCAGTGATTATTAAGTTATAATTGTTACTGCAAATAAATGAGGGAACGAATGCAGTTTATGTAGCATTGAAAGCAAAATATGAGCTGATTTCTTTCAAACATTAAACTTAAACGGATTAGAAGATTAATCAGAAGTTATCAAAACGGAACTGTATCGTTATGTTATCACCTAATTGGTTCGAAAATATGAGACAAATCTCAAGGAAGCAAAAGGTAAATATCGTAAGAGAGTGGTTGGCAAATGTTAATAAATAAACATATGAGTGTTTTACCAGCGTATTTATTTGTTGCATCAATTTACTTCATTGGAATTGAGTGATGACGATGTCTAAAGTCAGTTAATACTGTCTTGAACCTCTGATCACTCGAATCTCATTAATACTTGTACTGTAACAATCTAAAGTGTGTTTCCTTCCTTTCCCTGGAATCAAAAGTGAATGATCTCTCCCTCTGCAAAAAACACTGAACTCAATAGCTGAGCTTCCTATCTCTGCAGAACAAGCTTTTATACCCAATTCAGTGTACATAATTTCACCTCTGCATCATGGATACTGGTTTCTTCGTGATTTATGTTTAAAAAAACTTGCCCCACCACTAAGACAATAGTGTTACTCCAGTGTTCTAAAAGAAGTGTGGCAATTTTATGATCGAAGACCTGGCATATTTTCTAAAGGTCATAATATAGTGATGTCACAATACCGATAGAAATGTTTCTACTCCAGCAAGAAACACCCATTTCGCAATACGAAAAAACTAACATAAACATACTCGCAACTGTACTAAACTGTAAAGACAGATACATAATAGAAATCTGATTACTGTAATTCACGTTGTCACTTTAAGTTATTACAGCGATAATAATGGTGGTAATATTAACCTTAGTTGTTTTCGAACGGAGTTGGTATGTCCTGATAAGAACTGTTTTTATTTTCGCAACACCCAAAATAAAAGTGTGCCATTCATCCAGTCGGCTATAAGGAGCCTGAAATAAACATTCTTTTAGAGAACGGACAGAAATATACCAGCGATAAATGTTTGTAACACTTCAGTTCAGTTAATCGATACGCGGCAAAAAAAATTCTTTGCCGCTATTTTCGCGAACAGAGAACAAAGGAAAGAATTTGGCCGTCCATTGAGGAACGCTACAACAGGTGGGGAGGACAGAATGACCAGACCAGAAATGTTTTAACCGCTCACGTTCTCGTTCCCAATTGGGGGTGACCGCCACATTCATGTGATATACATAGCTGCCCGGTATTTGAAAAATCAGCTGAAAATAACAAAATGTTTCAGTTCTCTGAGGAACAAGAAACGAATTAACTAAAACGTTACTCATATGTCTCCTGCTGGATAGTATTATCCTACAAGAGTAAAGCCCATTACACGCGTAGCGTTCGTGTCTAGTGATGAATTTTTAGAGTGCACACTGATAACCACATAATCTGTTGTAATAAAAAAATATCTTTCTATATAGTAAAATCACGCTTTACCCCTCGTTTTTTCGCTACTTCGTCGACAACAGATAATGGCAGGTAATCAAAATATACATTGACTCCGATTCACAGCAAGAAAATGAAGAACGCATCTCCTTCTCACGTTATATATTTTTTTTATCTCTGCCTTCAGTTTGTAATACTTGCAATTAATGACGAAAATTATTATTGTTATGAAAAACTTTCTAACGAAACTGTAATTTGAAAACCAAATAATGATGATTTAATTTATTGATATATTTCGTGATTGTCTACGTTTCCTGTAAACTTTCTCTCTTTTTAATAACCTTCCCTGTTTCTCACCTACTATCAAAGAATTATTATCTGGATGTTGTGGATCATTTTTCCCTCAATTGCTGATAATATTAATAAATAAATTATGCCAAAGCAATTGACTTTTTTGTATTTATTGGTCTCCCGTACGCGTTTCACTTCTTTTGCAGAAGCATCTTCAGCGGGTTTTTTCTGTTAATTATGTACAAAAGTTGTGAGCAGGTTATGTTTGTGGTTGGTACAATGGAATGAATTATTATCTAACTTATAATCTACTTACATTTTGTGGTCTATTGTATTTTTTTTTTTTTTTTTTAGCTCCATTTTCAGCATCAGTGCTTTTGCATTTTTGGTGGGAAGTGTCTTCATTTTTCAGATTCACAACACTACACTTTATTGCACTGCACTATGTGTTTGTTATTACTTGCAAATGGCCGTTCTGTTTTGTTTACTAAGCATCGAGTTTTGTGTAGTTATGCGGTGCTCTTTTGTTTTTTCAGTCTTCCATTGTTTGGCGGTAAATACAAAAAAGTCAATTGCTTTGGCGTAATTTATTTATTAATAAAAAAAAAAGAATTATTAATTTATGTTGCGCCTGATTCTAGAAACTGCTTCAGAGAATAGATGATTAGATGAATTTATTGATTTAACTATCGTAAATAAACAAATAGCAACATGTAGATTTAAACGAAAGTCGCAATTTTTTTTAACACAACAGACAGTTACCTTTTAGCCAGGATCGCACTTTTTTGACATTTTAATTGTAAATCAAATCCAATTATTTATTTTCGTGTAAACTTTCTGTGAGTTTTAACACTCATCGCTGTTTCTTATAGTCTATATTGTCACTTGGTTCCTGTAACTGCTGCAGATAATACAGCGAAAACATCGGAAGCTCATCTCCTTCAACGAGTCTCGGCATCCAGTCGTCCTAAATAAAAAAAAAGCAACATATAAATTTAAACGAACGTCGCATTGCAATTTTCTCTTAATCTCTGCTTCGCATCATAAATTTTAGTATTTTTGTACTGCTTTTTCCGGAACAAACAATTTCCTTTCAGCTAGAGTAGCAGTAACACATTCTTTTAACAATGTAAGTGAAAATTCGATTATTTATTTGAAATTTACACTTACTTTTAGCAATATAAGCGCAAATAGGATCAAACACAGTTATTTATTTGAAATTTCCTGGTTATTCAAGAAGCGCTGTGGTGGCAGTCAGTGTAATTAACACTTCGGGCATTATCGAGGCTTGCCGAAGATTGCCGAACTTTTTAAGTGTGCGCAATTTCCAGACAACGCATTTTACTAAAAAGCGTGGATAAACGCGCAGCAAATGTATTGAACGTGTAAATCATAGGAGACGTCCAAGACAATGTCCCAGAGGTTCACAAAGTAGGCCGCAATTGTCTTGCTTCGGTACTTCAAAGCGAAAAAATAGTGTCTTGTAAGTGCACGCGTTGTATATTCGAATAGCTTTTTCTGATTTCTGCTACCGGTGCCTTAAGAAACCTTGGTGAAATAAATATTAACCTAGAATTCTTATGTTTTGCAAATAATATTTTAGTTTGCTGGGAAATACATTTTCAGGAATGAAATAACTGTTTGGTAAATTTATTATATCCTTTAGCGTCCAGTTTAAGTTATAACCATTCGATACCAAATCTTGACTTTTAAACACATCATAATATGTATTAATGGAACTATTATGTTTTCATTACTCTCGGATCATCTGCTATCATTGTATAATGTTATAGTCATTCATTTTACCAAATGATTACTAATTATTCTTGTTACTGATTTTAACTATGGGCTCCGAAACCGTTTATCCATCAGATTAGATTTTGTTTGACACTTTAACTTCCCAGTAATTAACTGAAAATGTCATGCTATAACGAACACATATCTCCTGATTTTTTACTAATGAGCCAACACAAAAGGAATAGACTGACAGTTTCACGGAACCAGCATGATGAGTGAGTGGTTAAAGTTCGGGCCTGGTGTTCGAGAGGACCCCGATTCTATCCCCGGTTTGGTTTTGGTGAATTAGGTTACCTGAAATTCCTCCAGACAAATGCCGAGATGGTTTCTCTAAACGTCCATGGTTGAATTCATTTCCGTTAATTATCCCCCATCCTCTCACTTTATGAGTACAGTACATTAACGTCGACGAAACATAAAGCCATAACTTAAAAACTGAAGGCAAAAATTTAATTTGTATGTGATTTAGGACTCACACATTTTACACAAACGAGGAGTATTATTAGTATTTTTGAAAAGTAACCTGCGATTTCCATGTGAATTCGATGGCGAAAAAATATAAAGTATCTCATATTTCCAATTTTCTTTCTGAAGTATTGTTAATTAGCTAACTACTATAACGCAAGTTGCAACTTCAGAACTCACTACCCTAGTTTAAATATTACAAAGTTCAGTATAGAACGCTTTTCAATTGGGTGGTATCGTTTATTTGTTCCCGTGACCGATCAAACAAGTGATTTTCGAAAGCTACATTAATCCTATAATTTGCAGACTTTAGATGCACAAGGGTGTTTTAATTGATGGCAGATAAGGAAGTCGGATGGGATCCTGGATGGTGCAGCAATCAAACAGAATACTCGACTCAATTTCGCGGTTATGTCTTACATCATGGTACCTCTTCCCTGAAACGTTGGTGGTCGAGTTTCAAAATACACATAAATAATTGCATCATACGTTTTTAATAAACTAAACAATAAATTACGGAAAATCAGATCATTATATTTTTAAGTTATAGTAACCAGTAAACATCATTTAAAATATGTATCTGCATCTAATAAGCTTCAATTCTTCAAGAAATAGGAAATTCAGTTCAGTTACTTGAGTCCATGCGAAAGTCTGTGCTAGATTTTATGATCAGTCCATGGAAAACACTTCACAAGTGAGCTATTAAGCACGTTGCATAAAAAACGTACCATTGATACTGATGATTTTTCAGGAATGAAAACTCATAAAACGGCAAATTTTTTGGTGAAAACAGTCAAAATTTTCCAGTCATGCGTAATTGTAAATACTAACTGAAATTTTAAGTTTTAAATACTACATTACTGCTGCATTGTCTCCTAGCAATAGACCTGCGGTGCTGGATTTCTGATAATTCATAATAACGAAGAGTTGTGGTGCTTTGAAACACCACAGCGCTTCTTTGTGAATACAGTTAACGTATGGCGATGTGATAATGGAAATTGCAGAGCTCCAATAGGCTTCTATCTCTGTCAAAGGTCTCCGGTCTGTTGGACGTGAGTGAAAAATAGTAAATCGTGTATTGTGTCAAATAAAACTTCATCACTGATGAAATACTGGGCCCTTAACAAAGGGAGATCCGAGCCAAAGTGAAGATATGATTGATTGTATTATCGGGCATTGACGCTAGTCATAAAAACAACTCCCTTTTTTTGCACCGAACACAGTGGTTGTGCATCATTATATATCATTCTTTCCAGATTCCTATGGGAGAAGGGGGCAGAGAGTAGTGTTTCGTGCACTAATTCGTCATCAAAATTTATCGTGAAGGATGACCCCAAATTTCAATTTATACTCCAACGTTCAACATTTCGTCAGAATTGTTTTTGTGCGCTGTGCGACTGAAGCCATTATTCATGCTTTGCCTGTCAAGAGCGCGGATGATAATTCAGTCACAAAACTCAATCAGTTTATGCAATGCTATGCACGTCACTCCTGGAATAGTTTAACCTTTGGTATTTTGATATGATAGAAGGAACAATGCTTCACTAGTTTTAACATAACATATTCAACATAATTTACCACGGAGAAAGATTCAGATAGCGTTGAACTAAACCCAGAGAGAACCATTCAGAGCATCAAACTGAAAGACACTTCTGTTGTATATACATGTAACTAATTCAACCTCTATGCAAAATTTAAGTATTGTTACAGTTAGATGCAGAACATTTTAAAAAAAAACTTTCATTAGCGATCCCATAACATTATGTATCACACGACTCTAAAAACTACATGACCCGTACAAAAATTTCTGCGAATACGATGAACAGTGAGATTGGTGGTTTGTAATATGGTGAAAGAAGTACCGCTTCATTTGTACCAATTGTTTATTTGTTTAGTGTAATAGGTACGTAACAAAAGACGACGCCAGTGAAGCAGTCTATTACTATCTTTGTGGTATGTACTGCTACTATCAAGCTGTTTGATTTTGAACTGTTTCATACGCCAGACTTTCATAGTTATTACTTTTGTCCTTTAAGAGCCAAATTCCGAAAAATTTAGTTATTATTTTATAATGTTGCCTCAGTGGAGATCTTAAACTTTTAATTGATACCTCATTTATCGATTTAGGTTAGGTATCAAGAGAGATAAATGGCTCGTAAAAAAAAGTAATAATAATAATAATAAAAAGCACTTAATAGATATAATAATACTTTTGCTCTTTAAGGGTGAAATTCAGAATATATATATGATGTGTCCGAAGAAGAGACTTTAATCTTTAAAATAATACCTCATTCATCTATTTTCGGTTAGATATCATGGGAGATAAATGGCTCGTGATAAAAAATATGTTATGGAAATAATGATACTTTTGCCCTTTAAGGGTCAAACTATGAAAAATTCCTTTCTTAAAATATGCTGTGACCAAAACGGAGACCATAATGTTTAAAATCATACCTCATTTATCTTTATCAGTTAGATATCAAGGAAGATAAATGGCTCCTGACAAAAAATCACCTTTTACAAATAATATATATGATATAGAAGACTGTAGAACTCTTTCCTTAATGAATAGCACTACCAACTGTATTAATTAATAATTATTTTGGTTCAAATTATCCTAAGTTACTGTTATATATAATTTGTTTTTAATAATAAAAATAGAGAAAGGAGAGCAAAATTAACAAAACATAACAGAAAACAAAAAAATCCGTGAAGACTACATTTCAACAAAAAAATTCATTGAGATATTCCAAGCGAGCTCGAAAACTAGCAGAAATAAACATAACTTATTATGTATTTCGCAGTAATTGACATTTAACGGGAGGGAGAGCCTATCATACAGAGCTTTATCTTTTGTCAACTGTTTCGACATTGCATGTTTGCTCACATAATCTATTCGCAGTTAGCGGGTTATTATTTTTTTGACACTATCAAATTAGACGATTTTTTGTATGTGTTATGCATTTTTTGAGTAGTTACTTATTTTCGGTAATATTTACACTGTAGTGGTGGCAAAACGTTATATGAAAAGTAAAAGAATAAAGGGTTTCAATGGTTCGAGCATGTTGCTGAAAGGGATGAGGAAATAATGACAAAGTTTTTCGTTCTTGACCAAACCTAAGTAGAGGAAACCTATTTGCCAAGATGGGTAAATCATTCGATGATAAGCATGAAAACTAAGAGAATTGGTTACAGAAAAACAGTTAAGAGGGAAGTAAGAACTGCAGAAGAGAGAACGTCAAAAAATCACGTTGTTGCTACAGATTGCTGAGTTTATAAAGGTTTGGTTGAGAAAAGAAAGAGAGGATTGCATCAAACCGTTTGTAGATAACAATAAAATTTTGTTTTTTTCGTGCATGATTGTTATTTTTTCCATATTTCCCGGCAATCGCAAGCACTGGAGCTGGTGTTTTTCTAGAGAAACCACTCTTCTTTGGTTTACTCATTGACCACTTTGTATTATTATTATTATTATTTAATTGCAATGGAGCACACGCTCCGGTGGCAATTTCTCTACACACCCAACTTCCCGCTATCCTTCACTCACCTACATTTGCCCTCTACAAATTTTAACTTTAAATTCTTTTAACGTTTTCGGTAGGTTATTCATCATTCCCCTTGGTAACTCATTCCAATTCCTGACACCCTTACCTAAAGAAGAAAATCTTCCCATACCCTTGTGCCTGAAATCGAGTGCCAGCTTGTGGTCATGGTCATCTTTTCCCTTCCATGAACTACTTTTCATACCTACTGCAATATCTTTCCATGCCTCATCGCCAGTATACGCCCTGTACACTCCCATTACCCTCCTCATCCTCTTCCTGTCTTGCAATGAATCCCATTCCAGCTCCTTTATCATATCTGTCACTGATTGCATTATGCGATAATTTCCAGAAACAAATCTAGCAGCCCTTCTCCAACTCCTGTAATTGATACTCAAAATGTGGGTCCCATACTACACTACCATATTCGAGCAATGGTCTGACCAAAGTTTTGTAATCCAATTCCTTTACACCTCTCGTTCATTTCCTCATCACTCTCTCCAACAAGCGCAGGATTTTGAAACCTTTTCCTACCACCTGTCCAATGTGTCCTGCCCAGTTAAACTTGTTATCAAATGTAATGCTAAGATATTTACATTTCAAGTCTTCAGCAAGCAATTCTTCCCCCACCTTATACTCATAATTAACCTTTTGTTTTTTATTTGTGTATCTAATTAACTGAATCTTCTTCGCATTTATCTTCATCCCATGTTTACCAACCCAACTAGATATCCTGTCCAGATCACCATGCAACTGTTTACAGTCCTGTATCGTTTTGATCCTTTTATACAGCATTATGTAATCTGCAAACAATCTAATTTCAGATAGTAAACAATCAACACAATTATTCATTAGAATAATGAATATCAATGGTCCCAATACGCTACCCTTCGGCACTCCCATTTTTACTTCCACTTGCTTTGATACTGCATTTCCTACCCTAACTTTCTGTTTTCTACCTTTTAAAAATTCTTCTACCCAGCAAATCACTTTCTCTTCCACTCCGATAGCTTTTACCTTATTTACTACCATTTTGTGGCTTACTCTGTCAAACGCCTTTGAAAGATCTAGTGCTACACTATCAATTTGGCCTCCCTTGTCCATTGCATCTGAAAAATCTTGCATATATAGCACCAACTGAGATTCGTATGAATATTTTTGCCTGAACCCATGTTGCCTACATGAAAACTACTTACGTCCCTCACATACATTTCTGATGTGGTTGCATATCAATCTTTCCATTAATTTACCTACCACTGAAGTCAAACTGATTGGCCTGTAATTTTCGACTCTATTTCTCGCCCCTCCTTTATGTACCGGTACTACTATCGATCGCACTTTTCCAGTCTTGTGGTAAGCAGCAAGTATCCAGACTCAATTTAAATAATATTTCAAGATAAGGTACAATGTCACACCCGGCTATCTTTAAGATATCTGTAGTAATATTATCTGCACCAGTCCCCTTACGTGTTTTCAGCTTCGTTATTTCCTTTATGATTTCTTCAGGATGAATTTAAATTTTTTTAGTATCTTCATATCTAATCGTATTGTTAAGCTCGTTATCCGAATTAGACCTTCACGTTTCTGATTCATTGTCCCTAATGCTCTCACTAAACCAGTTAGATTAATTTTTCTGCCTTTTTCAAATCCTCAGTAACTACTTTTCCATCCTTATCTAAGAGAATCTCTACACCCTCCCTTCCCCTCAGTTTCCTGATATAGCCATAGAAATTTCTAGATGCATCAGTCAGTGGTCCTCCTACACTGACAATACTATTCATAAACCCATCTTTAGCCACTTTCTTTGCTGTTATTAAGTCCTTTTTTAGTTGTATCAAATATTCCCTTCTACCCTGCTGTCTCTAAACTCTGTTATGTTCTCTTCGTACCAACCTCTTTAACCTCCTCACTTCCTTATTATAGTACACAGGTTCTCTACTTCTCTTTATTATCTGCTTTGGAATGAATTTTTCTTCCCCATTTCTTATTATCTCCTTGAACTCTTCCCACCTTGACTCTACTGTACTTGTGCCTTCCTTCCATTTGCTGAAACGTTCTCTGAAATATCTCTTCAAATTTGAAAACTGTGCCATTTTATAATTGTACCTATTTCCCCCTTGAGTTTTGGTTGCTGGTTCAATGAATCCTCTAATATCCATCAGTACTGCGTCATGATCACTTATTCCTTCCGTTACTTGACACCCCACGAGGTTATCATCGGGCTTTATTAAGAATATATCCAAAATATTTTGCCCCCTAGTTTTTTGCTCTACCACCTGTGTAAATCCTCCTTACCTTATTAAGGTATTTGCAAATCTTTGTTCCCGGGTGTTATTAATCTTATTTCCTTCCCAGTTAACACCTGGTAAATTTAAATCCCCACCAATAATGACCATTCTATCCATTATCCTTATATAGTATTGTCATGTTTTCAATTATTAGGCTTTTATTCAGTTAGATGCCACCTGCTGTGGAGCCTGGAGACCAAAGATCATTGATGTTGATCTCTCCTTTCTGTACACCAGCATTGTGATGAACCTGTAACTTAATTAGGAATTTTATAAGTAAATAAGATTTCGCTCCCATTTGAATGTTAAAAATTTCATGTAAACCTTATTATGTTTAAAATTAACTAGGCATAGGCTACCATTAGTTTAATAGCAAAAATTAATTTAGATACGACAAGCTTCAGTTGTTTTAGGCTATAAACTGTTAAAATTAGTAAAAAATTGTTTTTTTTTGTCTTGTCTGAAGCTTGATTCTAACAAACTTAACAAAAAAAGTTGTATGAAAGTCTTCATTCTTACGTGTTTCAGCTACGTAGATCGCCAAATATTTTACGATTCCAAGAAGCAGTTCGCCGTTTGGACCACAGTACTCAGCGAGCTGATGCCTCTATTACATTCCAGTGTGGGGTGTGGTGAAGGCAAGTCTAAATGAGTGCGGGCGAGCGAACAGACGGAGCAGGCCATCCATCTTGCGCTGTCTGTCATTACAGGCCTGCCATTAGCTGAAACACTGGCTCGCAGTGCGTTTGCTCACTTACACAGAAGCTGCTGCCTGAAAGAATAGTCTGACCTTCTTCTCGTAGTGATATGAGATTATGTGTTGTGCTGGTCATAAACGTGTTTTAGGCATACTCAAACGGGCCAAACCAGCATTTTCATCATAATGTATCCCTTGCAGTGAGCTGAAATCTGATCATAACTTACATATCATGATAGAGAACCTGTCCTAATTTACGAAGATTGCTGATTAAATCGTCTATTAATCTGGCAACAAGTAAACTTTGTAATCCACATACTCGTCATTATGCACTACAAATTCCTGCACTTGAATCTAAAATTTTATTTTTAAGTTTCCATTTCGGACCGTAATTGCAATTGAAACTCTAAATAGCACCTTAATTACGTTCTATTAAATTAAAATAGATTTATTTTCCTTCATTAATTATAAAAAATGGAAATATTTTCCTTGGCGGTTATAAGAGATCCAAATGCGTTCAGATTATATATCTAAATGACACTAAGAAGGTAAATACTAAATTCCATGTCGATTGTTAATTAAATGTCAACAAAAGGGAACCAACAGTATTAGAAGAGTAATAAAACTTTAGTTTTGGCAATTATTCGAAATTATGACTAGGGATTTAGCATAAGATCTAGAACTGTAAAACATACTTATTAAGATAATTATGTAATCTTAAAGCAAACATACGACGAAACTGGAGACTAATATCAATATTATTGGAGTGACATCGTTAAAAATTATTTATTATGAACTGCAATTAAGCATAGCTACTAACAATTTCAACGGATTGTTATTTCGCTGTTAATATTTTTGCCAAGTTTCTTCTGAGAGTAAAATGAATTCACTGACAACCAATTATAAACGGTGAAATGCTGTTATAAAAAAAGAGAGTCATTAAATTAAACTAATAAATGTCAATCATAAACATCTAATTGTGAACCGAAGCATAAATATTTTAATTAAGCTAGGATACATGATAATAGTGATCAATTTTTGCCAAAATTTAGATCGCTGTACTAATAAATCCGCCAATAAATTCAAAACTAATTTTAACCTACGACTGATCGGTTTTTTTATTGTTTGCGAAAACGTCTCCCATTAGTACGCCTTCGAGTGCCAAGGTTACACGGGATTCTTAGAGACAAAAGGATCAAATATTTATCTGCTTTACGACTAAAATTGTTCATGTCCTGACGTACGTTTTTCTTAATTACACCAAAAGTGAAGTCTGAAATGTAGCCTTCACAGAACCTGTGAAGACTAAATTTTAGCAATACTCCGGTAAAGTCTTGGTTCAGAAAAGTGAAGTGTGATGGACGTGTAGTTTCTGTCTTCAGATTTTAGCGTGTCTTCTATCTCCGAGATTGTTGTTCATGGTTCTGTATTTACCTGTTATTTAACTGAAACGAAAATAAATGAAATAATCATTTTTCAGCATCGTTACTTGTGGTATCTGTGACTTATGTTTAAATTTTAAATCAATATCTTGTGCCAAACTGGTCCAAAATTTTTAACTTGACATGAAATTGTATTGTAATGTTTAGCTAACAGATATACCTGGAAATGAAATTGGTACATATATGAACAGCTAGTGGTTATATGTAGCTTCGGGCGAGGACTTTAAACTCATTTTGTGACCCACACTTTCGTCATAATGATCAATCATAGGTAGGTTGAACCCACAGCTTTTTGCGTACCACATGTTATCAAAGCAGTAGTGATGGACACGCCGTGTCAAGAAAAGTGTATTGACTTTGAGACGACAGGGATGTTAAGTATGAAAAGGCGGGAGCGGGGACTAACGCGTACTATCTGTCACAAAAGTGGAAGCAAACTTTCAGTGATAGTGTAACGAATAGGGGTCGGATCTTTATGACAAATCATATTTTTTTCAGCCATCTTTTTGAGCTGTAATGCTGAATTAAACGCTGATTAAACGTTTCTGATTGTATTTAAATTATTTTATATAGCATATTCTGTCCATTTTCCTAGTTCTGATAATATTTCGATAATATGTACGGCCATATGATCATAGTTTGAGGAAAAAATCTGGTATTTATTAAAAGTACCGGAAATTCACTTGGAGTTATAGATGAGAAGAAATTAAAATAATTATTCACAGAACTGTGCTCCTATTATACATTGGAGGAAAACACAATACTAATTGGCACTGGATTGGTCAGAATTAACCAGTCAAGATCTGAAGTTATAAATTATTGTCACTCTCTAAACGTTAGGTTGTCGCCCGCCTTTTAATCTCGACACTGCAGTAGCATCATGCCTGTGTCGATCCGTGTCGATGAATGTCTCATCATCGTCAATACTTCTAAAAATAATCCTGTCATGGTTAAATCTGCAGTGAATCAGTGAGTACCACCATGCCAAAAAAAAAAAAAATTCTGAATGTGTTAAGTTACGGAGTTACATAAGGGAATCTGGATAGGAGTATTTTAGTAAGGACAAAGGATCTCTTTTTTTTGTAAATTATGTGAAATTACAATGACTTTAACAAAACGATTTAAAATTTAACTTCCCAATGGTGCAATGAGAGCACGGAAGCAAACTATGCTGTCTACACGAAAGTGATACTACTAGATAAAATAAATTATGTATAATTGAACATGTTTCGATGAATAGTAAATTTAAGTATTTGTTCATTTTTTGTTATTTTTAGGATATATTTACATCTTTTAAGCTCATATTTTCGTACACATATATATATATATTGTCTTGTGTTAATGACTAAATATTTTGGCTTTTTATTTGTTTTAAGTATCTCACTTAAAATAAACTCCACATAAAACGTTTAGTTGTGTGTTTTTGCTTGCCAAATTAAACCAAATTGATTATATGTAAACAATTTAAGTATTTTATAACCGCATATTTGTAAGGCATCGAGGATTTGAAGTAATATGTGTCAGAAAAAGAGAGTTTCCATTTTCATGATATCTCATAAACGATGATAATTCGTTTAAAATAGGCCGAGTTCTGTGACGGCGAATACCTCAAACTTCATACCGTTTTGTTACAACATGCCAACCCAACAACTCCTACGCCATTTGCTTTGTGCTCAACACTCCAAGAAATGTATTCCAGGCTCCAAATATAACCAGATTCTCCAGCGTGACGTCACATGCGAATAGGAATGTGACAGGCCATCCAGATACCACGTCCACCGTTTTATTAATGGTCCAGATAGCGGCTGGAGCGACAAATGGCTGCTGCGACTCGCCGGACTTATTTGTCAATACGGCGACTGTCATTAAACAGCGAGATGGCCTCCTCCAATAAAACACTGTGCTACAGCCACTGCCATTGTTCCTCGCCTGCAGACACAATGGAGCAGTTTCACAAGAGATTTACATTCTGTCGGTGTTGTGAAGATGTAGGTAACACACGTGCTGGTGACAAACAATAAACTGTACCTCTCCGCCAGTGAAGCTATGCTACTGTCATTACGCAAACAGGCTATGTTCCTCTGCAAACAATTCATAAATGAGCAGATACTATATCGATACCTCACAGCATCATGAATCATACATTAATCACCAAAATATTTTTCTTGGTAATTAATACCGATAACTGATGTTAAAAGGTACGGTGTAATTAATGGAAATAAATCAGATATTACTCATAACTTCTTGGTTGCTATAGACATGTTCATTACTGTATAGAAAAATATAATAACGGACGTTTTTAGTGTTTAAGAGAAATAATATCTGCCCGAATACAAAAGATCAACATTAGAAACTCCTTATTGTTATTTGTTTTGTCAAAGAAAACAGCAGAATATTTGGCGATTAATAGAATAATGTTATTAAAATAATTAGATTTTAACAATCAAACTTTAGAGGATTCATTATTTCCTGCTGTTTGTCCATAGGCTTTAAACTTTCTGGATGGAAACTGAAACCTTTTGCTACAGCGCAATGCACGAGGAATTACATTGAATTTTATTTTATAGTAATTGTATTTAGTTAAGCAATTGCTAAGACATGAATTGTCAGAACATTGAAAGAAAATTATATATTGCGTTTAAATTGGCGTATTAATTATCATAGTTTTTTTAGCTAAAATCATTACATGGTTCAAATGAAAGAAGTTCCAAATTGATCGCGATATACGTGGCCTAAACCACAATTAAATATTACGTGGCATAGCGTAAGTTGTTAATATTTATTTTTAGCATCCTTTGTTCTCACTGGGTTAATTATTTCAGCCGATGTAAGCTATCTCAGCCGTTAAAATATCAATCTTCATCACAGGTATTAAGAAATAAAGGTGTCAGAACCTGTGAAGATTTGGGATCAAGTTTATATCGCGATGCATGATGACACTGACACGCGATGCAGCGAATGTATTGATTCGCGCGTGATTGAAGCTTTGCTTTTCTATCAGCAATATTAGCGGAGATTGTGGTTAGGCTGATTACAACTGAAGCTTTTTGCTAAAGCACAAGGGACGATAAATTACGATGAGCTTTATTTTATAACAATTCTATTTAGTTAAGCAACTGCTGTGAAATAAATTACCATAAAACTCCTTTAAACCCGTCATTTTTTATGGGCTTTGGGGCTAGTAATAATAACATAAATTAAAGGTTCAGCTTCATTATTGTAAGTTTACTTAGCCTGCATAGATGACGCAAGTCTCAAAAATATATAGGCGTGTGCTATTGTATCATGAGAAAAGTGAATGGAATATTAGTTGGGTCCTGGAAGTCAAATTTATAAACGAATTTTGTGCCTGCTGCCAACGTTTTACGTCACTATGAAGTATGTTTTTCGATTTTTATGGTGTTTTAACATTACAACATCAGTTAGAACACCGACATAATTAATAAGTATTGCCTGACACGCATTAGAAATCTTCATTTGCAGCTATTAAATAATGTTAATGTGGACATATATAATGTTGTAAAAACAACATGTTTTCTCAATGACCTGTAATAACGTTTAGTGCGAATCATTCTATTCTACTATCGCACGGTATCGGCTACGTTCTTCTTTGAGCTGTCCGGCCACATTGAGCAATAAACAAGTGTTTATCGAAACGAGAAATCCTATCTTTTGCAGGTTGTCCCGTAAAATGTTCCGCTTCATTTCCTGCTACCTCCCCGGTTTCGAGCTAAAGTGCTCTTGTGCAAAAAGTACAGTCCCAGTTACATTAAATTACGCGGAGTAGAGGGAAAGGTTCATCCGTAACTTCGAAGGAGGTGCACTTGGAGGCACAGAGGCGAAACTCCTCTATCAAGCGGTGAGCGGCTTTGCTAATAAGTAATAACACACCCGAAAAACTCAAGCTAGAAAGTGCTGTTGAATATGTAGCAATATTATATCGTGGAACAAATTACACTTGCTTGATTTCCATCAGGTTTCTTCCCATCGAAGGAGTTTGATGTAATTCGGTGACATATTGGATCGTTTTTAGACATCGGTTAACTTCTTCGATTTTCTGTCAGACTCTAGAGACGTTTAAAATCCTTAATATAAATTTGTATTGTAGTGATCAGGGTCACTCCATAGTTTTTGTTGTGAATGGCAAGAGTGGCTGGATGAGACAGGGTATGTCACCTATTGACAGAATATTGAGGTGTGTTCTTTCTTTGCATGGCGGTCGAACGGCGGTGGTTGACCAGCGCCTTAGACACCTAATTGGCAGATGGAATTTCGCCCGCCAAAAGAGACAAAGGGTGCGTTGGTCGCCGGAAGAAGAGGGAATCTGAGCCATAGGTGGCCGAACAAGCAAGTCTTCTGTGCCACCTCTCAGTGGGTGCAGATCAGAAGCTGTGTTAGGAAGTGTAAAGTTATGAGTCTAAGTGTGTTTTCAGCGGGAAGTAGTGCAGTGGTTGAACCTAGGGTTTAGCAAAGTTTACGGTTGCTTGGCGCAGCGGTTGAGCCTGTGGTTCGACAAAGGATACCATGGCTTGGTGCATCTATGCACAACCTCATACAGCACCAAGTGAGAAATTGATAAGGTGATTATATTTTTATCACTGAAAATGTTTATGGATCAAGACTCCAGTAAACGTTCCTGGGTGAAGCAATTCACCAGATGAGAACTTCTCATGCCTATTAAAATTGTTTATTATTTGAGCTAGTCGGACAATTTGTACTGAGTATTAACAGCGTGTAATCATAAGCATATAGTAGTCTCATGTAGGGTGGTGCCCATGGTATACAGTATTGTTTTATATTTGATCATCGTGTAAAAGAAAATAATTGTCAATTCTGTTTAAAATCAAAGGTATGTTTTATATGTTAAAATAAATGTTTGCTTTTATAACTAATTCTTTGTTCAGAGCGAATCTGTTCAGTTCCCTGCCAAGATGAAATGCTTAAAAGATATCAATACAAGAAATTTTGATCTAAAATTAGAATATTAAATTTTCATAATTTTCGTTGCTATTTAAGCACAGAGACGGTCGTACCGTCACAGTACGAAATGGGTTATATGTAGTGGTGGGCGGAAGATGCCGAATTCGTATTGCTACAGGGAAAAAATTAAAACTGGGTGAGTCAAAAAAAAAATACCACATCGGAATTTATTGAGATAACTTACAAAATAGGTAGGTGTGTCTTTTTGTAGCAAACAACCTCAAGTTTTACATAAAAGTGTCATTTTGGTTCGATGTGACTACCATTTGTCATGCGGCATACATCCCACCGATAATCAATTTCTTCCCACACTCGTTGCAGCAAATCGGGCGTAACTTGTGCAACGGCAGCGTAGAATCGCTTTTTCAGGTCGGCCAAATTGTTTGGTAGCGGAGGAACAAACACACGATCTTTAATGAAACTCCAGATACCACCGACCTGGGAAACGATTATCGAGGAGACCACGAACTTCCCTGAGGAAATGAAGTGGCGCACCGTCTTACCGGTAGTAAACCATCCCCTCTCGGTCATCTTGATCGATCTGTGGAATTAAAAAGTTTTCAAGCATATTCATGTATACAATGGCAGTGACAGTTTTCTCCATGAAGAGAAAAAGGGCGTACACTTGTTAAGGGCACAAAACACATTAACTTTGGGGCTGTCACGAACGTATTCCAGAGTTACAAGAGTAAACTGCGAATTCGGTGCGAAATTTATGCCGAACAGTTGTTGCAGAGTTTGTTTCATAAAACCAAAACACACAACTCTGCATCAGTGAAAGTAACCATTTTAACTGTGCACTTCGCTATTGCTCCTGGTGGCGGAACAGTGTACTGATGCACGTAGTGCATCAAACTTAAGGTTGTTTGGTACATAATGAAACATCTACCGATTCTTTAACTTATTTCAACATATTTCTACATCATTCGAAAGTTGTAAAGTCCTTTTTGACTCACTCTGTATAAATGTGGTGTAATGTCAAATGTTCTTAATTTCCTCACATTCTGGACGCATTCTGATTGACCACTTCTGAACCGTCTTCTAATAGCTGAATAAGGAATTCTCCACATATGTGAAATGTAAATTCAATATTAAATACATGAAATGATCTAAACAATAACTACGTATTGTTTTAAATTCATTGGATTATTGTTTTAAGTATGTTGGATGATTTTTAATTATCGTTTGATTAATCGTGAATACCATTAAGAATCATTGAAAAACTCGTAATTAACAAATGTCATAATTGGACTGGGCATAGGGATAAAGAATCATCTAGAAACGTAACACTCCTGGTTTATCGTAACTATAAAACTTATAGATTTGTTTTATTCCATAGAATTATGTTGAATAATGTACAAAATACTGTGCTCTTAGAGGCGTGAGACGATATCTTAGTCAATCTCCACTTTAGAGACCGTTAATGGATTTGAACTATCCGGTGGATATTTGCTAAAAGTATCATCTTACACCGTCACATACAATATGGCCTTTAGTGGACAAAGGTTATTCGTTGCAGTGTGTTATAGCGGAATAACCCAGTACTGGTGTCAGCGTTCCTGCCCAGCATCAAGGATTTCTGGTTTTCAGCTAATATAATTGGTTTGTCCCGGTATCTCGTGGTGCTAAAGGGGCAGTGAAGAAGAATAGTTTTCTCCAACTTGCCATCTCCTGATGGAATTAACCTTTTACCTAATCCGTGACACTTTTAGATCTCATATTTGCTATTGCTCTCAGGATGGGAGATATCTAGCCAACTAATAATGTTAGAAGTAAGCTTCGCATTTTGATTTGCGGTAATGAAAAAAAAAAAAAACATTTTAAAGATAGGAGTTTCAGAATGGCCTGTTACTGGATTATAGTAGTATGATTCATGTGTATGTTATTTTTACACTAAGGTGGAAGCATGTTGTGATACCCGACGGTTCCACCATCTTCCACACAACGGTGAATCAGCCAACAACGTATTGGTTTTTTTAGTTTTCCATGGTTCCCCCAAACCACTCCAGGTGAATACGAATGCTGGGATTGTTCCTTCAAGAAGCCATGGCCGAATTCTTTTCCATGTCCCCATCGTTTCCTGTCTATAAGGAAAAAATCGTCTATCGCACTCAGAGCAAATTTACATTTAATTCAGAAGTCTCCGGCTCTGGTAGTGTTCGGAATAGCAGTATGGCCTCACGTTGCGAATATTGCCGGTTCGAATCCGGTGGAGGGTTTGGGTGGTTTATATATAAATGTTGTGTCTGTTATGTTTCCTCCATACTGCAGGAGACTAAACGACCTTGATGACATAGTAACTAAATGTTTGAAGGAACAGATGTTCACTTGCAGATATTTGAAAGGCAATTATAGTTGATGACAATTGACGAAAAATCACCTCGGAAGTCATACAATACAGGCAACGTCCGATGTGACGCAGCACCTTAGCAGATGGCTATCAGGTTTCTCTTTAAATTTAGTGATCTTTGAAAATTTTTGCATGACCACCCCTAGCATCACCTGTTTGGAACTAACACTGTAACTATTTCATAAAATTCATTCACTGGGAGGTGTGTAAACCTAATTCTCTACAAAATACTTTCTGTGAGACAACAGCACCGCAATTAACTGAAGTATTTCACTAAAACATGTTAGTGAATGGAGTAGGAACATTGTCTCCTTTCTGCCGGAAGTTGGGCAGTGGGCACACCTCAACTGCACTCTCAGCTTGGAGGATAGCCAAATATTACAGTGAGCCTTTCCAGTCTTGAACATTGTTTTGCTTGGCCAAAATAATTCACATGATACGAAAAAACATTCAGATCCGTCATCTAAGTGACTGACTTTCAGGAAAAAAATTTCACTGGTGTCATTAAGGTCGCTTAAATCTACGAGATATATGACATCAATTCACTTCCGATTTTCATTGTTTCCAAATAAAAATTGTATGAACTGATGATTTTTGATCCCACGGATGAAAGATGTTTCATTACTTCCTTTATTACTACAGACGAGGTAGATATAGAAATATGCAGCCAAGTTTTAAAAATTTGAATAACATGTCAGTATAATTTGCAACACAGTAGGCAAGGTGGTGATGAACGATTTATAATTTCCGGATTTTGCTCTAAACTCATATATGCATAAAGAATGAGCGAATACGTCAATGTTGATGGTAATCCGACCCTCGGGTGGTAACAATAAAGTTGGTGGCCATCTTGTGTCTCTCGGCAGTGTAGGTCTAAATGGCCAGGCATTGGATTAGGAAACGTCTTTCATTCCTCAGCCACTGAATACACACAAGATCCCAGTCATCCGCACCTACATCAACAATTTCGAATACTTCCGCACTAAATGTAAACCACCCCAGTTTTATGTACCCGAAATGTTCCTAGAGAGGGTAAGACACACCATACTAATCAGTTACATCAGGAAATTAAGTATGCACACACTTAAGAATAATTAAATTCATTTACTGTGTACTGTATACACAGAGTGGCCTGACATGACGTTAAGATCGACTTACAGAGAGAGATCAAGGCAAGGTGACAATGGTCAGAGTTAGAGCAGCTGAACATGATTTATAAAATCGCCAACGAGGATCTGGCAATTTACATTTCAGCACTGGCGGTCGTGAGTGGCCCCATTAAACGCAGTGTTTCGTGTAGCTGGCCGTATCTGCGCTGTGCTACCCGACGCCACTATCTGGACTAATGGTCAGCGGCGTACGGCGTGCGGCTCGCCCGTTAGGACCGAGACTGCACGCACACTGCCGTGCTATCTCTGCCATTGCCATCGAACGCATTCCTGCATATTTAAGCTCCACTCCTAATGGGGACAAATTCCGAAATTAGCGTTAGCGTGTTAATCGGGGCAATTGAAAAGTGACTCGGCATCAGTTAAAACTGTTTGCATGACTGCCCTAGAATGTTAAACGTCAACGACTGTTAAAAGAAACATACCATCAGAACTGTAAGTTTAGATCTACCGCGTGTTTCTAAACGTGTTGATAAATTTTCCAGTTGATTTTAATTAATGCATAGTGTTATGAAAATCCTGACTAGCAATCTATGGAACTCCCATTCCAAAATTAAATAGTGGCATTATTTAATAGATAAAATCAGTAAAAAAGTTAGAGTACCTATATTTATGGCATACTACTTGTGAAAATGTATGGTAGAATTCCAGATAATCAGTCACAATATTTTTTTACAAGAATAACAAATCAACTTTGAATAATATGACGGATTGTAAGAGGGGATTGATTATTCCTCTGAGTAATAAAATGCCAAGTTTAATTTATTCATTAAAATGCAAAGATGATTTCACAGCATTGACAACCACTGTTGCTAACTTGAGACTTAGGGCGTAACTGTTGAACACTGTGTTTCACCGATGAACGCACAATATCACATGAGAAGGTGGTTACCGTTGTGTCCATTGACTGTCATGGTGGCAGAGTCCCATCAAATATATATTATTTCTAAAAGTCTTTTTTTCCTGATTAGTCCTCTTTCTCACTGCACATTTTACCAAAATCGATAAATGAGGGATCAATTTAAAGATAAGTTCTGCGCTTTGATAACATTATTAATTAAGAAAGGATGTTTTTGAAATTCAAACCGTAAGTGGCAAAATTATGAAAAATCAATGTAATGGTAATAAGATAGTTCTTAGACAAGCTGCTAGACTGCGCTGGATTCGATAAGGAGTGATTAATTTACCTCAGATATTAATAAACTGTGTGTGTTTTCTAAAGCAAGGAGGTTTTCGAAGATTTTTGTTTCTGCAACAGGAACATATCATCATTTCTAATTGTTTCTTAAGACGTTGCAAATGTTTTGTTATGCACCTGTTTAAGTTATTCATTCATCCTCCTTCATATCACCAACCTCGCTATTCACCGTATATCATATGCGAAATTTTCGTATGGACCACCTAATGAAGGACTAATTATATGGTAATTGTTGACTGTCATCCTCCTGTTCGTGGTCGAGACTCCAAAAAGAAGATAAAGTAAAGAGACTTCTATCAGTCGATGTACCAGCAGCACACTCTGAAATAACAATTGCAGTTGTAATTCACTGTGTCTTCGTAAAATCATTAGTAACTGATTCATTTCCGCAAATAGTCTTAATCAAAATGTCTAATATCCAATACTACTTTCATGTTAACAAAAATGGTAATCTGGTCAATAACTGTTTTGTTAACGCCACCAGTTAATTTCAGTTTGTGTTACTCAAAAGATTATCGATCACTATACAGGGTTGATATTCTGAACTCGCATGTTTCCATGAGTAAGAATATTTTAGTGCCTCCAGTTTCTCCAGCCATCAGTTAATCTAGTGTTTCTTATCTCACTCCTACACTAATATTTAATGATCACTTTACTTATACAAATTGCCATTTACCCTAATCTGTAAACGTTGCTTGATAGCTGTGCAAAAAAATAAAAAAAATGTTACTCTTACGACTACTTCGATTGTATTAAGTACTTTCATCTGTTTTCACTTGGCTTTGTTTTTATAGATTTTAAAAGATGGGTTGTTGCACCTGTGTAGCGGCTGAAGATTTGCTTGAAACCAGTCAACCGTCTGCTGTACCTGACTGTCCGTATCACTTGCCTTTCCAGCTCGTGTCAATGGTAAAGCATTAGTGAAAGGTCTGATTAACTGATACAATAGCCTTGCTGATGAAAATCAATTCAGTGATGAACTCCGATTCAGCAGGAATCGTTTTGTAACAGTTTTTATTTCTGCCATCTGGATTGTCTAACTGAAGTCGAGAAAAACCATCATCGACTAATTTGCCGTAATTTAGTAGGTATCGCCATACGGCAGTTTCGTGTGTTAGACTTCAAAATCTTTCCATTCATGGACCTTCTATCTGTATTAGTTTCTACACAGTTTTACATAATTAGCTTCACGAATAGTATGATAGTTTCCAAATTATAAATACAAATTTTCCCAATTAATTCTTAGACATTTTACAAAAAAGTTGTCATTATAATTGGTTCTTTAGCTTGAACCGTCCTTACTGAACTTAGCCGTCTACAGCAGCTTAAGTAGGCATAAAAGATACTTCGATTTGTATTAATGACTGTTGTTGTAGGCAGTGCTTCACATCTTAACCAACTGATTCACGAAATCTTTGTACATTTACTTTCCTGTATACTTGAAGTATTTTTGAATCCACTTACTTAGCTAAAAAAGGACGTCAACAACGTTCAAGAGTATTTCATCTGTCTTTCTGGTTACATGATATATTATTAAATTCAAATTACTTCAGAAAGCTTTAGAATATTTTCTGTCACCAATTAAAAAAAAATTATTGCTGTTTCAAAAAGTTTACTTGGTTGTGGTTTCTCCTTTTCTCCCTTCCAGGATTAGGTAATTTTATTTCATCCGTTCCCGAGTAGATTTTTAAGAACTAAATTAATAATATCTTATCTTTTGGTTTGGTATTCAACAATTTTCGAGGATCTAGGTGTTATGGTGAAATTCTTAATGGCTTTTCGAAAAGTTCTAGACTTTCACGTAAGGAAAGAAAAATCCCCGCATGGTAAGTACTCATTAGCAACACATATCAATTAGTCATTCAGCCATTCTCATTAGTCATTATAAAGCTGTAGCAGAAATGTATCTATCGGAGCAGGTAAGGTTATTTTTTTCATTGTGTGTGTGATAACTCTATGGAAACTGTTGTATGATTTACTTTGGATTCTTCGACGAATAGTAAATGTGAAGATAAGTGCTTTCATCCACTTCTTGCTATTAATAAAGTCGCATTCTGATCAAAATAGCAGATTTTTAGGAATCATGTAAATCAGCTGGTGACTGTAATAATTTGAAAACAACGTTAAAGCTCATTGCACAGGCAGAACCTTCGCTATTCTTGAACATATTGATGGTTGTTACCTTAAATTCCAAATGATTTTCCAATTATGTTGAGAAAATAGCTTTAATTATTTTATTTAAGTTTTTCCAACACTCTCTGTAGATGTGACAGAAAATTAATTTCATTTGATTTACTGCAAAAAAGCGTTATTAGTTACAATTTTATTTGACGCTGGTAGCTCCTCATTTAGTCTATTTTAAATACTTTAGTAATTTATATAAATTATCCTAACATTCTTGTTCCAATTTTATATTGTTTGATTTTTTATATGAGATGTCTGCTGTTGTCTTAATCTTGTATGTCGAGCCAGAAATGTATCTTCGGCAGTTTGTCTCAGAAAAAAAAAAAATTACATTATAAATAAAATTATAGTTAAAAAAATAAATTACACGCTTTAGTAACAATGTGAACTAATAGCTCAAAAATAATATTTAAATACAAAAATTTTGTTCCCACAATTCAGTACAACTTTTTTTGAATAATCTTTAAATAAGAATAAAGTCACTGATGTAAAAAAAGTTTGAGGTGCTAGATACCAGTAATCTTAAATTTTATATCGTTAGCTGTTCGTAAAGGTACAATCATTATGTACAAGCAGAGAGTACTCCACGCTTAATTTACGTTGAAGGTAACTTTTAAATCTGTGACTTTATTATTATTTTAAGCTTATTCAAAAATGTTATATTGAATTGTGCGACATTCTAGAGCTGTTGAACAAAAATTTTATATTTAAAGATTATTTTTAATGTTTTACTTCACATTGCTATAAAAGCGTGTATTTTAGTTTTTTAAATTATAAGTTTATTTTTTAATTTTTAGTTTACAATGGGAATTTCAGGACATCGATATGCAATTATTGTATTGTCCCTGATCTTAATTTGTGTGCAAAATTTTTTTCGTCGACCGTGAGATTTCACCGAACACCCTCTTACACCCTCTTACTGTCAAAGTAATACAACATCGGGACATAGTTACGAAATTATTTTTTTTTCATCGCTTCTCAAAACATTTGTAAACTTTAAAACCATTCAGACATCTTGTAGTGGGTTAAAATTCAACCGCAAATTCCATTACATTCAACCACTTTTCTGTTCTTACTGTCAAAGTAATGATAATATAAGGACACAGCTATGAAATTATTGTAATGTCACTGTTTCTAAATACGTGTGCAAAATTACAAACAATTCTGACGTCAGGAAATGCGTGAACATTAAAATGAAGTATTCCATTACATTCAAACGCTTTTTATTGTTACTGTCAAAGTAATAAAAATACCAGGACATACCTAAGAAATTATTTTATTGTCACCAGTCCTTAAATAGTGCGCGTAATTTCAAACAATTCGCATATCTGGATGTGGGTGAAATTGAATTAACAGATTCCGTTGCTTTCATGTTGTTACTGTCAAAGTTATGAGAACAGTAGGAAGCAGCTATGAAATTATTGTATTTTCACCGGTTCTTAATATTATGTATAATTTCAGACAATTCGGATTTCTGGAAGTGGGTGAAATTGAATTAACAGAATCCGTTACTTTCCTACTGTTACTGTCAAAGTAATGATACAGCAGGATACAACTGTGAAATTATTGTATTTTCACCTGTTCTTTAAACGTGTTCGAATTTTCAAACAATTCGAACGTCAGGAAATGTGTGAACATTGAAATGAAACATTCCATTGCATTCAAAAGATTTTCTTTTGTTACTGTCAAATTAATGCGGATAGCAGGACGTTGCCATGAAAATATTGTATTGTCACCGGTACTTAATGTGTATTCAAAATTTCAATCAACTCGGACATCTGGAAATGGTTGAAAATGTAATTGAAAGATTCCCTTACATTCATACATACAGGTCAAGCTAGTGTAAAGCGTGTAATATTGCTCGAAATGTGGCTGAAATATCAGCCATATTCTTCAAGACAGTAATGACATAACGAATGATTACAAAACATTTTCCTACATACTATTTTGAGGGAAGATAATTGAAATAAAATGTATGTGTGACACAAACCAGGATGTCTGCTATTTATATACCCTTTATACTAATGTAGTGCATAGTATTTCGTATTTTACTCAGTTTTATTCTGATTAGGAATTTATGATACTCGTTAACATGATATTAAGGAAATACAGCACTTAGAGATTATGTTGTCCAGCTATGTTTCACAATGAGCAACAAAACAATGCCAATCCATTCTCAGGAAGCAAGAAATATCGAGTAGCAGATGCTGCCAGCAAATTGCTTGCGAGGTAGAGGAACGGGCAGCAATGATTGCGCACTGAATTCAGTTTCGGTAGCCGCGCCAAAGACCGTTTCGGTATTTTATGCGCGCAGCTGTCCTGCGAGATGCAGATCCGTGATTGATTCCGACTCGCAATTGCCGTCATCAAGTTTAACGAACCATTGTCGCAACCGGTCGGAGCGTTTCCGTATTCGTCCGCACGGCGCGGCGGCCATTACTGCAGTCGGTATCATGGCACGTGACGGACGGTTCCTCGCTAAATCACTGTACCGTTACTGTTATTACGGAACCAATAGAGTAATGCCTCTCATAAAGCACGCGATTCCATGGCCTGCGCCAGTTGTCCACAACTGCTTCGCTACACAACCCTTTATTGGGAAAAAGATGTACGTTTGTAAATGTCGTGGAATATTAAGCTTAAATTTGCGGAATAAATTTTTAGTTTTTTGTTTAGTGCAATTTCACAGTGTTTCTAGGTGAAAACTAAATTGTAGGATTTTGATTTCAGTTCGTTATGTATTTTTTTAACAACATAAAATTTAATGTCAAATAGTGGAAGTACTGTGTATTTAGGGAGGTATGCTGTGAGGTTGTTGTGGTATGACGAACCCAAAGGCTATATTGGATTTAGCTAAAATAATTCTTTTCGCTGAAATAACCAAATTTGTTCAACTATTAACTATGAACTGAGTCGTCTCCATCCAATTTTATTTCTCCTTCCTCAATTTAATAATTACGTTATTGAAATAATTCCTCGAATAAATTTATGACTAAAATATAAAAGATGTAAAAAAAAAATGTTCAGCACAATTCCGTCTTATGCATCATCATCTATACATCTGGTACTCCACAACGTTGCGGGAGAAATCCAATAAACAAAAATTAGGGACGAATATTCTGGATCCAATCCTTTTTCTTACAACTTTAAGTTGCCACATCTAAAGGTATAGTGTTGTGAATCACTGAAGTTCTAATGTTCATTAACCAAAATCCTTTAATTTTCCGCTCTGCAGATGACTCAATAATCGTTAAGAATGATTTATCCGAATAAAAACTAATTAGCTGCTTCATCTGTCTACCAAACTGAAGTTTTGTATTAATGTGTTTTGTATTCTTCAATATCTGCGAAGTCTTTTCAAATATGAAACTTGGGAGAAATCTTCGCGTTTAACCAACTGAATACGAAAAACTAGGGAAAAAACTGTACATCTCTTTAGCAGCAGAAAGTTGTAAGCACCTCTTGACCTGGCTCTTTATATCACCATAAGCTAGGGCTTTAGTTTGGAATGCTAATGGTTCTTTTGTACTATTTTATTTGTATTTGTGTCTGTATGCTCCTAATTTGATGATGTGGAAAAAAATTTCATTCTTAAATTTATTTAACCGATACTATAAATACAAATATACCGTGTAATTAATAAAATTATGAGCCACAGATGTTGTTGAAAATCAGAAACACTTTCTATACTGTACATAACAGCCGCTAAAGGCGCAGGTATCAGGGCGGCACCTTATTTCCCTAACATCACCTTTCCCATCACTTTGGCCTATATGTTTTGAAGCGATAAGAATACTGTTGTAGTGGTAAATAATCGTGGATGTTGGAAAGTTACTAAATTTAAACGGAAAGTATTTCTTCTAGTTACCATACTATTCTCTGCGATAAGCATTCCGTACAGCACACCGAGCGTGGTCGGTGAGTGGTTAACGCTCTGGCCTCGCATTCGCGAGGACGCCGGTTCGAATCTCCGTCCGGCCATGCAGATTTGGGTGGTCCATGGTTTCCCTAAATCACTCCAGGTGAATGCCGGGATGCTGCCTTCAAAAGACGATTGCCGAATTCCTTCCAGTTCCTTGTCCCGAATCCCATCCCGCCTCTAATGACCACGACGTCAACGTGGCGTGAAGCCTTAAATAATAAAAAATAAATAAAAACATGCAGTACAAAAGAATTGAAGATTAAGAGAGAAACATAATTCTTCCACCGTTGCTGGAGGTAGTGTCAATGGAAGTATAACTTTACTAAGGCATGGCGACCAACGTGCTGATGGCCACTAGTAACCAAGCGAGCCATGCCCCCGACTATCACACTGTAGAATCCGGTTTGCTCTCAGCTTTCAGCATGATTTTATCTACCATAACACAATATCAACAGAAGTAAATAAAAAGAAATCACTTAAATCAGCAAACTACACTGAAACATCCCCAAAAAACAGGGACTCAACATTCCATTTAGATTTCATAATTCCTTTAAAAACATACTCAAATTAATATACACATTTAGCAAGTGGAATAACTGGTCAAACATATAGAAAGTTCGAAGAAAGTAGAAAGAACACTAAGGGCATTTGAGGTCACGTTATCTAAATTTGCAGAACACGATAGATAGATCCACGGAGATAGTCTTCATGCAAGAAGAATTGTCACACTTTTACGGTTCTATGAGATCTGTTTACCTATTTTTCGACTAAGCTTGACACATATTTGTATTATGCCACAAAATTAATTTTCATATGTATTTATGCTCTACAATTCACAGAATACAGTTAATGCCAAGGGGTTCCTTGCATCAAAATATATCTCCTCTCTGTGCACTCCAATCCCTAACGGTACAAGGGAATACAGAATTAATAAACAACTTTTTTTCTTTTTTGCTATTGACTTTATGCTTCGTTGAAGTCGAGGTCATTAGATGCGGGGAAAGAAGGGGAGTCAAGTGTCGGAAAGGGATTAGACCGTGGCCTTTTAAAGGAATTATACTGGCATTCGCCTTCAGTGATTTGGGGAAACTATGGAAAACCAAAATCTGGATGCGCGTCCTCCCGAACGTGAGGCCAGAGCGTTACCACTCAGATACCAAGCTCCGTTTCATAAAACATTATTACGGACGTTTCTTTAGTATCCTGTCATTGCTGCCCAAGAACGTTGATTCTAGAAGTATTTTACTTATTCATAACCAACATAATCTGATCGTTTATTACTCAATAAATTAATGCGAAATCTATATCATCTCTCTATCAGAGTATCGAAGTCCAATTTACGTATCATATCTGTGACACTTACGGAAGAACTGTGGCATTCTCAAAACTATTAATCAATCACTTGCAATGCGGATCCCAAACTGCACAACAATTTTAGGACATACAAGAGTTTTAAAACCTATCCACCCTCACAGATATGTTACAAATCTTCAAAATTCGACCAACAAATCGCAGTTCAAATCAAATGCAATGAATCGCTTATTTTAAAAATTAAGCATGTCTAAAGCCTAAATTTCTTTCATTTCTTCAACGTTGATTGTGGCTGGTATCCTAAAATTGACCATTGGTTTGTAAATTGTTTCAACCGCAATGGGAAAGGGAAGATCAAACGTATCGAAATCTCCATTTTGTTTATTCCTTTTGCAAATTACGTCTCTTCAAAAAGTAATAGAGCCATTTCATATGGATGACAATCCTGATATTTCAGTCCGGGAAAATTTTGTTTTCGTGCTCTGTCCGGTCTTTCGTCCTGGTCCCAGCATTCCAACCAACGCCAGCTGCAGCAACAGCTGTATTTATGTTCCATAACGTCTCCAACACTGTTTGTGTTTTTCGCATTTGCTTGGCAATCGATTGTAAACAAAACGAAACAACATTCGAACAGGCTGTATTTTTAGCAGTTAATGGCAACGGAAGACAATAAACCATTGCAGCTCGTTGTTTTACATTGTCTTCATACGAACTGATTATTGTTTCAGTTTTTCCTTAATGTTATCTCTCACCTGTAACGAGTGTAAAATATAACAAATACTGTTTATCATCAAGTGATTTCTTTGCGCTTCTCGAAACAAAGGTCTATTTTGATCGGACTATAAGGCAATGGGAAGCTACCCAAGTTCGTCTTTCCTGGATGTTTCTATTAAGGGGTTAACACTCTCAACACACTACCGCATACCGGGTATGAAAGCCACTTTGGCTTTTCGACCA
Organism: Vandiemenella viatica; assembly: GCA_031002005.1. Lineage (NCBI taxonomy): Eukaryota > Metazoa > Arthropoda > Insecta > Orthoptera > Morabidae > Vandiemenella > Vandiemenella viatica. The sequence continues at coordinate 149,038,915 of JARYHS010011408.1, forward strand.
TCTCGCTTAAATCTCTGCAGAGAATCTTGGGCTACCCAAAAAATTAAATATGAACGTGACTGTATAGGATGAGACAAGTATCAGGCCGTCAGTGAAAAATTACTTCTACAGCGTTCTCCAAATCTTCCTCACTTCGTGACATATTTTTTCTGTTTATTTACTTTACGACGAATATTTGATGTTAGTATCGATATAATTAGCAAATTTCCTATAAAATATTGGCACTTGCGACAGGCCAGTATAAATGACAATGTAGTAAGATGCTTCAATTCTGACACTTCCTCTCCATCCCTTCCTCCGATTATTAATCAGGAAAAAACAATCGATATTACCAGTTACAATTCCGTCCCACGATTTTGAACAGCTACGTTTCAGTCGCAGATTGTGGCACTAGTTTGGAATCAGTTAGTTGCTATTTTGTGATCCATAAAGGTGAATTCTCCTAAAAATTAGTTCACTTCGAAGGAGATGTAGGAATGGACTTAAAACTGGTAAAGATAACAGGAACAATAACACAAATAACTGATTACAATATCAAGAGAATTGAGTCTCTTTTTATTTTTATTGCTATTATAAACAACTCTTCTTTGTGCAAATTTACATGTTGAACTTACCATACATACTCTATGGTGCCAGATGTTACAGGATTTCACCCGGTGAACGAGTGATCTCTTATGACATGTGCCAGAGGATCACTTAAAAAATGGGTTCTAAAAGACTTGAAAGTGAATTTATTTACAACAGTTCACAAGTGTTTGGCAAATTTTCAAACGTCACACAATTATAAAGATTTCAACAGCTAATTACTCTGACTCATGATCTGAGCGTTGCCTTCAGGACTTTTAAAACGTTACAAATGTTTGTCTATTGTCACTACACGTTACCAAACTCGGCTAACAGCGGAAATAGCTTACAAGGCGGTGAATAGCTTCACAGGGATTGCTGACCATTAAGTTAAAACAACTGGTCTCCTCTTAGTGACAGACATCTTTTATGAGGTGAGATAAGTCTTATGAAGTTGGAATACAGGTGTCTCTGTAGAACTACGTACATTTCAGTGCGCTTAAGGGGACAACCCCGTGGTTTAGGTCGAAAAAAATCGATTTTCTGTTTTAATCATATTTTGATAGATTAAAGTATTCTTTAAGTATCCTGAAAAGGATTTCACTAAAAAAAAAAATTCGGGCTCATTTTCCTACCACGTGCATTTCAGTGCCACGCCCACTTTTCTGCATATATTTTATACCTTTATAGCACCTATATTACACATTAGGGATTTTTTTTCTGACTCCTGAGTGTGTTGGCTATCCTTGGAGGGCAACGGTCAGTATTCTCTTGTTTCTGCTGTTTGTAAACAGGACGCCTTGAAACAAGCTGTTAGTTTTGTTTGAGTGCGTTTGCAAGCAGTTGTTTTCTTTAAAGTCAATTTCCTGCAAACTAAAATTTTCAGTACATATGCCCCATTATATCAAAAACTATCAAAGATAATTTGCATTAAATTTTCAGCGACTCTGCGTAACAATAAAATCCACCTCTTGTACTAAAAGAATTAATATTCCCCTATTAGGATGTTCACAAAAAAACATTTTCTGCTGAAAAAAACATAATATTTTTAACAATAAATTTAAAAAAGTATGTCTTAAAAATTATAAGACGTATAAAGTAGATATTGGTACAGATGACGTAACTAGCATCATGTACCACTCAGTAAAAATATTAAGATCCTGCATCAAATAGTTTTTTCACAAATGGGTCAAATACTTGCTTAAATTAACATGGAGTTAGATAGGCAGGGGGTGGTCTGTGACACTTACGGAAGAACTGTGGCAAAAGTAAACCGTAATTTTAGTGAAATTCAGTCCAAGAGAAAACTTCTTTAAATAAAATAATTGGTTTAAATCGGTACGTTATGTAGCGATAACTACGTTTTATCCACATACTAACTCTCTTATTAGGCACACCCCGCAGATGCTGCATAAATGTTTTTGAATTAAGCACCGTCTATTAACAACTGTATCATTAATGTTTTCACCAGACGCGTTACTCTCTTTTAGTGTTAGACAAGCCATTTAAGTAAATAAATAAATAAAATAATAAAAAATCGTCAGTGACAGTAAATGAACAATATTGTAATATCTGTATAACTGGCAAAATATTATTTATATTAAATATTTTAATACATATATAACTGACAAATATTATTTACATCCATTCCACTACTATTAATATAGGGTATAGCGGGGGAATGTGAGCCTATGGGTAATAGGAGCCTATCCTGAATAATTTGAATATCCCATGCTAGAAACTTGTGAGCATCAATGAGGGCTCCGTAGAGGGCACCATTTTTCCTTATTACAAACCGTGGCTCAGTTGCCGTAAGTTTGACAAACACATAACACAGTGTGTCCGACTGTAATTTTTGCTGCTGTTATCTTAAGCAGGTGAGTTTGCTATATTGCTTAAAAATTTATCTTAATATATTTAATAGTTACGTACCGCACTATTAGTCTAACATCACATACATCAAAATTACTGACCAGAATAGTATACAGCAGGATTGAAAGGGTAGTAGAAGAGATAGTAGATGAAGATCAGTTTGTGTTTAAGAAAAAATCGCGGTAGAAGGGCTTTAAGGTTAATAATTGAAGGGCGGAACAAAAAAACAACGATACTTTTATGGCGTTTGTTGATTTTGAAAAAGTTTTTAATAATGTTAGGTGGGACAAGATGTTCAAATCTTTAAGGAAGTCAGGTCTAAATTATCGAGATAGAACAATACTTTATAAAACATATAAGAATCAAGTGGCTATTATAAAAGTAGGGAATCATGAGAGACGTGCATCAAAGGGTGTGAGACAAGATTGTAGTCTGTCCCCGTTAATATTCAACTTGAATGTAGAAGAAGCAATAAAGGAAGTCAAAGAAAAATTTTCATGTGGCATAAGTGTTCAGGGAGAAAAAATCAGTATGCTACGATTTTCTGATGACATTGTCTTGTTAAAAGAAAGAGCTGAGGATATTGAGAAGTCACTGAATGGCATGAACAAAATACTAAAGGAAGACCAAAGTGATGAAATGTAGCAGAAATGATACCAGTCACAGTAGATTAAATATAAAAATAGAATCGGATACAATAGGGGAAGTAAGTGAATTCTGTTACTTAGGAAATAAAATTACAACCGATGGCCGAAGCAGGAATGATGTTAAAAGCAGAATAGAACTAGCAAAAAGAGCATTCTTGAAAAAGAGAAATCTTTTAGTTTCAAATATTAATCTAGGAATTAGAAAGAAATTTTTAAAACTCTATGTATGGAGCACAGCACGTTATGGTAGCGAAACATTGACTTTAGGAATACCTAAATGAAAGAAAATTGAAGCTTTTGAAACGTGGTGCTACAGAAGAATGCTGAAAATTAAGTGGACAGACAAAGTAAGAAATGAACAAGTTTTGGAAATGATGGGTGAGGAAAGAAGTTTGTGGAAGAAGCCTTACAGGAAGAAGAGACAGGCTGGTAGGTCATATTTTGAGACATGCTGGATTGGTTAATTTGGTGGTGGAGGCAACTGTCGAAAGTAAGAACTGTAGAGGAAGACAAAGATTAGAATATATGAAGCAGATAATTGAGGATGTTGGTTGTAAGGGGTTTGTAGAGTGGACTGGATTCCACATTAAACCATAGGTTACTGATACCGCGATTGTGTACTATGTCAGACGATTACGGAAGAGGCGGATTGAGCAAGCTGATAAGGGTCATCCATAAATTACGTGAGGGGATTCCCCCCCCCCACTCTGGTGAAATCTGGTCCGTGATAACCCCCCTCCCCTAGTAATCGCCTTCGAAACTTTTGTAGACCTTTTTTTTTAGGTCACAACCCCTCTTTTATACGAAATAAAAAATCGACTATCGCGCAATTTGTAGAACTTTTTTATTTTGTGGTTCTACAGTACAAACAATTTTTCGCAAAACCTCACGTGAGATTTCGGTAGACCCCCCTCCCCCCCCTGGTGAGATTTCGCCGGACCCCCCCCCTCCCCTATTTCACCTCACGTAAATTATGGATGCCCCCTAAGAAACTATATCAATCAGGCCTTTCTAAAAAAAAAATGGAAACATTCTCATATTTATGAACTACGCATTTCTTACACCTTACACTCATACTCTTTTATCCAAGTACTGATTGATGAAAATTTATTCAAGACCGGCGATGGAACCAGTTTAAATGCTGACCGCTGGCTCAGTATTGTTGCTTAGAGACCTCGGGTAAAAGGTTACCGATGAAACTCCTGGCAACACCTCGTTTATTATGGGACAACACTCCCCTATTAACTGGGTCTGATCTCTTGTCCAGGCATTTCTACTGATAAACAACACATACATCTGAAGAATAATGAGGTTTTGCGTGCCAAAACTGCGACGGTAAGGCCGTATTAATAAGACTTTCAGCAATCTCACAAAACAATAAGTTTGCTTACACATTTCCTTCTACCAGCCCAAGATAAAAATGACGGATAGTAAAAGGGGAATAAGCCCGCTAGGGTGCCAACTTGAAATATCTTTTATAATCTAGGCCAAGTGTGCAGTATTTCTTCATAAAGAACCTTATAAACAGTTATGTGCAGCATTAGCAACAAACATTTGCAGTCTTTAAGTTACGTTTTATAAATTAAGTTCTAAAGGAAAATATATATTTTGAAGAATACATTAGTTTGGAGCACTTTTCCAAACAGATCGAAATATATTTAAATTAAAAGCCTTATTACTTTCTAACGTCGATAACTTCTGTTACAGCTTTCCGTATATACCAGATTCCATATTTTCGATAGTTTCCTTTTCACTTTCTGCTTCTGTCTTTTCTTCTCTAAATTAATTTTAATATATGTTGATCCGGCGGCTGGCTGAAAGGGTGAACTCTGTGGCCAGTGACCGCAAGATATCGGCAGAGCTAACCATCTGTAGCATCGTAGACAGAGTTGATTGTGGACCTCTGGTTCAGAGCCGTATTGAGGGGCTGAACCAGAGACTACGACGTTTCTGTGATGACATTGGCTGCAGATTTCTCGATCTTCGCCATAGGGTCGAGTCTTGTAGGGTTCCCCTTAATAGGTCAGGTGTGCACTACACACGTGAATCGGCTACACGGGTGGCAGGGGCCGTGTGGAATGCACTGGGTGGTTTTTTAGGCTGAGGGAGGAAGACCCGAAACACGAAATTCAGTTACGGGCAACCCAATCAGATACAACACCGGAATGTAGGAGCAACGTAAAAGAATCTCGTCAGTTAAAAGTTCTCGTAATTAACTGTAGAAGCGTTTGTAACAAACAACCGGAACTTGAAAGCGTTATTTGTAGTACAGAAGCGGATATCGTTATCGGTACAGAAAGTTGGTTGAAACCGGAAATTAGTTCCGCCGAAACTTTTAAAGATAGCATGAACGTTTTTCGTAAAGACAGATTACATTCTCATGGAGGTGGGGTATTTATAGCTGTGAGTAAATTTCTCCGATGTAATGAAATAGACGTCGATACGAACTGTGAAGTCATATGGATTAAACTCAACGTTGCTGGGTCAAAACTCATCATAGGTGCCTTCTACCGTCCACCTGATTCGGATATAGCTATCGTCGAGGAGTTAAGAAATAATGTAAATAGTATAGCTAGCCGTTTTAAAGATCATGCTATGATTCTAGGAGGCGACTTCAATCTGCCTTATATTGACTGGCGTAATTACGTCCACATCACAGGTAGTAGGGATAAGGCAGCTTCTGAAGTAATTCTCGATTTGTTGTCAGATAATCATCTCGAGCAGCTAGTTAATGAACCTACGCGGTGTCATAACGGTAGCGAAAACATTTTAGACTTGCTGGTTACCAACAGGCCAGAATTATTCACCGACATTTCAACGACCACAGGGATAAGCGATCACAAAGCGGTAATTGCGACTATCAAATTAATGACCGAGCGAAAAAGGAAAAAAGGGCGGATTGTATACAGATTCAGTAAGGCCTCAAAGGAGTGTTTTAGAACCTACCTGAGGAATAAATACCATAACTTCAAGTCAACAAAGGACACCGTTGAAGAGATGTGGCATCGTTTTATACATATAGTCAGGGAAGGCATGGAAATACATATACCAAAGCGGACAATAAAGGGAGAGGATGATCCACCGTGGTACACATGCGAAGTCAAAAGATTACTCAAAAAACAAAGGAAAATACACGCACGCTCAAGAAGGAAGGGGTGTCGCAGTGATTTAGAAACCTTAGCTGATTTAAGAGGACGTATTAAGAATGTAATGCGCGAGGCCTTTAACGATTTTCACTCCAACTCTCTCTCTAAGAGTCTCACAGAAAACCCAAAGAAATTTTGGTCGTATGTACGAAAAGTTAATTGTACCAACAGCAATATTCCAGCACTAATTCGTGAAGGTTCCGAGGTTAATGAAAGCCGCGATAAAGCTAACGTACTAAATACTGTATTCAAAAATTCATTTACAAATGAACATAAGGATAGTATTCCCGTTTTCCCACGCCGTGGCGAGTCGGTGATGGATTCATTACGAATAGATACTGCAGGTATCGTTAAGCAATTAAAGCTCCTGAAGTGGGGGAAAGCACCGGGCCCGGATGAAATTCCAGTAAGAGTATTTTCAGAGTATGCTGCAGAAATCGGGCCATTTCTGTCTGATATATTCAGTAAATCATTAGAAGAGCGATAAGTACCTTCAGACTGGAAAATCGCGCAAGTAACTCCGATTTTCAAAAAAGGTGATCGAAGTGATCCTGGGAACTATCGTCCTATATCTATAACATCTGTTTGTAGTAGAGTTATGGAGCATATTATATGCTCGAACATTATGAATTTTCTAGATTATAATAATTTGCTTACAACAAATCAACATGGATTTCGGAAGAAAAGATCATGTGAAACACAGCTGGCCCTATTTACACACGACGTAATGAAAGTTATCGATACAGGTTCACAAGTAGATGCAATTTTTTTAGATTTCCAGAAAGCCTTTGACTCTGTGCCACACAACCGCCTTTTAGCGAAGCTTCGAGCGTACGGTATATCGGATCAGCTTTGTGAATGGATAAAGGATTTTCTAACTGGTCGGTCGCAGTATGTTGTCGTTGAAGGAGAAAGTTCTTCTAATCTAGATGTTACATCGGGTGTACCTCAAGGAAGTGTAATAGGACCACTTCTTTTCTTAAATTTTATAAACGATCTCGGAGACAAAGTGAAAAGCCTTTTTAGATTATTTGCTGATGATGCGGTTATTTATAGGGAAGTAAGAACTTTGGCCGATTGCTTAGAAATTCAGCGCGATCTGGATGTTATTTTGGCTTGGTGCGCTGAGTGGCAACTTACTCTAAACTGTAAAAAGTGCAAGACAATGAGCATAACTAACAAAAAGAATCCGATTGTTCAGAAATACGAGTTAAACAATACAGTTATTGATATGGTCGATTCTATTAAATATTTGGGAGTAACAGTACAAAGGAACATGAAATGGGACATACACATTAATTCTTTCGTAGGTAGAGCAAATTCTAGGCTGCGATTCATAGGTAGAATCTTGAAAAATTGTAATGAACAAACAAAGGAGATAGCGTACAAATCTCTTGTGTGTCCACATTTGGATTATTGTTGTGCCATTTGGGACCCGTTTCGTAAGGGATTGATCGAAAGTATAGAGAAAGTACAGAGAAGAGCCGCTCGATTCGTGACCGCTTGCTACAGTCCTTATGAAAGCATCACAGAACTGATTAGTAGATTAGGTTGGGAGTCTCTGGTAGATAGACGACACACGTTTCGTTTAAACTTATTGGAAAACATGCGTACTCCAACTTTCACTCATGAGTGTAGTGAAATACTTCTTCCACCAACCTATTTGAGTCGGAAGGACAGGAAAGATAAAATTAGAGAAATAAGGTGCCGGACTGATTCTTATATGAATTCTTTTTTCCCTCGTACCATTAGGGATTGGAATGCACAGCAAAGAGATTAGCTTTGGTGCTGAGCACCCTCTGCCACCCACAATTTTGTGAATTGCAGAGTATATATGTAGATGTAGTTGTAGATGTAGATATGGAGATAAAATTACTTTGGTCCCCTCCGGTGCTATTAAATCATATGTGTGCTTTAAGTCACCATCTGGAGGGGCAATGGATGATATGCAAGATAAGGGTGAACACCGTATCAAAAAACAAAGGTTCGAATTTCATAATTTCACAGTATACGAAGTTTCTCCTAAGGAAATGAGGAAACAACTAAGGGATGTCCAGCTCTATAATCATATTTGTATTAATGAATTCACACCACTTGTAAGAGACATGAACGTAACCAAAAGGCTTCATATTTCCTACGAAGACTTGCATTACCCATACATGGGTTACATTTAATAGTGACGCCTTGTTATGCCTATTCATCATATTGTCGTTTTTGGGTATCGAACGGCCACGAAAGCAATCCTCTGCATTCGTTTCGATGCCCCTTTTCTTCAATTCATATAGTTCTTCATACTTTCACTTTTTTGTTTCCTCTTTTCTTGGGTCCTTCTCATTCTCGTGAAAAGTCTTGAAAATTTGCACCAATCTTCTGAAAGTTAGTTTGTCTTGTATTATACCTTCTGTTATTCCAATCTCTGTCATATTCTTACTCTTATAAAAGTGGTTGAATTTTCTTTTGTATAAGACTGCTGTTAGCAATTCTTATTATGTGACCAAAAAATCTGCTTATCTTCTTTAGTATCTTGTCAGATATTCTTTCATTTTCTTCTTCCTTGTACATATCTTTATCCTTCCGGTGCCTGAAATTTCCTTTTTTCGTTTTGGATTGTCCTCGGATTTTCCTTTTTCACTATTTCTCTATTTATCCAGTTTTCATAGAGATATGCATTCTAAGGCGTAAAGAATCTCTGGTTTGTTTAATTTTAATTTCCCTTGAGTGATTTTCCTTATTGCAGGTATTGTTAGTCAGTCGGTGCGCTACTTCTAATTTTCTTGTTCTTGATCGGTTTGCTTCTTTATCAAACCCATTAATCTGAATTATTTCATTTATATATTGAAATTTGTTGACCTTTTTTTATTTTTCCAAACTCTATGTTTAGTGCTACGGATAAATCTCTGACATTGGTGATGAATTTAGTATTGTCAAAAGTTATCTGATCTTTTCTCACCCTTTCTTTCAGAACGTTGATTTTTTATCGAACACAGTCGCCATTCTTCCAGAGAGAATTGCTATTTCATCAGTGAAAGCAAAACCGTTTAGACCAACGCCTTTAAGCTTTGACGAAAATATTTTTATTCATGTTAATCATATTTTTCTCCAGCCATCTAATTTCTTTCGAAGGATTCAGTTATTTCAAAGAGCTTCCTCCGTTCTTCATGACGTTTGCAAATGTATTTGGTCGCTTAACAGGACATGATATTCCAACAGTGTCATAACTCGTGAGCCATACCTTCTGTGTCAGTCGCTGTTAAACTCGTCCATACGGACGTACCTCAACTTGACAACGTGCCGCTTCCGGAGGTCCAACACCTGTTTCGAGTCTGTCACAAGCTTAAAATAGCTGCCTCCAGAAAACTGAATCGGTTTGTCCCCATGTAAACCTAAAAACATTTAGGTGACAAAAGAACTTCCACTTACACAGAAGAACGTGTTTCGTAGTGACAAAGAGGTTGTGTTGTAAAGTCTCGGAATGAATTAGGTTGTCCTTGTCCAACATGAAGTGAACTCCTTCTTTCCGAATGTCTTCCTCAAATTAACAACAAACGCAGAAATTAATAAAACGAGATAAGTGGATTACTTGCCAGATTCCTGACTAATAATCTCAAAGTTGCAAATTTCGTTAAAGTGTGGTCTGTTATATGGTAGATGCTAAAATCGTTATCAGTTTTCCCTATAGCAAAAAGGACGAGCATTATTGATTAAGAATGCAGCACACAGTAGGTAATACTTAACACAAGTAAACAACTCCCTTCAAATAATATGTATTCTGACTTTCAACTGGACGTCTGGCAACTGGATGTTAACTGAATTAATCGGCAACCTTCGCCGAGTCTGAATAGCGCCCCAAGTCTAAGTTGTACTGGCTTCCACCAAGGCACTGTTTGGTTAGTCAGGAAATTTTAAATAACTGCATTTGTTATTATTTCCACTTCTATTGTTGAAAAGTAGTGTAAATTACAAATAAATAACTGCATTTTATTTGCACTTACATTGTTAAAAGAACTTATAACTTCGATGTCAGCTTAAAGCAATTGTCTGTTTTGAAAGTAACTGCACAAAAATAAGAGGGGCAAAGATTAAAAATTATAATGTGTGCCAGAGATTTAAGAAGATAAAAGTGTAATTTGTTTAAATTTACGTGTTGCTTTTTGTTTATTTACGACAACTAGAGAAAAAAATTATTCAGGAAAAGACAATCAGATGTTTAGCCTGTAATCTCTTTAGCACTTACTACAAGCGGATCACAACGTGACCACAGATTCTTTTTTTTTTTAAGATGGCAATAATACACAATGAAGTTTAATAAAAACTCCGATAAATTTTACTCGAAACATAGGTAATCATGAAATATATCAATCAAATAAATAATTGTTATTCGTTTTTGAAATTATAATTTACTTAGATACTTTCCCGAAACAATACAAATTTTCGTCTTTTAAATCAAATGCATTTTTTAAAACATCCTAGCTAAATAGTCCAAGATTCTAATAAAGAATGTTTACTCATATTAAGGAAAATATCAATAAAAGTATAATAATTAATTGTTATTCATTTTCCTGGCAAATTTTTCAGAACAAAAAATCCTAATGTTACTTTTTTGACGGACCTTGATTAATAACAGCAAAAGAGGAAGATACAGATTCGTTCCTGAGAATAGCTTGTCTGCATAATTTGTATACAATAATTTGTTTGAGCTGTTAATTCAGAAGAAAATTTTTTCATTTACCTCTGGTGTTGCCGTTTGGGTATGTTTAGCATGAGGATGTAGTGTGGTCAAGTTTTCCAGTGTGGTATTCGGCCGTTACTAACCATAAACCGATCGAGAACCATACCAATATACGTCTTACTAGTAGCAGCTTCCAGTTTCTAGTTTCCACGTACCTGCAGACACAGCTAGAGACCTACAAACCTACGCAGTATCTTAGTGAATTCCATTTCAGTTTAGGGATCATCCATATTCGTCAAAAATCACCCCGTCATTACTCACAGTGGTAGCCACCAGTTAAAATCTCTTCGACCAACCACTGCTCGTGGATATTTTAAAGTTTCTGATACCTGAAAGATTTTCTGAGGTTGCAGCATTCGGAAGTAGTGAAAAAGAATTCGGTCCCTGAGATTCCACCACAGCACTGGCGACGCCGTGAATGGACGCCGTCCATCGTCGCGTCGTATCTATTTTGGCGTCTCCTCGACGACAGACGCGGTACAGTCGTGTCCGCTGTGCCACGCGCCCTGTGACCAGCGCAGTCTGTGAATGATGTCAGTTCCCGGTCTGGACGTCTGTTTCCGACAAATATTTTGGGTCGCTGCCTCCTGTCCCGCAGTAAATAAACAGCCGTCCTGCAGACCTGTTTGTATTGGAACTCGAAAGACAATCAACGTTCAACCACCTGTTGCCAAACTGTATCCTAGGTCGTTCGTTCGATAATGTAGAACCTTGGATGTAATATGAAAAAGATTTCAATTTTTTTACGGCTGGAGATTACTTTCACCGTATTAATTCAAGCCAACCGCCAGTTTGGACAATGTGTGAATGCAAAACCACAAAAGTTTTGTTGATTTCAGTAATTTCGAAAACTTTTACATACGCCTCGTAATAAACGATTTCTCACGATTCTCGGTAATCATCTGGGTGGCTGGCTGGCTGTCCCCAGTTATTTTATTTTTTTGAATTTTCGTCATTTTCCAAATGCAACAACGTAACGATGCAATCGGCTTTTTTGCCTACCTAATCTACGGAGGGTTGTATATTCATTTCTTTTCTTTAATTCGAGGACCTTGTTAACAATATGCCAACCCTAGCTGATAAAAAATTTAAGCCAACTGTAAGGAAGAAGATTTTTGATGATATTGACCTGGAGATAAGTCGGATGTTATTTAAGTAACAAACATTCAATCAACCAAGTTTGTCAACTTTGTCGTGTCTTCTTCAAAATGTACCACCCTTTTCGGTCTGTAGAACCGTTTTTAAGGGGTAAACTACACTTTCGTTGATAAATCCGTCCTTGCATATAGTTGCGATGATGTTTAACTTAGTGAAGCCGACTCTCAGGCATTTCACGTGTAAGGAGGTGAAGGTTGCTTTCAGGCAGCTGCTTTCTTTCTCCATTACAGCAAAAAAATACCCCAAAACACATCAGGATAATAGGTAATAGAAAAAAATTAACTCCGTCATCTATGGGAAAAGTTCCATGGATGCCTCACATATGTCCGTAACTCGATCCCTCTGGCTATCTTTCTAGAGAATGAAAATAGAAAATTGATTATAAACTATACTAACTATATTAATATTTTACAAAATTAGGTGAAACCGAAACAGTTTATGTTCTTAAAAATCAATATGATAAATTTGAACATGAAATGCTTGAATTTGTAACAGCAGAAAATATTACTTTAACGAAATAATCATCTGTGTTTAAAAAATTTACACGGCAAATTATAACTATTTCTCTTTTACTGCGAGTAATTTGCAGAAACAACGTATTAAACATACTGTAGTTGCAACGAAGAAGGAACTGTTATTCGCATATTCATGGTTTTTTTAATCAGTATTAACTCAGAGACAGAGAAAAAACACATTTAGCATTTTAAAGCACAAAAAAATCATAATTTTAAAAAATCATTATCATTATTCGAAATACGAGACTTTCGTCTTTCAAAAATCTGGAATATTCCTCTCTAGTCGTCTGCAGTTTTAGTTGACAGTTGTTTCACTTTCTTTTTTCAAGAAGCTGTACTATCATAGATTCGTAAATATTGATTAAAATACAAATTGCTCCTATTTTCTTTCCGAAGAAAACTTTCTAGAAGTTTATTGAATACTATTTTTATAGAAAATCCATAAAAATTCAGAACATTTTACCTAATTTGTATTCTTTCCATAAAAGTGCCCCAAAAAATAAAAATGTCCCTTTTCATTCCTGTGATAGCCTTTTCCATTTATTCGAGCAATTTTCTATTGATAAGATAATATTTATTCATTTTTCTTTTATTAAAATCAATATTGTTAAATAAGACTAATTTTATATAGTGTACAAGAATATATAACTATCAGTAGTATTATGTCTGTTTTGTTTCGAGTGGAATTGCATTTTATTTTACTGCTGCACAATCCGACTGGAGTTCTCAAGATGACGCGCCTTTAATAATTAGCGAGTGTATGGGTGAGCGCCAAATCTCTG